>OX276335.1:121217274-121817274 GCA_946251815.1 Dasysyrphus albostriatus
ATCCGTAATCCGATGCACTTGGTCTATCGTGGAATGTTGATTTCTAAATCCAAACTGATAGCTTGGAATTGGTTTTCTTTCTTCTAATATTTTGCTTAGTCTTTTCAGAAGCAGTTTTTCGAAAACTTTTGCCATGATTGGCATAAGCGATATAGGTCTGTGAGATGTTACTTCTGTTGGTGGCTTACCTTGTTTAGGTATAACAATGACTTCATCAATTTTCCAATGATGTGGCACATATCTTAGTTAGCATGCATTTATTATAAATTGGAGTTTTTTGAAGGCTATTGAAGGCATTTCTTTCAAAACCTGAGCAGTTATTAGATCGTACCCTGGTGATTTTTTGTTAGACAACTTATGTTGACACATACTTCTTACTTCTTTGAGCGTGACAAAAGGAATTTCACATTCGTCGTTTCTATCAACAAACTGGCGGGTTTTGTGCCTGTGGTCTTTTTAGACGCTTAGCTGCTTTCCATAAGGAGTATTCCGTAGAAGCATCCGCCGTCAGACTATTCAGGAATCTACTAAGTGAATTACTTTCAAATTCACAGATTCTTTTCTTTAGTTCATTGTTAAGACGGTTAAAAACTGCCTTATCACCAGGAAATCTCGTAGCTTGCCATTTTCTTCGAGCTCTTCTTTTCTCCAAGATCAGCTCCTTTATTTCGACAGGATATTTTATTTCTTTTTCTCTTGAGTTCGAAATTGTTTGAGTACTTTCTTCTGCAGCCTGTTGCACATCAGCAATAAATTGTTTGCATAGGGGATCATAGGTTTATAAAACTTTCAAGTTTATCTCTGAATTCGTTCCAGTTTGTTCTTTTATTCACAAGCTAAGGATTACTTTTTTCTATTATTTCTCCTTCGCTCAGTGCTAATATTACTGGAGTATGATCTGACGATAAATCGAAATTACCTTTGACACTTATATGTTTTTGTTTAATACCTTTTACTAAGAAAAGGTCAATAAGGACTGGTATTTTGTTAGAATCAGATGGCCAATATGTTGGCAACCCAGAAAAATAAAATTTGCAGTTGTATTTGCGGCCTGCTTGAAATAGCCTTTTGCCTTTCGTTGTTATGAGCTTAGATCCGCATTGGGTGTGTTTCGCATTGAAGTAGCCACCAACAAGGAAGTTATGCCCCAACAAATTATGGAGGTCTACATAGTCTTCTTCAGTTGGAGTGCGCCTCGGAAGGCAGTATATAGTTGCTATCTTAAACTCTTTCTTTCTTATACCAATACAAATTGTTGTTACTTGCATGTTTTCATTAGCAAACTTAGGCTCTTCATAGTGTGTTAAGCACTTTTTTATTAGTATTGCTGATCCTCCCCTAGCTTTGTCAGCTGGGTGCGGAGCGTGATAACACGTATAGTTAGGTAATTTATTATCAAGATTTTGTTCGGGGAGAGTACGATAGCTTAGGCGCCAAGAAATGATAACGGTGTTTAGTAGAACATTTCAATACAAGAATTTTTTTCTATGGGAGGGGGGGGTCTATCTCCCCCCGTTTGATCACTAGGTGCATTTTCATAAAAAAAGTACTTAAAGAACAAAAAAAATATACAAAAATAACGGTAATACTTACAGATAAGTTTTATATTTTTTTTTTAAGCCAATACTTCGTTCTATTTGTTAATTTTTAAGTCAAGTGAAATCGATACACAGTTTTTGAAAAAAAACGAATTTTAAACTCAAAATTTGGGGAAAAAAAACTTTAAAGTGTAATTTTTCAAAACTGTAAGATTATATATCATTTTTTTTTCTAAAATTCTATGCTCTAATTAATTCTTAATCATAAACTGAAAACTAGATGATTTATGTTTTCTAGTTTTTGAGAAAATTGAAAATTACCAAACCTACTTTTTATTAAATTTTTATTTGTTTATTACTTTTCTTTGAGGATTGTGATACTCGTAAATTAAGTTCTGTGTAATAAGTATAGTACAGTAAGTCATTTAGCTTTACCCAGAATGCACCACAACAAGGAGGTAGACTTACATTGCATTCCACGTCGAAGTCAGTCAATTTGTCAGTCAGTGGTCAGTCAGTCTCAGTTAATTACAAATATCTTAAAAATGTACGTTATTTTCGTCAATGAAGTCATTGTCTGTAGTTTGGTTACTGTCAAGTTCGTAGAGTTCATTAAGTTCGTCGTTGATGGTAAGTAGCCTAGGCTGTTTAGGTGGGATAACAGCCTCTAAGTTTTCACTTTCAATGGTTGGCGGATCAAAATCTTTAAGGTGTAATCCTACACATTCGGCTCCATCGGCAATGCATGGGTACACTTTTTTCATATCCAACAAGATCTCCATAATTTGAGACCCCATATCTTCTTTGTACTCGTATTTTTTTTCGAGGCAGTGTTTTCGATAGAAAAACAAGGCCATGTATTGGTGAAGGTGGTTAGTTGTTCTTCGACACAAAATGGTTTTTTTAAAGAGCCTATTTTGATTTTCCAGATCATTTATGGTATAAGTATGATCGTGTGCACTCACATATTCACCTTTACTGTGGTTCGTGGTGTTATGGACCGTGCTCCCAGGGAATATTTTCTCAATTCCCATATATTGCTGAGCGCTGTCGGTGCAAATGCGACTCGTATTTGGGTTAACGTACGGTTACATTATCAGAACACCCTCACATAATTTTGTAATAATATTAAACACCCTATGATAATGAAGAAAGATACAAAGTATCTTTCCATATACCAAATGTAATGCTCACACAATGATTCATAATTTCATCTCATAGCGAATGACGATATCCGATATTATAAATATAAAACTGCATATCAGCACATTTTGCCTTCAGTAACTTGTGTGCACGAAGCATCTTTAATAATTCCAATAGAATTCTTGTGTCAGCAATTTTATTAAACAAAGAGCAGCATATGATCTTCAATCATATTGCTGAGTAAACAAATATGAAGTATAAAAGGGTTTCTTCGATCACTTAGAAGTTTAGTTCTAATTAGTATTCCAACGTATAGCTGAAGATTTCCCCCCACCAGCGGTAAGGGATCTGAAGCTCATAATAAATTTATATTATTAAAAAATCACTAGTGTTTTATTTGATGGTGGTATTCTCACAAGAGAATACAATTTATATATTTTTTTTGTTAACGAAACGAACCGTAAACAAAACTGGCGCAGTCGGTAGGATCTCGAAAGATCAATGAATCGTACTTATTAAAGTTTTATTCGGGATTTAAAAAAAATATAATCGTCCGTACTAATTGAAATAGTTAAATACCGGTTAAGTGATATAACCAAAAAGGTATAGGACATAAACTAATAATATTCAGTGAAAAACATAGTGAATACAGATCCGTGAAGGACAATTTCACGAAATCCCATAGAGGGAATGTTGGACTGAAAAAAAAAAAAAAAAAATATAATATGTATTGAATGCAACTAGAGGAAATTAAAACTCAAAAGGGAGCAGAGCACCGCAGAGATACTACACACAAAGTGAAATAAAAAAAAAATATATATTCGAGTGAAAATCGAATTTCGAATTAAAATCGAAAAAATACTAATTAGTAGCTCACTCCAACTAAAATGGAGAATTAATTAAAAACAAAACTGGGACAGAAGAAAAAGTTTAAACAAAAATATAATATATGTATATAACCTAAATTGAAAAAGTGAAAGAAGGAAGAACAACTTTACGAGGCAGAACTATCCAAGTCGAAAGCCCCAACGTGTAAAAAGAAGGAAGAACAACTTTACGTGGCAAAAATAATAATCCAAGTCGAAAGTCCCAACGAGATCGAATAATTAAATGAGGAAATATAATCCATATAGGATTCCACCAGCATTAAAACCCGACGAAAAGGAAATCAAATCAACAGATCCAGTAGCAGCAGATCAACAAAACAGTGAACCAGTATTAAGATTAGAAAATCAGGTAAAAATGGCTTCAATCAACCTTGACCCCCTAAAATTATTAAAAAATTTACCAACCTATAATGGGAAGAATTGTAATTTAATTATATTTATTAAAAAAGCAGAATTTGTAATAAATTCATGTAGTTTGTATAACGAAGGTTCAAAAGAATTTGTAGTGAGTGAAATAAAATCAAAAATAACAGATTTCGCCCTAGAGGTAGTATTAAGGAGTGGCGACCCTAATAATTGGCAAGACATAAAAAATATTCTAGTAAAGAATTTTGGTGAGAAAGAATCTTTTCTAAAATTAAAAGAACTAGCAGATAAAGTTTATTCAAAAAACATTTCTCAACTATATAATACATTCTCAGAAATCCTCTGTAGACTAAATAATAAATATTATTTATCTGAAAATAAACCGGAAGAATACAATCCTTTCAATAATGAAGCGTCATTATTATCTAAATTTTGTGAAAGAATACCCCCGAACGCAAGTTCAATAATAATCAATCATAACATAACAACCCTTAGCGAAGCATTCTATAAATTAGAATCTTGTCATTGGACAAAAGAAGATATTCATAATAGGAACGATAGAAACATTAAAAATAATGAGTACAAAAATAATTTTAATAATAATTATAAATCTAATAATTTTAATCCAAACTATAGAAACGATAAAAATTACAAAAATGATTTCAAAAATTTTAATTATAGGAATAATAACAAGAGAAATTTTAATGACAATGGTAAACACTTTAATAGAAATAATAATCAAAACCAAAACGAACAGTATTATAGGCAACCGAACAGAAGTGGTAATTTTTCCAATCAAAATCGTAATACATTTGTTACGCAAAGAAATATTCCAGAACCAATGGAAGTAGATCATTTAACTCAAGATACATCAAATTTTCAAATACATGCCTCAGCAGACCATTACCCTGCATAGATGTCCATATTTTAAATAAAAAGCTTAGATTATTAGTAGACACAGGAGCTGCAACTTCTATTTTGAAAGAAAATATATTTCCAAAACATTTTGAAACTAAACTAGATAAACCACATACCATTAAAACATTATTTAGAGATAATTTAATACGTACAAAAATAATTTTGCCATTACCAAGTGAATTTAATAAAAAAGAATCAACCATGGAATTTTTAATTACTCCAATTACGAATAGTACATTCGACGGAATTTTAGGAAACAATATACTTATACCATTACAAGCCGAATTATCATATTATACTCATACTGTGAAAATTAATAATATAGAAATACCATTACTATCAAAACCCAAGGATGATTATCCTTTAGAAAATTATATTCTAGAGTTATCAAATACACAAATAAACTTATGTGGAATTGATGAAAATGAAAATCTAATAAATAAATTAATTAAACCTTACATGAACGCGGAAGAAAAGAAAGCACTAATTCAAATACTCAAGAATAATAAGAAATTATTTTATAAAGAAGGAGATATTTTAACTAATGTTAAAGAAGTTACTCATAAAATTGAAACGAAAAATAATAAACCAATATATACACGATTGTATAGATACCCAGAAGTACACAAAAATGAAGTAGAAAACCAAATAATTGAAATGTTAGATCAAGGTATAATAAAAGAAAGTAGTAGCCCATATAATGCACCTATCTGGGTTGTACCCAAAAAGATAGATAGTTCAGGAATCAAGAAATGGCGTATTGTCATAGATTATAGAAAACTTAACGAAATAACCGTGGAAGACAAGTTTCCTATTCCAAATATTGACGAAATATTCAGTAAATTGGGGAGAGCCCAATATTTTACTACTCTTGACTTAGCGAAAGGCTTTCATCAGATATTGGTGAACCCTGAAGACAGGCATAAAACAGCTTTTTCAACAGCTAATAATCATTACGAATTTAATCGGATGCCATTCGGATTAAAAAATGCCCCCGCTACTTTTCAGCGAATGATAAATCACGTATTAGAAGGACTTGTAGGAAAAATATGTGTTGTCTATTTAGACGACATCCTTATATTTAGCACATCATTAGAAGAACATATTTCTTCAATAAATAAAGTATTTCAGAAACTCAAGGAAAATAATTTAAAAATACAAATAGATAAATGCAAATTTTTTAGCAAAGAAACAGAATACTTAGGTCATGTTATTACTACAAATGGAATAAAGCCAAATCCAGATAAAATAAAAGCTATCGAAAAAATACCCATTCCATGCACAACTAAACAAATAAAATCGTTTTTAGGACTAACAGGTTATTATAGGAAATTTATAAGAGATTATTCAAAGGTAGCAGTGCCTATGACAAAATACCTGAAAAAAGAAACAAAGATAAATATTAAAGACCCAGAATATATTACAGCTTTTGAAGAACTGAAATTACTCATATCTAGTGACCCTGTTTTAAAATATCCTGATTACACTAAAGAATTCGTGTTAACAACAGATGCATCAAATTATGCAATTGGGTCTGTCCTTTCACAATCAAATCATCCATTATGCTATGCATCTCGAACTCTTAACGAACATGAACGTAGATATAGCACTATTGAAAAGGAATTATTAAGTATTGTATGGTCAGTAAAATATTTTCGACCATATCTCTACGGTCGCAAATTTAAAATACGAACCGATCACAGACCTTTAATTTGGTTAAGTAACCTTAAAGAACCAAATTCAAAACTCCAGAGATGGAAAATAAGTTTAAATGAATATGACTTTGATATCGAATATTTAAAAGGAAAGGAAAATCGTGTAGCAGATTACCTTAGTCGACTTGAAATCAATGCAATCAATGCAAATGAAGATACATCGTTAGCCACAAATCATAGTGGTATAGAAGAAAGAAATGATCATATAGGAATTTCAGAATTACCTACAAATATGTTTAAACATCAAATAGAAGTTATAGAGTCAGAAGATGAAAATAAAAATATAAAATGTATATACCAAGGTGTAAGAAGACTAACTATTAAATCAAAAGATGTAGGCGATTATTTTACTGAAGCATTAAGGGAATTTTTACCCGATCACGGAAAAGTGGCATTATATTGTCCAAGTGATAATTTATTTTGCAAAATTCAGGAAAAATATGTTGAGCTTTACAGCAATCAAAGTAAACTGATATTACTAAGATGCATTACGCTTTTAAAAGATTTAAGTAATACAAATGATGCGTTGAATCTCATTGAAAAGATTCATGAACAATATAATCACCGAGGAATACAAGAAACATATCTTGAAATTAAAAATGAATTCTATTTTCCAAAATTAAGGGAATTAATAAGAAGATACATAAACAATTGTACTGTATGTCAAACAGCGAAACATGATAGAAATCCAGAGAAAATAAAATTTGAAATAAGTAAAACTACACTTAAGCCAAATGAGCTTATACACATGGATATATATATTCCAAGTAAAGATATTTACTTTTTGACAATTATTGACAAATTTACTAAACATTTGACAGCTTTTCCCATAGCTAGTAGAAACACTCACAAAATAATTGAGCAACTTAAACTTAGAAACTCTATACTAGGCAAACCTGAAGAAATCGTATGCGACAATGAATTTAATAGCCTAGCATTTAAAGAATATTGTAACGAAGAAGGAATTAAGATAAAACTTGTAACTCCAAATCATAAGACAGGAAACTCAGATGTAGAAAGAGTGCACGGTACACTCAATGAACATATAAGAATATATAATGTACAAGAAAAGAAAAAGAACGTATTAAATTTAAAAGAGAAAGTAATAAAAGCAGTTAGTATATATAACTGTACAATCCATTCAACGACATTAAGAAAGCCTATAGATTTTATTCAAAACAAAATTAAGGTAGAAGAGCTAGAAGAAATAGGACGAAAGATTCATAAAGTTAAAGAAGATAATATTAATAAAAGAAATAAAAATAAAATAGATTTTGTTGAACCAGATTTAAATAAAGACTTATACGTAAAAGCAGACGTAGTTAGAACAGCAAAGAAGATAGCTGCAAAATATAAGAAAACAAAAGTAGAAAAAATAAATAACAAATATTATGCTAATCAGAAAAAAATACATAAAAGCTTTTTCAAAAGAAAATATAAATATCAAAATAGCGATAAATAATTTAATCTCTTTACAGGCAATATGAAAGCCATAAATATTTATTTATTCTTCATCATAACCATGGTGAAATCAGAGTTCTTATTGCAAGAAATTCGTAACCAAGCAGGATATATTATAATTAAACAAGAGCCAATTGAATTGATTGAAAGATATGACAAAATACTTCACATTATTAATTTAGAAACTTATAATGAAATAATTAAACAAATTGAATTTTCTATAGAAACAGGCTATAATAATTTTAATGACTTAAGATTAAAAAGACTAATGACAGAAGCATTAGCAGATACAAAATCAAAATTACATAGTATACTTCCTTATTCTAGACAAAGGAGAGGAATAATAAACATAGGAGGTAGTGCACTCCATTTTCTTTTTGGTGTTATGGATAATGATGAAAGATTAGAAATTGAGAATCATTTGAAAATAATAGAAGAAAACAATAAAAATGCTATAGCTGAATTAAACAAACAGATAGGGATTAATAAACAATTCCAAACAGAGTTAGAAACTATGGCAGACAGAATAAACAAACATCAATACGTGCTTAGAAATTTTATTAATTCAACAGAAGCAAAACAAGAAAATTTAGCTAAAAGTATATTATCCTTACAAATTAATACCGATATAATGTTGTTAAACAATGAAGTTGAGAAATTACAAGACAATATAGTCTTTTCAAGATTAGGAATTCTAGGAAGAAATATTCTTACAAAAGAAGAAAATAAAAGATTTAATATATCTGTACAAAAATTAGAACATATAGAAAGTAGTTTAGTAACTAGAAATAACAATTTAGTTTTTATTTTAAAAATACCAGTATTTACATATAAATATGAAACCATAATTATTTTACCTGTTCCAAATGAACAAGGACTAGAAATCGAAATATCAAAGTATAATTATATAATTTATAACAAAACATTGTATGAAAATAATGCAATTAAATATATTAAACATTTAAAGAAAAGTCCAATATGTATACAAAATTTATATGAAACAAAATACGAAAATTGTAAGATTAGATCTAATAAAGATCAAGAATTAATAGAAATAGAAGATGGCCTTATATTAACAAAAAATTTATTAGAAACAAGTCTAAATGACTATTGTAATAATATTGAATATAAAATTACTAAAAATAACCTAATACATTTTAAAGATTGCAATATCAAAATAAATGCAACTTTGTATTCAAATCAAAAAGAAACTTTCAAGCAAAATATTGTAATTCCATTATATAATACACTAAATTTTACAAAAATAAATGTTACTTTAGAAAATATACATATAAATCAAATCGAAAATTTAAAAGAATTACAAGAATTTAAATATCAGAACAATGTAAAACATATTATATCATATACAAGTATAACAATCATAATTGTTGTAATTGCAATATTATTATTATATTGTAAGCGTAAAGAAACCAAACAAATTAAAATTGAAAATAGAATTATAGATACTCAGGAGAGCATCAAACTTAAGGAGGGAGGGGTTACATTATCAGAACACCCTCACATAATTTTGTAATAATATTAAACACCCTATGATAATGAAGAAAGATACAAAGTATCTTTCCATATACCAAATGTAATGCTCACACAATGATTCATAATTTCATCTCATAGCGAATGACGATATCCGATATTATAAATATAAAACTGCATATCAGCACATTTTGCCTTCAGTAACTTGTGTGCACGAAGCATCTTTAATAATTCCAATAGAATTCTTGTGTCAGCAATTTTATTAAACAAAGAGCAGCATATGATCTTCAATCATATTGCTGAGTAAACAAATATGAAGTATAAAAGGGTTTCTTCGATCACTTAGAAGTTTAGTTCTAATTAGTATTCCAACGTATAGCTGAAGATTTCCCCCCACCAGCGGTAAGGGATCTGAAGCTCATAATAAATTTATATTATTAAAAAATCACTAGTGTTTTATTTGATGGTGGTATTCTCACAAGAGAATACAATTTATATATTTTTTTTGTTAACGAAACGAACCGTAAACAAAACTGTACGTGTGTATGTAGGGCCACAAATCAGCTTTACATTTGGAGTTGACTTTAAGGAAAAGTCCGATCTTGTCTTCTTTACAATACAAGCCCAGCACCACGATCGTCATTTGTTCTGTTATGCGGCCTCGATGGTATTTCCTTTTCGTCAAAAATGTTTCATCGATTTGAACTGTTTTCCCTTCGCCTCCGATGTGTATATCAGCGTGTGACGCTATTATTTTAGCTATTTCTCTGCAATAGTTGTAATAATCTATTTCAGTAGATTTACTCAGCTCTTTGTTTGTATCATGACGGTGCCAAGCGAGTAAATGCTAGATTAATTTAATCAAAAGTAATATAAAGAAATAACTCAAAACACCTGTAATTTATGTTCAAGATTTTATTAATTTACCAGAAAAACTGTGTTAACTTGAATTTTAATGACGAACAAGATAACCACGGCAAGAACTTCCCGAATCTCTAATCGGCATTGTGGCCCATGAAAAAATGTGCCAATGGATGGGTTGATTGAATTTCTGCACTTTTTGTTACCTTTTTTTTTACTTTTTACTGAGCATCGCCAAGCCCAGCCAAAGTTAGTATTGCTATTATTTTCTACCTTCATTGGAACACTGCAACATGATGGGGGAGTTGATGTTTTATTTGGAATAAGTCCAACATCTTCTAAAAAAAATATGGTTTTTTCGTTTGTCGATATTAAATCTTCGAATGAACACAAAATGGAAAAATTTTCGAGCTTAGGATAAAGCAGTGGATGTATAGCCACCATTTTTTATTTAAAAAAAACACACCACTCTCACAAATGTTGATTCAAGAATGACCTTCGCTTAGATATATTAACTTGTAACACATCATGTGCATGCACCAAGAATAACGGGACAAATTTTAAAGCTTATGTGGCTTTTTTTTCTATGATGTGTTATGTACATACATTGTACAGTCCGTAACACTTGAGTATCCTCACACAAAAATAAATTTTAAATTTATCTTAAAACAACTTTTTTATGAAATTTTTGTTTTTTTGTTATTTACAGTGATTTCACTTTGAGGCAAAAAAACTTTGCATATACCCAACTTTTCACCTACCCCAAATCCTATAATGTGCCCAAGCAGGGGGGTTGCAGGGGGGCGGAATGCCCCCCCCATACCTACCTCACTATTTATACGCCGCCGCCGTAATATACTCGTATAAGCAAGAAAAAAAGCAAATAAAATAAAAATAAATAAAATAAAACAAACATAAGAAAATAGTTTTAGTAATTTTTAATTTTCTCAAAAACTAGAAGACATAAAATCATCTAGTTTTCAGGTATTGATTAAGAATTAATAAGAGCAACGAATTTTAGAAAAAAAATAATATATAATTTTACAGTTCTGAAAAATTACACTTTAAACTTTTTTTTATGTTTTTTTTCCCAAATTTTTAGTTTAAAATTTGTTTTTTCAAAAACTGTGCATAGATTTCACCTGATTTAAAAATTAGCAAATAGAACGGAGTAATGGCTTTAAAAAAAAGGATAAAACTTACCTGTAAGTATTACCGTTATTTTTGTATAATTTTTTTTTTCTTTAAGTACTTTTTTTATGAAAATGCCCCTACCGCCCAAACAGGGGGAGATAGACCCCCTCTCCATAGCAAAAAAATGCTTGTATTGAACTGTTCTACAAAAAACCGTTATTATTTCTTGGCGCCTAAGTTATCGTACTCTTGCCTTTTGTTCTATAGCGAGGTGAGTTTCGGACACCAAACAAATGTCTATATGCTCTATTTCTAAAAAGATGTTTAGTTCTGATACATGTTCCATGTTCCGTGTTGCGATTTTGAGTGTTCTGTCCATCATTGTTTTTTAAGAGCAACTTCGCTTAGCTGTTTTATGTTTAAATAATGTTTGTCAATCCTTTTAGGATAAGTTCAGGCTTTAGGCGGTTGATTTTTAGTTATGTTTTCAACGGCTACTTTTTTGCATTTTTGAATGCTGTTTGTGAAATTATTCTTTTGGAGAGTAAATAACACCATAAAAGTTGTATTTTGTTATTAAGAGTACAAGCTTGAATCATGAATTTTAATTGCAAATCACGAAAAAAACAAATTTTGTGATTTGTTACGTTTTGAATGTAAAATAACCAGTATTTGTAATTTGGGATCAAAATGCCTTGATTTACGAATAAAACATGATTCGTAAATTGCAACTGCAAATTATTCAATTGGTGATTTTTTAATTCTTTCCGCGTGGGCTTCACGATGCATATCTCAAAAGAGTCGAATGCTATATGAAGCAGGAATGGAAAATAATTGTGCCTTTCATTCGACTGGCAAACCATCTCACTGGCCAACTGATCCATCAAAAATACCTGGCCTAATCGATTTATTTATTATAAAAGGAGTACCCTCTATCGGTGTAGAAACTTCTGAGACGGTTAACGAACAGTAATACCAACTGGAATGAATTTAAAAAAGATATTGAGGCGAACGTTGAGTTAAGGGTATCATTTCAAACGCATCTTGAGCTTGAAGACGCAGTAGACACCTTTATTGATATAATACAAAATGCAGCTTGGGATAAGACACCTTATCAAAGGGTTATGCATTGCTATAAAAATATAAAACATCTTAGGAAATAAAAGATCTAGTGAAAGAGAAACGAAAAGCACGTAAGAAATGGCAGCGAACCCGTGCTCCTCAACACAAAACTCATTTAAATCGCTTGAGTAATATGCTAAAAACAGCGATATCAGCTTTCAAAAACCTTGATGTTGAAAATTATCTTAAAAGTCTGACATCGGGGAAAGAATCCAACTGTTCACTTTGGAAAGCTATAAGAACAACGAAAAAACCAAAGCTTCCAGTGCTCCCGATTAAGAAAAGTCTAAATGAATGGACTAAAAGTGGCAAACAAAAAGCGATGGTATTTGCCGATTACTTAGAGCAAACAATTAAGCCGTTCGATGGGCAAGAACTTAACGAAAATAGTAATATAAATTTAACGTCAAATGAAAGCTACATAGTAAGAAATGCTACACTTCCGAATTAAAAAGAGAAATAATGAAGCTTAAGTCAAATAAAGCTCCAGGATATGACTAAATCACGGCAGACATTCTTAAAATACTCCCTCGTATAGGATTTATTAACCTCCTTTACATAATAAATGCCGCTCTCAGGTTAGAATATGTTCCGAGCCAATGGAAAGGTGCGAAAGTCATTATGGTGTTGAAACCTGGCAAACCTTTTCATGAAAAGAATTCTTGCAGGCTGATTTCGCTTCTTCCTTTAATATCAAAAGTTGTGCCTGCAACCGATAATAGAAGAGAAACAATTAATACCTGAACATCGGTTCGGATTTAAAAGCAAACATTCGACAGTTGATCAAGAGCATAGAATAGCTGACGTAATTGAGAGAGTTCTTGAAGAAAAGAAAATCTATTCCACAGTCTTTGCTGATATTTGACAAGGCACAAAGGCCTTGTTCTGCCTCAAGGACTTTATAACATTCTAAACGGATATCTACATAACAGACTTTTTCGTATAAGACACGGAAATGACTATTCTAATTTCAAAGAAATAGTGGCTGGGGTACCACAAGGAAGGGTATTTGGTCCAGTAATGTACCTTTTATTTACACGCGATATATCTCAAACAGAAGACATTATCGTAGCCACATTTGCTAATGGTACCGCAATAAAAGCAGTATGCAAAACGATTAGCGAAGCTACAATTTAATAACAAAATGCTCTTGCTAATATCAATGAGTGAACGAAAATATGGTGAATAGCACTCAAAGAACAAAAGTCAGTTGAGGTGGACTATAAGTAAAGTCCACCTCGACTGACTGAAATATAAATAGATTACCCGTCTTTCTTAATACCGCTCGTGTTCCATTTGCAAATGAGGGTTAGTATCTGGGAATGACTCTAGACACGAAATTAAAATGAAATCTGCATAAAAAAGAAATGCGAAGAACTAAAAAGTAAACTAAGAGACATGAACTGGTTACTCGGTAGATATTAAATAATTAGTATTGAAAATAAATTGATTTTTTAGAGACAGGTACTTAACCCTGGGACTTATGGTATACAACTTTGGGGTTGTACATTCGATACAAACTTAAATAACTTACAAACTTTTGAAAATAAATTGCTTAGGTCATTTGTAAATGCTCTGTGGTATATAAGAAACAAAGACCTTCACAGGGATCTAAGAATTCCTACGGTTCACGACGAAATAAACTTAGAAATCGACTATTAGAACACGCTAATTCAACGATTATTGACATTCTTGACGAGTTTAATTTAGCACGCTATCTACAAAGAACAAAACCTTCCGCTTTGATATCGCAGAATAAGCAGGAGCTTTCACCGGAAAGAAACGTTAAAAATAAATTGCTAAATAAGTTTCAACTTAGTTTCAATCGGGAAAGGGTTTTAGTGTAGTAAGTAGTGTTGCCGCTGAGGAATTTCAAAAGGTCGCTGAAAAAAGAGTCACGAGGAAAAAAAGTCTCACTAGGAATTTTTTTTTGATAAATAGTAAAATCAATAAGAATAGCCTTATGTAAATTGAAAAGAAAAGTAAACTGTTTGAAGTTTTTTTTTAAGCAATTGACTCTAGCAAACTGAAAATTCAGATCTAACATTAATTCAAATTCTAATAAAAATATAATATGTATTTATAAAAAGAATGTAGTTTTTATAAATTCCTAAGAATAAGGATTATTCAACAGCGTAAAATAATCGTAAACATAGTAAAGTTATAAACTCCGTAAATCTTTCAAGTTTTCCATACAAATTTTACAGAGTTACGAAGTTAACAACTTTGCAACGTTTACGACGGCATTACGCTATTGTATAAATACCCTTACTATTATAAAAACCTCAGATGAAAAAATGAAAGCCATCTGAATTCTTGAAAAAAAAAAAACAATTAAGAGGAGAAAAATTTGAAAATCATTGAAGCGGTTTATTTAAAAAAAAAATATTTGTTCATTCAAAATTTTCAAAACATTACGGAAAAATTAAATTTTCAAAAAAAAATTGTGATTGAATCGAATTTTCACAAAAAATGTATTGAAATTTTTATAATAAATTCACAAAACAGGTTTTTGATAATTACCTACTGTGGCGTCATATGGAAAAAGGTCTTGTATCCATTTTAGTAGCTTTGAGATATGTACGAGTAAATGCGTTTTAATGGTTTTGCTTTCCTCGTTTTCAAATGAAATAATTTTTTAAGAATGATTTCTTAAAAAAAAAAATTATTTAAATCATGTGAGTTGTTAAACACATCTGTTTGGAAGGTACCGTTATTTTTGTATGAAAGTATTTTTTTTTTTAATGTACCCTAGTGTTGAAAAACCGTATAGCTTCAAGTTTAATAAAAATCGACAGGGTCGCTTTAGAAATATTCATAATCCAAAAAATATTTCATTCAAAAACCAATGTTGTAAAAATTGATATTAACGGTGGGTACCGTAAGCAACAATTTCCTGAAAAATGGGGTTTCTCCTTAGCACTAAAAGTAATTTTTTGATTGTTTTTAAAGGAAAGTTGTAAATAGGTCTAATGAGAAAAATACATTTTGATGAATTGAGTAAAAAGTGTATGGCTAGTACTTATACCGTTATTTTTGGTTCCCAAAAGAATGAAAAAATGAGTCGGGGAATGTTCTAATAAAACTATGTACCTATACCAAGCTTGCAATGGGGTCAGAAAAGTCGCCACTAAAAAAGCCAGTTTAAAAAAAAAGGCCTCACGTGGTCGCATGAGGCAAAAAATTGGGCAACCGTGGTAGTAAGAATTTCACACGTTTTTCGGGAAAAAAAGTCTTCTGCTGTAAACATTTATATCAGCTTATAAGTTATTAAGTATTAAAATATCTATTTAATGACTTAAATATATGATATGATAAAAATTGTCTTAAAGAAATGTTTATTTGTTAGTTAATATAAATTATTTTTTTTTCACTACGGCCCTGGATTATTTAAGTTTGTATAAATAACACAAATGTATGCAATATAATATTAAATTAAAGTAAGGCACAGAAAAGTATACATTACAAATTTCGAAGATAAAAACATGCAATTATTAAATGCATTAACAGATTGCATCAACAAAAAGAATAAGGAACAGCAACAGTTTTTCATTCATATAGATTAAAAAAAAAAACACTGAATCGACTCGAGAAAGGAGAATTTCACAAAGGGTGTTTCAATAAGAGCGCTACAAAAGTTTTTTTTAAATAAAACAAAAACGGTTTTGGATATCAACGAAATTCTTTATTCCTGTGAAAGTACGTTCGATGCCATTATGTATGGAACTCGATTTCTCTAGCATGTCCACCACGGGCACGCTTGCAGAAGTCCAGACGCTGAACCCAATTTTCGACGGTTTTCAAGCATAAATAAATGAGATAACACGTTCTCCAAACTTGGTTTCCAATAAATTGATTGTGACATTCGCTGTGTGGCTTGTGGCGCTGTCCTGTTGGAACCACATGTCCTCCAAGTCCATATCATCTAATTGGGGCCAAAAATATTCGGTTATCATTGAACGGCAGCGATCCCCATTCACAGTAACGTGCCGGTCTTGATCGTCACGGAAGAAGTACGGCCCAATGCGCCGCCGCCGGCCCATAATCCACACCAAACCGTAATTTTTTCGGGATGCAATGATGACTCATGGAGTACGTGTGGATTGCTGCCTGACCAATACCGCATATTTTGTTTTTTGACGAAGCCATTCAGCCAGAAATGAGCCTCATCGCTGAAGATGATTTTTCGATGAAAATCCGAATCATTTTCAAGTCGTTGCTCAGCCCAATTCACGAACATACGACGTTTCTGGTGTTCAAACGGCTTCAGTTCTTGAGTCAATTTAATCTTGTAAGGATGTAGGGCAAGAACTTTTCGCAAAATTCGCCACAACGACGTCACAGAGATGCCCAACGCTTGAGAACGACGTGTGAGAGACACATTTGGGCTTTCTGCAACTGAAGCCTCAGCGGCAGCAATATTCTCGACACTATGGGCACGCTAGGACGATTATGACGACCATAAATTGGTCGGATTAACGTTGAGGCCACTGACTCCGAGTTTCGGTAGTAAATTTCAATAATTTTGACTCGTTGTTGGCTCTTATATCTTTCCATCATAAAATGGCAAACCTTACTGAAGAGAAATGTCAAAAGAGCGGTAAGAAATATGGCGTCGTTTGCTGTCCCTGTCGCTCTACTTTTGTAGCGTCCCTGTTGAAAAACCCCTTATTTATAAAACAAAGATTTAATAAAGTTTATAACTTCAAGGAACAGTTTTTAACACTGAGTTTAATCAAAAGAAATTAGATTGTAAAAAAGATACAATTATAAAATCAAAAAAAAAAAACTTATAACATTTATGATGAAATGTTTAATTATAAATTTATTTAGACGGGGCGAATATAAACACGTAAGACACTTGATGATAGGGTTACCATGACTTGCTAGGTTTTAAATCAAAAATCTCGCCTTCATATTAAATTGAATTCTTTTCACATCGAGAACCGTTTATTTATTTCCAGTTTAGTCACATGGAGGTTGAAAATTAAATACTGTCCTTAAATTTGCGTAAAGGTAAATTAAAAAAATTCAAGCAAGACAAACTGGACAAAAGTTTTCTCCAAGGGAATTTTTTAACAAGCTAAAGCTTGGGGTGGTACAAAACATATTTTGAATGCATTTTGAAAGTGCATTATTCTGTTCTTAGGCAGTCGTGGCTCTACCAGGTTGAAATATAATTTTATATGAAACATGTAGTTTGGTGGAACTCAGTTCAAATTAACATTTTTGTCACCAAAAATTTGTTTTTGCCAGAAATATTAATTTGTTTGGGAATCGAACCCAGACCTTTGGAATGACGTCCAACGTACTAACCATTGTACCACGAGGATGGTTGTACTATTTGATATATGTACCTACGTACATATGTATATATTAAGAAAATTGGTACCTAATGAAAATAGGGTCATTCCAATATAGGTACTTAGCTAATAAGATTTATGTTTAAAAAATTTATTAGTTTACTTATTTTGGAAATAGAAATGTCGGGAATTTTTATAAGAGAAAAAATCAAATAATAACAAACGTGTTAATCAGATTAAAACAAAACCATATTTCATTACTTACGAAAATGAGCCACGTGTGCTGTGCATGTGCTGTGCGTGAACGAAAAATTAAAACAGAAAAACAGTCTTACTTTTCCATGAAATGAACCAGTAGCTAATTACTTCATTCTGAGCAACATGGAAACAATTTCTTATAAACACCATAGGGATGAGAAAAAGTACTTGGGATCAACTCAAGAATGAAGAGTTTTATCATGTCATTTCCATATGGTTGTTGCCTTCGTTGAGTCTGATCAATTAAATACATACCCATATGTATATATGGTAAGATTTCTCAACTTATCACCAGATCCCATGACTATTTTTATTTAAATTTATTTTTGTCGTATTTTATAATAGGACGCCCAAAAATTTTCCATGCCCTAAGTCATGGAAGAATAATAAACCGGAACAAGTAAGGTTCTGTATATGTTTGGAACGAATTCGTATTTTTATTTTTAAATTGTTTCTATACCTACCCACATACTTACATACTTACATAACTGCGACAAATATTTCGATCAAGTGTAGTTTTTAGGGGTTTTCGTAAATTATTACTCAAATTATTTTTAAACGAGCAAATAATTACAATTTTTTAAATATTTATTTATAATGATAAGTCCTAGCTTATTATATATAGCAGATTATTTCAAACTAACGGATTTTTACAAAATAACATACATTTAAAACGGAAGAAGGAAATAGGAACACACTAAGTGAGTGTACTCGTATTTAAAATTCCAACTACAAAATGTGCATATATTTAAAAACTAAAAATTAAATAATCCTAGATTAAACAAGTGCTGTTGGTAAAAGAATGAATTAAAAGGTTCAATTTTGGTATATAATCCTTTGGCATGAATTAACTAGAGTTTTTGACTCTTATTCGGAACAAAAATTACGTTTTCTTACAGCTAATCCCAAAAGGTTGCATAAAGTCTCAATTGAGTTAACATTAGGAGATTACGGCGGAGTTTTAAGTTGCCTAGGAGTATAACATTCATTCGCTTAATTTAAGGCGATATGTACATAGCATACCATTGAAAATTTTAGTGATTGATTTTAGAACGTTTAGAAAGTAAAATCAGAAATTAAAGCTCTTGCCTTCAAATGAGGTCTGTTTCTTTACTTTTGAAATAAAGTCTTGGAAAAAGTTCGCTAAAAGGTTTGGGGATGAGCTTTTTGATGTTGTTGTTGTAATGTTTAACCAGAAATGAAAAGTAAAGAAACGCATTTGGGATGTTTCTGGTTTGCTGCGGTGTAAATTACCCATTCGACTTCATTGCTTGTAGGCCCAACGCTACAAAATTATGCAATTTCAATTCTATGAATATTTTCACTTATCATTTTTGGCTCTATTAAAAGATACCAGAAGAAAAACTTGAATTTATATTTTCATCTAATTTAATCAAATTAAACCATTATGTAAATGCTACTTGACAAATTTAATATAAAATTTTTCGATCAGCTGATTTCTTGCTTGACAAGCAAGAAAGTGCCGGAAATAAAATGTTCGGGTAAATTCTTGCTAGAGGGAGAATGAAAAAAGGTGAAAAGCTCTGGCATTGTCGTGTCAGAAAATAGTAAAGAAACACGTTTTGGGTAGATTTGGGATACTTTGGGATCCCGCGGGCGAGTAAAGAAACAAACCTATAAGCAATTTTTTTCGGCCCAGCCTTCCACATAAAATGGATTATTATTGAACTACATTAGTATAATAATTAATGAAATAATCGAAATCATTTTATTGTAAAGACGGGCCAACATTAAATTTGGTTTTTTGGTAGATGTATACTAGCACTTTGTGACAAAATTTTAATTTTGTCTCTAAAGCCTAGTTTAGTGTACCGTTACAGTTATGCAAATATTGTCGCATGTCAAAAATAATTGAGGTGAAATGCAAAACTAATTGTTTGCATGATTGGTTTAGAATTTGTATAAAAAAAGGCATTGCTGTCATGAAATGTCATGCAAAACAATGGACCGGCAATTGTGCGAAAACAAGTGTGGCGAACAAAATATTTTTTGGATGGTCGGCTTACACTAAAAAAAATTATATTCACTTAAAGGCATTATTTGCAAGCATATGGTTTTGGCATCCAAAAACAATTATTTTTCATTTAGGCATTTTTGAAGTTATATCATTTCTCGAAGTTATATGATTTCTCAAAGTATTTTTTTTCGGATGATTTTTTATCGGCAATCGGACATACAAACGTTATCTTTGCAACTCTTTTTGAATGTTTCGAATACCTTCATTCATCTTGGAGAAATCATATATTAGCTGTCAGCCTCAGCCTTCCCCTCTAATCCTTAATTGGAAATATGCTAAGCTCATACATTTCAATTGAGTACTTCGAAGAGAGTAATACAAATATGGAAAAAAATCCAAGCACATTATTAAAAGAAGGCAATCCGAATTCAGCGTATCAGAAGCCACTAGAAAAATATATTTTAGCTATTATCTACCTAAAGTGAATGGGAAATAAACCCCCTCTTGTATAATATTTTTCTTAGAGTCTGTGCTTGGATTATTTCCTAAAGTATTGGCCAATAACTTGAAAATATCCTGTGTACTTCTTACCTTTGACGAAACAATGACGTCACTGGAATAACCATATATCAATATGTGTTCATTTTTTCCTTTTTTTCGGGGTTCATCAATAAAACAAATTTATTTATGTAGGCCAATAACATTGTTTTTTCAAATGTTCCACATTTCTACTCCATGTATCTTTCTTAATCTAGCTTTTACCAAAAATATGAATTTAACTTTTTTTGTAGGAAATTGAATTTACTTTCATTTTGTAGTGTTCGCTTTTCCGCTAATACTCTTAGTTTTTAAAATATTCAAGAACAATTACAAAAGGTTTTCTCTAACCCCCCCTCCTGTCTAAAGCTCGTGGCCCTGGGGTGGGGACTTTTAGTATGTTATACCTGGAGGTCACCACTACCACATAAAATATTAACCCAGAGAGCATGATTTGTTGCATTTAATTTATGATTTCAATTCTTCGATGACTGGACTATATACAAAAATAACAAACAAAATTTTCTAAAATGTACCGTTTAAGAGTTATGGCCTTGTTACCATTGACATGAAATAGTTATGACGTCATTATTAAGAAACGTGACGTGCTGGATACCCACATTATTCGACAATTATAATCTCAATTCAATAAGCAATTCAGCTTAGCTTAGATTATTCATGTAAGAAAAACCTTGGCACATAGTGTAATATATTATTTCTATGAAAACTATAAGAAACGAGGCACCAACTCTAAAAAAGCGAACGCGGATTATTCCATCGTTTTAAATCAAGTCGAAAAAATCATAATACGAGTATAAGCCCACACCCAAAAATAATTTTTTATTTTGTTGAGTTCTGTTATTTACTACTGAATTATATACATGTAGATAATTTCATTTTGAAACGATAATAAAAAATTACATCACGATTATTGTAATGTCACAAGAGCACGAAACATCAAGCTGGCGAATTGCATCATTTTATATGAACTCTCTCTTATAAGGCCTTAATCATCCCCGTTCTGTTGTATGGGGCAGAAACATGGACCCTGTCCAAAACGGATGAGAATCTGCTAGGAAAATTCTTCGCGTGATCTTCGGCCCAGTTTGTGTCGATTGAGTATGGAGGTGAAGATTTAAGAGTGTTCCGAACTGAAAAAAATCAGTCATTTGCTAACTTTTTTTTTCATATATGTATATCTAGGTCGTTTTTACACTTTTATCTGATACTTTGTTTTATAAAACTTTGTATTTTTACTAATCGGTCATGATATTGTACTAAAACATTAGTTTTGCAACAGTAACTGATTTTAACTTCCAAATTCACATGAATTTTCTGGCAAAAAGTGCCTTTTAACAATTAAAAATTTTAATATCAAATGATACGATTATGACTTTTATATAATAAATGAAAATCGTGAATAATGAATTTATTGCCACTAAAAAATACCGTTAGGTATAAATTTGATTGTTAAAAATACTTTTTTTTTCAAAATTTACAAGAATTTTCATTTTTATTATTAAAATTTTTATTGGGTACAAGATTAAAAATTTTCTTGAACTGTATCCTAATAAAAATATAGAATTTTATGTTATATAACATTTTTTTTGTCAAAAATACTTTTTTTTTTCAAAATTTACAAGAATTTTCATTTTTATTATTAAAATTTTTATTGGGTACAAGATTAAAAATTTTCTTGAATTGTATCCTAATAAAAATATGGAATTTTATGTTATATAACATTTTTTTTGCAAAAACAAGCTATGGTGTTACCTACATTCGTTTTAAAAAATAATCATTTTCGCTATATTCTCATTTTCTTAAAGGATTTTATTAAATAATAGAACATAAAATAAAATTTTTTCCAAAGATGTCATAGAAAACAAGTTTTTCTGTCCATTGACATCGTGATAATCAAGTACACGCTTCACAAACTTTTTCATGAAAACAACATTTCACTCTGGGACACTCTTAACAACTAGGTTAACGGATTTTACATCAACGTCGACCTAGTGAAAAAGCTGAAAATATAGCGGCTTAGTTGGCTTTGACACTTGGAGATTATGGACACCGACGCTCGACGAGTCTTCGAATCTACTCCTGCTGGTCTGCACAGCCGAGAAAGAACCCACCTTAGGTGGCGCACACAATGTCAGAATGACGCCTATCAAACATGAAGTGCGTAATTGTAGGCAGCTAGCTAGGGACGGAGCTGGCTGGAGGGGCTTGTGTTTTGAGGCCATAGTCCACCCTGGGCTGTGAGGGCTAGCAAAGTAAGTAAGCAATATAAACTCTATAGTACGAGAATTCTCATGGAACAGAAATTTTTATTTAGACATGTGACCGTTGAGGACACCTAGATCGCTTTACTTTAGTACGTATTGAATATCTGTTAACATAAGTACCTATAGAAGGGAAAACAAAATCCGCTGGGAAGGTATACTACTCTGTTTGCTTATAACTTTTGATTAAATTGGCCAGTTTAAATTTCTTGAGCACTCAGTATTTTTCCTCAACTTTTTGGCAGAGCAGGAGAATAAAATATAAACAACATTACTCACATAGAAGTCAAAACAACTCTCCTTTTCTTTTCTTCTTATGTAATTTACTGCGACAAGAAATAATTGAGCAAGCAAATCCAAAAAATTGCAGTCTCAGTTTTTAAGGGGAAAAGTGAGGAATTTTTGAGAGGAATCCTGTTTAAATCTCTGAGCACTCTGAGTCCTCTGAGATCTCAGAAATATTAACTAGCTTAATGAAAGAGAATGGATCTTATATTTATAAATGTTTTATTTAATGTCGGCAATTATGTATGGATTACAATATCAGGTAAATGTCCAGTTAGTCTCACACATTTCACGCGGTAGCTATTTCATTAATTTCATCACGAATATTTTGTTTGAATTGTCTCTGGTTTGCTTGCATAAACCTTGCTTCTCAAATATCCCCACAAAAAAAAGTCCGGAGCAGTCAAATCAGGTGACCGTGGGGGCCAATCAACATTACCATTTCTTGAAATAACTTGTTGTGGAAAGAAGTCTCGCAGTAATTCCATTGTAATCCTGGCTCTATTCGATGTGGCACCGCCTTGTTGATACCACATGTTAATCAAGCCCAAAGCATGTAGTTGTGAAGTTAAAAAGCTTTCAATCATATCACGATATCGCTCCCCATTCACAGTTACCGTTACGCCGTTTTCATTTTCAAAGAAGTAAGGTCCAATGATTCCTCCTGATCAAATTGCACACCAGACTGTAATTTTTAATGGATGCAAAGGTGACTGATGAATAATTTGAAGGTTTTCCATTGCCCAGAACTGACTATTCTGTTTATTCATATATCCATTGAAATGAAAATGAGCCTCGTCACTCATTATGATTTTTTCATGAAAATCGGGGTTGTCATGGGCTAGCTGTAACATCCTATTGGCATATGGCGACGTAAATGGTCTTGTAGAAGAAGCTCTTGTGTCAACTGAATCTTAAATGGAAACAAATATTATTTGAAAAAGAGATGAAAGCTTCCGGAGGAATTTCTCATGATAGTAGGGGCGTTAGGGCACGATATGAGCGCATACCTCTCATTTTGACCTGACGGGTTGAGCTTTAGTAAGCTAATAGTTCATGTCCTAACTTTACTTTTAAAGTGTTGCCAATGTGGCAGCACTGTCACAAGAACGTGAAAAGGGTTGCCACTTGTCCGAACCAGAGGTCGGACGATGACCAGAGAACTCTCGTTGGATTCAGCACCCTTGTAACCATAAAACACATAATTGATTTTCTCCATCTCCTATCCTTGCATGAAGAGGGTGGAAAAAAGGTGTTAGGGAAGGGAAAATGCAAAGCGTATTGGGTATGCTGGCATCTATCTTATAAGCCCACCACCATGCCTGGGCAAAACGCATTCATTGGATTAAGGGCCACAATTACATTTATTATTGAATTTTGTTCATAAAACTTCACAAAAGGGTTATGTTTTGGAATTAATATTGATTGTTTGTACTATTAATAATTTTTTCTTTATGTTTTCTTTAAAATAATTCTTACTAATAGAAGTAACGTTGGTGCCATGGCCTTGACGTACTGTGTCAAGAATGCATCTTTACAGACCATGTTTGTTTAATTCATATTGTTTTTGTGGACAATATTGTATTTGACTGTTTTTTCATATAACAATTCGAAAGACAAATATCGATAATAACTCAACTAATTTTTCGATCATTAAATAAGTTTATACGATGGCGTTAGATTGGTCACAGAATACGAGGCAAATAATATCAGTCAAGGTCTCATTTGAAAGGTAATTAAAAAGACCACAAGTTACTTTGTGAGCATTATCCAAAAAAGACAAAGGCAAGCGGGATACTACAAGAAACGTCATACCGCCCCCAACACATGACTCATATCATAGGTGAATTTTGGCCCACTAAAAGAAAGGCGGGACAACTTAAGGAAGTCGTTAAGAGCTTATTTTGTAAATAATTTTATTTTTTATAAGGTTTATGTTGGTCATTTTGAAATGCGTCCTCTGCCGGCCAGACATGTGCTTCTAATCTTTTCACACAGGTTCTTGAAGCTGGAAGGCTTCTAGAGCTTTCCATGGGGGAAATTTCTCACATATTTCCCTTTCCAAAGCTTTCATTCTGACGTTTAGATTGGAAGTTCAAAAGCTCACCAAAGCTCCCGTAGATTGGTTTGTGTCATGTATGATCTAGAATTTGGCACTTACTTTATTCGAGAGTCGTTATAGTACAAATGTGAGAGTCATTACACTGCCCCCTCCTTAGGATTGATCGTCCCGCGCAAATCCATTGCCACTTTCATCATTATCACGGGGTAAATGGTCACTGTGAACAACTTTTATTTCGTCTCCAAGTCCTCTCTGAATGTGGTAGATGACTTCGTTAATTCGTGCCACAGCGATATACGGGCGTTCTCAATTTTGTTGAAGTTTCAGTGAAAGCCCACACAAAATCTTCCGTTTGGAATTTGTTCATTGTTGCATTTGTGTCGTTTCGCGTTTTCATTCGATCATATGTTAGCTTTCTATTTGCTCCTGTCCTTTTCCGAATGTCGCTTAGCCTTTTTTGTCTACTTTCCATATCGCTCAATTTCACGGAGCCAGTCTATTGAATCTGCAATATTCTTCATAATTTAACGTCTAAATTTACACAAAAAACGTATTTCCAAGATGTCAATCTGAAGAAAGAGAAGCAGACCAATGATATGAAAGGAAAAAACTTTGTGGGAGTTTGTTTCATTATTTTTGTTCATTAAGTTATTCACGGAGTGCATTTCTTGTGTGCTATTATTTTTCAATGGCACTAGACTTATATCATTAGAAAGGTGTTTAAATAGGGAACAGTTAATATGTAGATGGGAATCATCGTCTTCGTTCATTATTTCAGTTTGCAAACAAGTTGAACAAAACAGCTGATAAGTGTGATGGGGAGAATGCGATTATATAGTCTGTGTTTTTTTTTTGTCACAGTCTATACTTTTGTAATTCCGTTTCATTTAACGATTTGTGAATGAAATAAAATTACAAACACAACAATGTAAGCAAACATTGTGGGGGGGGGGTCAACGAACGGAGGTTTAACGTCCTTATAGTGGATTATTTTGTATAACTCGTTATACAGTTATATTTTTATTCAAAAAAGTAGTCAGCTTCACAATATAACAATTCTTCAAATAAAAGCAACTTTATGGTGTCAATACACTATCCACTGTATTATAGAGATCAGTGGATACCGTCCATTGAAACTGTTGAGATGACGTATTTGACATCATACCCTTTAGGGAGCTGGTACTTCTACACAAACTAACGACTTATGTAGCCATGATCATATTCACGTTCGTCGTGCTTACCTTCCACCACCACACTGTGTCCAACAGTTTTGACCGTAAATTCATCTGGCCTGAAATAGCTGACATCCATGGACACTTGAAATCCGTACTTTTCTTTGCAATGTTGCTTGTCACCCTTTTGCTCATATGTATGGCATGAATACAATCTTAATCTGGAGTCATCTTGTTGGGCAGTTATTATTTCCTCTTTTCTCCAAACGTCAGTGGAATCCGCTTTTTTTTAAATTCATTTTTATTTCCCATTTTCTTAAAACTGTCTTCAAGCTTGACAAAAATTCATAAAAAACAATATCTTTAAACTAACTTACTGGCCCCAGTCGGGCGCTCTAAGTTAAACTATAATAACTTAATTCTAATGCCTTTCGGCCTAAGAACTATTTTAATACGAAGATCCTGGTCGGTTTTATTTTTTATCGAGAAGAATTTGCAAAAAAAACTTGGTATCAATGTCTTTTTTAGTTTTCTTGGTCTTATATAAAACTTATAAGCTACATAAAACTAAATAAAACTGATTAAGACTACTTAAAACTACTTACAACTATTTATAAACTAATTACAACCTACTTATAAGCTACTTACAGACTACTTACCAACTAGAACAGCCACAAAAAGTATTTTCCGGTTTTATATATATATTTTTTTTTTATTATTGTTGATTTTATAATTTTTGTAGTGTTTTATATTTTTTTTTTTTTTGATGCCAACCTGACTGTCCCTTCTTAAAACTAGCTACCTAGACCTATGTAAGTCAGCCTTACAAAAAGAAAAAAGCCAGGTCAACTATATCTGAAGGAACTTCATGTTCGTTTTCCAACCACCAGAACTGGTTCTCCTGCTTTACTCTATCTCTTCGGTACCGTTCGCACACAGTCCTACTGAACCGAAGGTGCTCAGCTTCATCTTGTGCGAGGACGTCTCAACTATAAAGTAGCCACTTATCTACAGTTCTACGGCCGACGTGGTAGATTAGCGGAACCGCCACTCTAACCTTGATCAGCCCTCGAATGGCTAGATGGAGGAATGCATGTTGGCGTCGGAGACACTGCCTCTCAAACACCCGAATCTTTTCCATTTTCCAGATGGGGCAACGTTGAACCAAACCGGGCATCCATAGGCAATCATCGGCCGGATAAGGGCCATGTAGCAAATCACCTTCACCCTGCTATCAAGCCGGCTGCTATAAAACTACCGTTTCGTCAGGGCAAAAGCTCCCCTAGCCCTGGCCAGAGCAGCATTTATATGTCTGTCGAAATACAAATACTGATCCATCCAGATGCAAAGGTACTTTACTACACTTTAACTCGCCAGTGGATGTCCATTTGGCCCTACGATCACCAGCTTGCGCCAGTTCTTTCTCGTATCCCTTGTATCTCTAAGCAACGGAGTCCTAAACAAGATAGTTTCTGATTTCTGAAAGCTGATTTTCAACTTCCAGTCATCGCAATCCAAGAAGACAATGAAATGCTTATGAAATCGCAGCAAACTAATATTCTTTGACAGTTACACCAATTCAAAAAACCTAAACAATTGCAACTGAAAAAACAGCAGCAGCCACGCTGTAATGAAAGAAACAAAAACGAAAAAAAACACAAATGTCATTTTTTTGCACACAATAAATGGAATGGATAATTATGTGTTTGCGAAAAAAGACTGTAGACTAAAAATATGCAACAGTTATGAAGTTATCAATTTGGTTCATAGTAGTATACAACATTATATTACAGAACGAAAAGAAGACTAAATTTTCGTTTATGATTTCATTGTCATTTTTATTTGGGATTTTTCGTTTCAATAACCCATCAGATACAAGTTTTCACTCTGACCGGCAGACGGCCATTTACCATTGTGAATGATGTCAGCGAAAAGAGACAGGCCTTATATGTTCAATGAGGTGAACCATAAGGAAAAAGAAATGGGTATATAACACTGTTTTCTCACTAAACCGCATCGTTTTATTTTCATGAGGTAGCCCATATGGGTTATGAGCGATAATAAAACGCGGCTATTATAATATTCAATATACACTTTGTGCAAGGTGCTCCAGCGGATTATTTCTATTTTATAATACATTAATTGTAAGAATAATAAATATTAATAAAAATAATAATAATAATATCATATAAAGGGTTTTTCAACAGGGATGCTACAAAAGTAGAGCAACAGGGACAGCAAACGACGCCATATTTCTTGCCGCTCTTTTGACATTTCTCTTAAGTAAGGATTGCCATTTCGTGGATGAAAAAAAAAACGAGCCAACAACGAGTCGAAATTATTAAAATTTACCACCTAAATTCGGAGTCAGTGGCCTCAACGTTAAGATTGCTACGTCCAATTTATGGTTGTCATAATCGTCCTAGCAGATCAACAATTGAACGTCTAGTGGAAAAATTTGAATCCATAGGCACAGTACAAAATGTTCCCGTGCCAGTGAGACAAAGAAGTGCCCGTAGAATCGAAAATATTGCTGCCGCTGAGGCTTCAGTTGCTGAAAGTGCAAATGTGTCTCTCACACGTCGTTCTCAAGAGTTGGGCATCTCTGTGACGTCGTTGTGGCGAATTTTGCAAAAAGATCTTGGCTACATCCTTACAAGATTAAATTGACGCAAGAACTGAAGCCGCTTGACCACCAAAAGCGTCGTATGTTCGTGAATTGGGCTGAGCAACAACTTGAAAATGATTCGGATTTTTATCGAAAATCATCTTCAGCGATGAGGCTCATTTCTGGCTGAATGGCTTCGTCAATAAAAAAATATGCGGTATTGGTCAGGCAGCAATCCACACGTACTTCATGAGTCATCATTGCATCCCGAAAAAATTACGGTTTGGTGTGGTTTATGGGCCGGCGGCATTATTGGGCCGTACTTCTTCCGTGATGAAAAAGACCGGCACGTTACTGTGAATAGGGATCGTTACTGTTCAATGATAACCGAATATTTTTGGCCCCAATTGGATGACATGGACTTAGAAGACATTTGGTTCCAACAGGACGGCGCCACAAGCCACGCAGCGAATGTCACAATCAACTATTGGAAACCAAGTTTGGAGAACGTGTTATCTCACGAAATGGTGAAGTTGCTTGGCCGCCTCGGTCATGCGATTTGACGCCGTTAGACTATTTCCTGTGGGGCTACGTCAAGTCTATGGTCTATGCCAACAAGCCAGCGACGATTGATAAACTGCGTACGAATATCGAACGTGAAATTGCAGCAGTATCGGCCGATTTATGCTTGAAAACCGTCGAAAATTGGGTTCAGCGTCTGGACTTCTGCAAGCGTGCCCGTGGTGGCCACGCAAAAGAAATCGAGTTCCGTACATAATGGCATCGAACTTACTTTCACAGGAATAAAGAATTTTATTGATATCCAAAACCGTTTTTGTTTTATTTAAAAAAAACTTTTGTAGCGCTCTTATTGAAAAACACGAAAGTTCCACGCACCTTATCAAAAATCTTCTAACTGTCAAAAATAACAAAAACTAGTTCTGCTTGTTTTAATTTTATAAACTCCAAACTATTTTGAATTTGTGACACTATTACAAGTACACCTGCGCATTCAATCAATCTACTTTGTTTTTTTATTGATGCTGCACCGATTACAAGCGTTAAAATACTTCTCTGCTCTCTAGCTTTCCCTCATCATACAAGGACGGGTCGCTTGTATTAAATTGAAGCTCCTATTTTGCTTTCTATTCATTATTTTTTTGCACTCAACCTGTTGATTTCTATGTCTAATGCTGATGTGTTCCTATTTTGTCGTTAAAACTGACTTTACTAAGGCTACAAAAATAACTGATCACACAATGGGCCTCATCTAGCATTACCGCCTCTACCAAGTTTAGTCCACCACTGCTAATAAGTCTTTCTAAAAAACATACTCTAGTACTGCTGTACGTACATGTACATTCATATGTAAAAATAAAATATACCGTTGAGTATCTATATCTATATGGATGCTTAATATAGAAGAAAATACAATTTTAATCTATTTAGAGAACATAATATCTTACATTTTAACCGTATTACTTCGTTTAGTAATCACTTTTTAAAGAAATAAATGCCGTAGGTATATCTAGCTAGAAAACTAATACATTTAACATGAATACCACTAAAAAAACGAAACGTGCCATGTTTAAAAAAATAAAAAAGTTATAAGAGGAATTCGAATCTATTTTGGTTTTTTAAGTGTGAACAAAAATGAGCACATATGTTCTTTGGGAAGAATATTTTGATCGGCATAAATGTGAGGATTTGTGTTTTGTCGAGAAAAAAGTATATACATACATATAGTCCAGTCAACAGACTTAAAATTATCAAATATATGCAATTAATCATGCGTTCTGAGCACTGATCTCTATATACACTGGATAGTGTATTCCTTATAATGTATAACAGTTTTTTTGCTTCCATTTGAAGATGACAATCAGGTGGTCGGCTTCATAATTTGACGCCTAGATTAACACAAAAAAAACATGTTTCCAAAATGTTTCCAGGAAAGAAAAACAGATCAATGATATGAAAGGGAAAAACTTTGTTGGACTTTATTTTATAATTTTTTTTTTCATTAAGTTATTCATTGTGTACATTTTGTTTGTGCTATTATTTTCCAATGGCACTAGAATTATATCAATAGAAAGGTTTTTTAAATAGGTAATAGTAAATATGTAGATGGGATATGGGAACCATCGACTTCGTTCATTATTTCAGTTTGCAAACAAGTTGAACAAAACAGCTGATAAGTGTGATGAGGAGAGTGCGATTACATAGTCTGTGTTTTTTAAGATTTTACCTCTTTGTCACACTCTTTACATTTGTAATTCCGTTTCATATAACCATTTGTGAATGAAATAATATTACAAACAACAATGTTAGCAAAGAGATTTGGAGGGGGGGGGGAGCAACGAACGGAAATTTGACGTCTTCATAGTGGATTATTTTGTATAAATTGTTATACAGTCATATTGTTATACAAAAAAGTGGTCAGCTTCATAATATAACAATTCTTCAAATGGAAGCAACTTTCTTATGTCGATACGCTATCCAGTGTATAGAGATCAGTGGTTCTGGGTTATTAATTTATACATATGTAAACCCGCCACGGCACCGGTAACGTCAATTTGACTTACATCATTGGTGACGCCGCCCGGTCTCGCAGACCGGGGTTTTCAACTAAAGATTCTTTCAAATCGTGTTATAGCCCAGGAAAAATGTACAAATAAAATGCCAATCTGCGGAAAAATTCCAAGTGAAGATTTTTGAATGCAATTATCTTTATTTGTGGCCAAGGAAAAGGCATGCGAAAGTCTACAAACTAATCTGGCTTGCGTAAAAAGTTGTTCAAGGTTAAATGTCAAAAATACTAGTATTTCGCTTATAACTTTGAAACGGTACATGGCATTAAAAAGTGGTGTATCAAAAACTTGTAGATAACATAATTGTCTACAAAAAATATTATCACTTTTTTTTTCGCCGACTGATGACTAAGAAGATATCGGCGTTTGAAAAAACGTAAATTGACGAAAATACCCCCTGTTTGCTTATAACTCAGAAATGGTGAGTGTTATTGAAAACATTTGTAAATAAGGTTTATGTCCTGTAATATCTTCTATATAAATAAATATATTTATTTTTTTTAATACTGACAGTTTCAAGGATATAATTATTTGAAAAATTTCATCAAAAACCCAAAATTCCGGATTTTAGCTTTTAACTTTTAAATAACGAAGTTTTTATAAAATATTGTATGCTCAGTTAATGGATTAGAATGTAATCTACGAAAAAAAACTAACACATTTTTTCCCATACGAGTGACCAGTATATTGCTACTTCAAAAAGGTAAAGTATCGAAAATAATCATTTTTCGATTAAAAGGTAAATGATTAATACTTTTCTTATAGACAATAATATTTTCTATAAGAACTCTTATAAGAACTTTGTCGATACAAGGCCCTACTAAAAATACATTGAGATTTCAAAAAAGATCAATTTTCGAAAGTGATTGTTTTTTGGGCTCAAAATGATTATCACCGTGACATAAAATAATGATAGGATTTCTTAGACGATCGTAAAACAATCATTTATAACAGAGAGAGAGGGGTCTCTCTCCCCCATTCAAACAGGAGGGGCAATTTCCTAATTACATTCCAATCTATAAACTAAGCTTCGTTATTTAAGAGTTAAAAGCTAAAATCTGGAATTTTGGGTTTTTTATGAAATTTTTCAAATAATTATATCTTTAAAACTGTCAGTATTAGTAAAAATAAATATATTTTTTTATATAGAGGGTATTACAGTGCATAAATCTCCTTATTTAAAAATGTTTTCAATAACACTCACCATTTCTGAGTTATAATCAAACAGGGGTTTATTTTCGTTAATTTTAGTTTTTTCAAACGCCGATATCTTCTTAATCATTAGTTGGAAAAAAAAGTGTCGTAATATTTTTTGTAGAAAATAAAAAAACAATATTTGTCTATGACAACTTTACTTACTACGCACGGTCTCATGCACCGGGCTAGTACCAAGAGAACAAAATTTCTGCTCACTGCCGTTTTGGTGTAAACAGATGATGAAGGATGTGAGGACAAAGTTATTCGAATTTTAAAGAACGCCCGGTCTCACAGACACATCGGTCACCATTGGCGGGTTAAGGGTGACCCCCAAAAAAACCTGTACAAAAAAACAACAATCTAACTTTCTAACAAGTAAATTCTTAACACGCAAATTAAACAAGAAAAAGAATTTCTGTACCACAAAGATTTCCCCGTTAACATTTAACAAGTTAAATCACCTATAACAATCATTGTGGAATAATTTGAAGTAAATATATGAGCGTACTGCATCACAAAACAACAAGTATATGGTTCAAGAAACAAATTTTAACAGCTAAAAATGTCTTCTGTACCACCAAACCAAAGTTTACCATCTCCTTAACACAATCTCCAAGAAGTGGGAAATTTAGAAATTCTCGGGTTCTGTACCACAAAACGACGATTGTTAAAAATGATTATTGATTGTTAGATTGCAAATGAATTGAAATGAACTCAAAATTTTAAACTCATAACATAGTCTTTTTTAACTAAATATGGAGCATCAAAATGCAGCTATATGTTTTCAAAATTATTATTTCCACCCAAAAAAATAGTAAGTGTATTTACATAACTAAAAAGTTAGTTCATTTTACGAAACTTTCGTAGTGCAAAACCGCGAATAACTTTCGTAATTTGTACTAATTGGCTTTCATAAATTCACAAATACCATTTTTATTTTATTCGTTAATACTACGAAACTTTTGAATTTTAACAAATAAATAAATTTAGTGGCGCAACAGCTCATGGAGAACCAGGGCCTAGTGACTAACAACTCTCAACCATTCCTGTGTGCGTGTTGTTGGCAGGAATGGAGGGGACCTACAATTTTTTGCCAAGCCCGAACGGCTACATGAGAAGCACTTATTCATGACAAGTATACTCTTGGAGGGGTTGTCAGTCCTTCGCAAGAGGCAGTTCCTCGGAAAAAAACATTTCTATTTTTAGGTACCCGTAGCCGGCGATCGAACCCAGACCATTGGCATGGCAGTCCTACGCACTATTCATTATGGCACGAGGTACTACATTTTAACAAATATTGGGAATTCAAATTTAGTAAAATTTACGCAATATTTTTATTCGAAATATTTTCGGATATTTTGTTTATTCTACGAAAGCTTTGGATAGTTAATCCAGTACAAATCATTTGTACATATAAATATAAATGTTTTCTTCGCAGTTAGTGGAGGAAACCAGCGACAAGTTAGTGACTTATATTTAAATTTTTGTTAGTGTTTTTGGACTTCAACTTTATGGTGAGTGGTCATATTGAGTTAAAACAAAAAGCATTATACAGTTTATATTTTCTGTTTCGACATTTGTTACAATTAATTTGTATGCAGTACCGCTATTGCGTTATTGTTAGAACCAAACACAATTTTTTTTGTTTTTTGTATTTTTTTAAGGTCCTCATTTTCATAGATAATTTTTTGTTTAGCGAATCAAATATTATGATTAGATAACTTGGGGAGGTCATTCCGTATTTCGATTTTGGTCAGACGATATCGTTTACAGGATAGTCTTGCTTCACGTTACATCGAAAACGACTATCGTTTTGGCGATCTCGTTTCGATTATTAAATATTTGCTTTAAGTAAGTCAATAATGGTCAAAACCCTTTCGTCAAAACGATAGAAAAAAAAAAATAGGTGTCGTCTTGTAACTATTTGAGAGTTTAAAGAGTGATAAATGCCTTTTTGTTGATTTTTAACCATTGGTTTTTAAATAATAGGAAAATAAAATAATAATTGGATAATAACGCCAATAATATCAGCTCATATATTTAGTTTGAGTTTTCAGAGCACATCCTACCAAAAAATCATACCTACCCAATAATCGAATTATTTATATGTCCAGCGGTCAAAATTTGACCATTTATATCAAAATATGTCAACAGTTTTCATTGAGAATAGTACAGTGGCCTTTTTGCGAACCCCTTTTGCGTATGACAGTATTTGAACGTTTTTCTATCACGCTAACCAAAATATACTTTTATTGTTTTTGATGAGCTGGATTCGAATTTTCGTTATTAAAAATAGCAACAACTCGAACTTTTGCCTTTCATGGATTATCTCACAGACAAAGGAATTGAAAGGAAAGGAATTTTTTTTTAAATACTAAAAAAAATTGTTTTGTATAACTTTTAAAAACCTATACTACACCATGAACATGTCATTCTCTTATATGGTTGATATTTGTGTAAAAATGTATGAAATTTAAGTTTTCTCGGAATTATATTATATCTCGGAAGCTCCAATTTTTGACGAACAAAACTTAATTATTAGTAATCGACACCCCCCTTAACTCAACCCCTTAAAATATAAAAATCAACAACCAATTAAAAATTAAAATAACTGGTTTTAGCTTAACGGTTACATTACAAAGACAGATATTTTCAGTTTATTATTCATGCAGTTCCGCTGAGTAGTTACGGAGAAAAGTGAATTGAAAGTTTGTCCTAAGCGTATGCATTACCAATAATCATATTATTAAAATTATGTCAGCAACCGTAAATTGAATAATAAAGTATCCCTCTTTGAATCTTTTTTTTGTCACTTTTAAAAATTTCTAAGTACACAAAATGTTTTGGCGATATAATTTATTACTTTAACAAAATGAAAATTTATCCAAAATTGTTGCAAGAACCTCGAGCCTTTTGGAAGAATGCATATGTCCATTTTGGATAAAATGGAGCGTTTCAAGTGACGAGGAAAAAGCTGAGATAAAACGGTATTTTTATCAAAAATTGTCTATACCAGGAGGTAAGTTTAACTCATTGTGTCATAAACACAAACTACTCATACTTTAATTTATTAGTTGTCGACTGTATAGATGGAACTCATGTTTTCCTTCAAAGGCCACGAGAAAATGAGCAATTATTTTTCAACCGCAAGAGTAAACATAGCCTTAATGTTATGGTTGTAAGTTGATTTGGGAAAAATTAAACGTGAAAATTAAACTAATATCCTTCTTTTTTTGTGAAGATATGTGACCATAAAATGAAAATTAATGGCAATTAATTCTAGGTACACAGGATCTCCTCATGATTCCCTAGAATGAAAACATTCTAATGAACACTTGTTTTTTGCAAAAAGCTACCTTCAATAAACGACACCATAAATCTTTGCTTTTAGGTAGATATACAAATTCTATAGTAAAATTCAAACTGTGGCAACTCAATATGTTTTAAACTAGTTTGAAATATAATTTGAGGTGATAGTGGGCATCCCTTGGAACCGTGGTTGCTTAGACCATGATATAGGAGTTCAACTGACCAACTGATAACAAAATTCAACCAAGTACACGCAAAAGCCAAAAATATAGTGGAAAGGTGCATCGGTGTTTATATAGGTAAATATATCTCAATAACTTGAAAAATAACTTATTTATACATACATATATTCACATGACCCGTAGGTCGATGACGAATTCTTGAAGGTTGAAGTAGTTACGATCCATATAAAATGACACTTTATCAAATTTTTGCTCTGCCTTACATAAAATATGCATTCACTTTAATGTGGAAAACGATTTGGCGGTAGAAGATGACGAAGATTTTCCAATCAGCATATTTACCGATGCACAAACACCAAAATAAGAGATAATATAAAAGATTCTCCTTTTTTTAATATAATTGTATTTGTACTTATCATACAAATTTGCAAAAAAAAAAAATAATAAATCTATGCATATAACGGGTGATTTTTTAGCTGGTTTGGTTTTGGCAACACTGGTTTTGACAGCTGACGTGTGTTTAGTACCTTGTGTCACTGTCAAACAGCTTCAGTTTGGTTTGCAATTTAACCATGGATCGTCTTACAAATGAACAACGCTTGCAAATTATTGAATTTTACTATCAAAATTCGTGCTCGGTTCGATTTGGGCGTAAAGCCTTTTAAGATACAGCTGGTGCAAGAACTAAAGCCAGCCGACCTACCACAACGCCGAATTTTTGGTGAATGGGCTCTTGGAAAGCTGGCCGAGGATCCGCTTTTTTATCGAAAAATTGTGTTCAGCGATGAGGCTCATTTTTGGTTGAATGGGTATGTAAATAAGCATAATTGCCGCATTTGGAGTGAAGATCAGCCAGAAGCATTGCAACAGCTACCAATGCATCCCAAAAAAGCCACTGTTTGGTGCGGTTTATGGGCCGGCGGCATTATTGGGCCATATTTCTTCAAAGATGATGTGAATCGCAGCGTTACTGTCAATGGTGAACGCTACCGAGCGATGATAACAAACTTTTTTTTGCCCGAAATGGAAGTTCTTGACTTGCATGATATGTGGTTTCAACAAGACGGTGCCACATGCGCAATTGCGAGGCGAGTTTGGTGAACAGTTAATTTCACGTTTTGGGCCGGTCAATTGGCCGCCTAGATCGTGCGATTTGACACCATTAGATTATTTTTTGTGGGGGTATGTCAAGGTTAATGTCTATAGGGACAAGCCCGCTTCGATTGACGCACTGGAAGCCAACATCCATGCATTCATTCGTGAGATACCTTCCGATATGTGTGAAAGAGTATGCCAAAATTGGACTCAGCGGATGGGTTACCTGAGACGCAGCCGCGGTCAACATTTGCATGAAATTATCTTTAAACATTAAATTGCAAGGTTCAAACTATCGATTCAAATAAATATTTCATTCATTTTTTCGAATTTTTTGTGTTTTTTTTTTAAAGTTCTAAGCCTCTTAAAAAATCACCCGTTACGATGTACATACTCTAATGAAATTTAATAATTATTAAACGACATAGAACATACAAACAAATATACCAAGAGCCCAAAGCCAGCAACGGCACCAACAGTGGGGATATCGCAGGGGGAGGGCAATGGGTGCGATTAACCCTTCCTGAGCAGTAACGAACCAAGCATAAAATATTAACTCATTAAAATGTCATAAAAAAATGCTTTTTGTTCTATGTTTGTAAAATTTTTTGTGGGCAGTGAAAAAAAGACTACGTTTTCATTTTCCTAATTTTTCATTTTACGAAACTATTAAAAGATACTAAAACGAACGATTTCTCGCCTCTCCCAGATGTGAAGTGAAGAAAAATAGCTTTTAAATTGATGGATTGTAAAGCTTATAACGTGGGTTTTATAACGCCCAATCTTCAAATTTAAGGTCTTTAATTAAAAGCTTTGTATATAAAAATCATAGTACTATCATGGCAGCGATTCAAATAGTAGAACAATAGCTCTGTGGCGGCGCCACTATCGGCAGCATTTTTAGCGTTTGAGACTTGTAAACATAGAATCATAAAGAATGGAAAATAAGTAGTCAGAGCGAGAGGAAAGTATTATTTCGATTCTGGTAAAAAGTAAATGGAGTAAGAGAGAAAGTAAAATCAGCTGTTTGTTAAGTGCCAATTAACAGAAAAAGGCAAAGAAATTAAGAAAATTATTTTCGGCTCCCCTTAAAAATCACTAATATTTTTGCTGTCTTATTTTGGATGGTTATGCAGCCAGAGAAGCAAAGAAAGTTATAACGGGTGATTTTTTAAGAGGTTTAGAACTTTAAAAAAAAAAAAAAAAAATTTTTGCATTGGTAGTTTGAACCTTGCAATTTAATGTTTAAAGATAATTTCATGCAAATGTTGACCGCGGCTGCGTCTCAGGTAGCCCATCCGCTGAGTCCAATTTTGGCATACTCTTTCACACATATCGGCCGGTATCTCACGAATAAATGCATGGATGTTGGCTTCCAGTGCGTCAATCGAAGCGGGCTTGTCCCTATAGACATTAGCCTTGACATACCTCCACAAAAACTAATCTAATGGTGTCAAATCGCACGATCTAGGCGGCCAATTGACCGGCCCGAAACGTGAAATTAACTGTTCACCAAACTCGCCTCGCAATTGCGCCATTGTTTCGCGTGCTGTGTGGCATGTGGCACCGTCTTGTTGAAACCACATATCATGCAAGTCAAGAACTTCCATTTCGGGCAAAAAAAAGTTTGTTATCATCGCTCGGTAGCGTTCACCATTGACAGTAACGCTGCGATTCGCATCATCTTTGAAGAAATATGGCCCAATAATGCCGCCGGCCCATAAACCGCACCAAACAGTGGCTTTTTCGGGATGCATTGGTAGCTGTTGCAATGCTTCTGGCTGATCTTCACTCCAAATGCGGCAATTATGCTTATTTACGTACCCATTCAACCAAAAATGAGCCTCATCGCTGAACACAATTTTTCGATAAAAAAGCGGATCCTCGGCCAGCTTTCCAAGAGCCCATTCACCAAAAATTCGGCGTTGTGGTAGGTCGGCTGGCTTTAGTTCTTGCACCAGCTGTATCTTAAAAGGCTTTACGCCCAAATCCTTCCGCAAAATTTTCCACGTAGTGCTGTAACAAAGGCCTAACTGCTGGGAACGGCGCCGAATCGACATTTCGCGGTCTTCTGTCACACTAGCTGATACGGCCGCAATATTTTCTTCACTACGCACAGTACGTAAACGTGTTGGTGGTTTAATGTCCAACAAAGTAAATTTGGTGCGAAATTTGGTCACAATCTTCCGAATAGACTGCTCAGAAGGTCGAGAATGCCGACCATAAAATGGAAGCAGCGCGCGATGAACATTTCGAACCGAGCACGAATTTTGATAGTAAAATTCAATAATTTGCAAGCGTTGTTCATTTGTAAGACGATCCATGGTTAAATTGCAAACCAAACTGAAGCTGTTTGACAGTGACACAAGGTACTAAACACACGTCAGCTGTCAAAACCAGTGTTGCCAAAACCAAACCAGCTTAAAAATCTCCCGTTATAAAGGGGGAGAAAGAGATACCTGCGTCAGCTGTTTGCGTCGGTGCCGTAGCAACGTTGTTAAAACTTTCACAGATTTTGTTTTTTGTCCTTGGTCAATGCGAGAAGAAAAATATACATAGATATAATCACAGGTGTATTTTCTTTCGTTATTGAGGGTAAGTTTTGCTTTTGTAACTAACTTGCAATTTGCTTGTTAGACTTTGAGGATAGTCATAACTTTTGGTAGGTATGTATTTGACTTGAAATTTCCATTAAAGATTTCGATGGTAGGCAAAATGTATATCTTTTGGTAGGTACATATTTGATATTTAATTTGGAATTTAGTTTGCAAGATCTGTTTTGCGAGGGTGGGTAGTTATAGGTATATCTCTTGTGACCTACATACCTACCTACATATTTGATTTCGAGGATAGGTTGGAATGAATAGGTGTGTATATGTACCTATGCATGTAGGTAGGTATATTTAAATTAAAGTTTTTACACAAAATTAAGTGGTGGGCTTAGGTAAAGGTAGGATCTCTTTTGATAGGCAGGTAGGTACCTAAATATTTTAATAATCAATAGTTTGCATGGGGATTCAGGTGAAATGAATGAAATTATATTTTGGTCACAATTTGTTTGATTTGACCTGAAGCCCACTAGCTAAAGTAAGTAATGCAAAATTAAAAGCTAGGTTAAGGTTAGGTAGGTAGGTTAGTAGGCAAGTATTTTTTTTTTAGTACCTAGGTATAGGTATACACATCTTCAACTGAGAATAATAATAAAAATCGAGGTTTTTGCATCATTTGAAATATATGTACGCAGGTATCAGCATTTAAATTAGATCAGAAAAAGCCAGAAAGTCGTATGGGTAATTCCATTAAAAAGTGGACATGAAGGTAGAAAAACGGAAAATGTATCTCGCCCCCTGTCCATTAATTGCTGAATTGCAAAATATCTTTGAAGTAACAAACACATGGTTGAAAATAAAATGAAATTATAAAAGGCTTAACCCTTAAATTTCAAATTGAAAACGTGAAATAACGTGAGTTACCGACCTTACGTGAGTTTCCATGTATTTTATTATATTTGTATAACATATTTTCAGTAACTACAAGTTTATTTATAGTAATAAATAGTCTGATATGTTCTTGTGTCTAATTTACCAAACTTCTTAAGCTTTATTGGTTTGTTTAATTTTAAGAAAAATTGCAAGGTCCGGCAACATAACCCGTGTCCCAAACGTGTAACTGAGTTATCAACATGTTTTCGTATATGAACTGTATATTTTGTTTCATTTATATTTAAATAATTATGCAAATTTGAATAAAAAAGCTTGTACATCTCTCTCAAATGTAACGTGAGTTACCATGGAATTGCCCGTAGATATCAAGGTCGTAGGTATGTTGCTATGTGAATGAATTTTTTTTTACTTATTGTCTGCTTTTTTTTTGTGTTTTAGTTTTGATTTTAGCTAGTTATTCAATGGGCTAGGTACTTATACTTCATATCAAAATTATTACTTATTTTATACTATCGACAAAAAAGTTGACAGTGTTTTGTAAATTTTCTTTGGTTTTTCCTTTAGATCATTTGAGTCAAGGGCATTTTGTCCAACATAGAACTATGAACTAAAAGAATTTTTGTAACAAAGGCGTAGAGTTATGGGCAAATGGAATGAATGAATCAATTCTAAAACGATAAGCATTCAACTCATTAATTCGTTTTATAACAAGCACTAAGGGTAGAGTACACTTATAAGAATGAGTTTTTTAAATAGTTGTACCCACAAAACTAGTGCACACTACTCTAAGTATACTGGGTACACTGAATACACTGAGTACACTGAGTGCAAGTGAACCTCTGTAGTGTGTATGGCTAATGTAGGAGTATGAATAAAGAAACAAATTAAGTATTTTTTCTTAATTCTATTTTGTTCTTGTTTTTTATTTATGTATTTCTTAGAAAAGGAGTTTAAAATTTTAATTTTCCCATAATTATTTTCAGAGTATTTTCAATTCATTTTTGCAAAACAAATTTTATTAGGTAATTAAAATCTGTATTTTTGACACAATATTTTTTTACATTTTTGGCATAAGAAGTTAAAAAAAATTTGTTATGAAATATTTATTTTAATTGCAACGATTCATGATTTTTCGTTTTCAAGAAAACAATAAACCAAACCTATCTTCAATATGATTAATAAGATTATGAATCAACTCCGATCAACTTAAGTTTTACAATTTTAAATATAATGCGTGTCCCTTTACTTTGAATTTCTGTCGTTTTTATTCCAAACTTATGTCAAAAATTGTTTTATGTATGAATTTTGAAAGAACTTTGGACTAAAATGCACAGAAATACACAGAAATCAAAGAAATTCAAAGTAATGGAACAGGCCTATATACTTTTTTCTTTGATTCTAAAACACATTACTTAAAAAAGTTTTAATTTTTGGTATTCTTCAAATTAAGCAATTTTGTATGCCACTAGCGACAAATGCACCCTAACCCCCGAAGCAAAAAGGATATAAATAGGCAAATAAGTAAAACTATACATTTATTCACAAAAAACACATTCAAAAATAAAGTTTCCCTTTTTCGAAGCATTTATTAAACAGCAACAGTTTTTAAAATATTGTAATATTTTCTCAGGTTCGTTAATAAAACTTATTCACTTTATTTAAATTCTCCACTTATTTACCTTACAAAATAAAACGCTTCACTTTTATTACCACAAAACAATTTATTGTTCACCACTGAAATCAATTCACCACTTTACTTTTATTACAACCAACTTAACGCATTCACGGTTAAAAATAAACTGCCCCTCTGCCGGTCAGACATGTGCTTTTATACTTTCACAAGGTTCCCGAAAAAGCAGGAAGGTTGTAGTATTTGCTTCTAGAGCTTTCCATAGGGGAAATTTCCCATACATTTCCTTTTCCAAAGCTTTCATTTTGACGTTTAGTATTGGAAGTTCGAAAGCTCACCAAAACTCTCCTAATGTTGGTTTGTGTCCTGTCTAATTTGAAATTCGGCGTTTATTTTCTTCGATGTTCGAGAGTGGTTATAATTCATTCCAGAGTTGTTATAACACAAATGTGACAGTCATTACACTGCCCCCTCCTTAAGATTGATCACCCCGAGCAAATCTATCACATCCTTCGCCATTATAACGGTGTAAATGGTCACTGTGAACTACTTTTATTTTGCCTCTATGTCCTCTCAGAATGCGGTAGACGACATCGTTTATTCGAGTTACAACAGTATACGGGCCTTCCCCATTTAGTTGAAGTTTCAGTAGAAGTCCCTTCCGACGGTGGGGATTATAAAACCATACAAGTTCTCCCGCTTGGAATCCGTTCGTTGTTGCTTTTCTGTTGTATCGTGTCTTCATCCGATCACTTGTTAGTTTTCTATTTGCTCTTGTCCTTTTCCGAATGTCGCCCAGTCTTTCTTCTCTACTTTCACTTTTCAGTCTGTTGAATCTGCACTATTCTTTCGCTGTTCTTCAAAGCCTTTGGTGGTGTTTTGATTGTTACGATACCGTCCATTGAAACTGTTGAGATGACGTACTTGGCATCATACCCCTTTGGCAGCTGATACTTCCGCACAAACTGACGACTTATGTAACCATGATCATCTTCACGTTCGTCGTGCTTACCTTCCACCACCACGCTGTGTCCAACAGTTTTGACCGTTAACTCATCTAGTCTGAAATGGCTGACATCCATGGACACTTGAAACCCGTGCTTTCCAACTGTGTAGCCTTCTTTGGAATTTCGTTTGTCACCCTTTCCCTGATATGTATGGCATGGATACAATCCAGATCTGGAGTCATCTTGTTGGGCAGTTATTACTTCCTCTTTACTCCAATCGTCAGTGGAGTCCGCTCTTTATCTCTGGATAGCAACAACCTCCTTTACTTCTTCACGAGTGCCATGCTTTTAGTCGGATTTCCATGGTCTTCTTGGTGGCAATCTGCACTGGCGTTGAAGATGTCCAGTCTTGTTGCAATTCCAACATGTAGGTCTTGTAGGTGTAGGTCTGCACTGGCGTTGAAGGTGCCGGATCTTGTTACAAATACAACATTCAGGTCTTTTAGGTGGGAATCTGCACTGACGTTGGAGATGTCCGGTCTTGTTACAATTCCAGCATCGAGCAGGTCCATCTTGCTGGTTTCTTTACAACGCTTTTTTCTGGCATGAACACTCCTCAATTTCTATTTCTCTGACTCGATGGACTCCTTGAGAAGCCTGTTCTGCTGCTTCCATAGTCAGGGCGATCGCTAATGCCTCAGGAAGTGTGCATTTTCCAACAGTTCGAATTGCTTGCTGAAGGTTGATATCAGATACAGCACGGACAAAGGCTTCTGTTGCGAATTAGTTGATGATTTCAACCCCTGAAGCCGGATATGCCAGATGTGCCAACCGTTCGATGTCTGCTTGGAGCTGTTGCAGAGTTTCTCCTCTTTTCTGGACTCTAGTATTGAGTTGAATGCGGAAGACTTCTTGTATATTGCCATCTCCAAAGCGTTTTTCAATGGCCTGAACAAGAGCGCTGAAGTTGCCATTTGTATCTGCTGGTATGGTTTGTAGCAGTTCAGCAGCAGTTCCTTTAAGGGCAAGCGTCAGAGCTATATATTTGTCTTCTTCGTCCCAGCCATTTGTTGCCGCAGCTACCTTAAACTGCTTCTTATAAATTGACCAAGAAGTTTGTCCATCGAAGGTTGGTGGATGCATTTTCTTCCTTTTTGGATAGTCGCCAGAACTTTCTCGAACCTTCATTTTCTTTACCTTACCCAATTCCTTTTTAATGCATTCGATTTTATCTTCGACCTTTTCGAAATTTGCTTCTACTGTCGACAATTGCTTATCGACAGTCAAAAATTGTTTATCGACACGCTCGTCAAGGGCAATAATCCTGTTGTCAAAAGCTTCTAACTTACCTTTGAGCAGACTTGTCTGTTCTTGGAATTGTTGAAGAAGTTTTTCATCTTGATTTTCGAGCAGACTCTTTTGTTCACTGCGTTCTTGTTCTAGAAGATTCTTTTGTTCTTGGCTTTGCTGTTCTAGAAGATCCTTTTGTTCTTGGCTTTGTTGATCAAATCGTAGATTCTTTTCTTCTTTCTTTTGTTCTTTGCGTTATTCTTCAAATTTGGCGAGTAGCTGAGACATTTTCGAGCAGACTCTTTTGTTCACTGCGTTCTTGTTCTAGAAGATTCTTTTGTTCTTGGCTTTGCTGTTCTAGAAGATCCTTTTGTTCTTGGCTTTGTTGATCAAATCGAAGATTCTTTTCTTCTTTCTTTTGTTCATTGCGTTATTCTTCAAATTTGGCGAGTAGCTGAGACAGCATACTGCCCATATCCGATGGTCTTGCTTGTTCTTGCTCTTCCACCATTTTAATGTCAAATATCTTGCAGACGAATTATGAGATCATTCTTTGTTCCAGCAGAAGGAAGACCTCGCTTATTCAGTTCTGCCTTAAGCTCAACTAAGTTTAAGTCATTCAGAGTTTTACCCATTGTCTTTTCTTATTTCACTTTTACAGTCACGTTCACTTTTTGTAATTATTGTCTGTTAAGGCACAAATAAATTATGTAAACACAATTAAATTAAGTTTTATCCCACCTCTGACACCAATGTAATATTTTCTCAGGTTCGTTAATAAAACTTATTCACTTTATTTAAATTCTCCACTTATTTACTTTACAAAATAAAACACTTCACTTTTATTACCACAAAACAATTTATTGTTCATCACTGAAATCAATTCAGCACATTACTTTTATTAAAACCAACTTAACGCATTCACGGTTAAAAATAAAATGCCCCTCTGCCGGTCAGACATGTGCTTTTATACTTTTCACAAGGTTCCCGTAAAAGCTAAAAGGTTGTAGTATTTGCTTCTAGAGCTTTCCATAGGGGAAATTTTCATTTCCTTTTCCAAAGCTTTCATTTTGACGTTTAGTATTGGAAGTTCGAAAGCTCACCAAAACTCTCCAAATGTTGGTTTCTGTCCTGTTTAATTCGAATTCGATTTGCTAGCAACATAACATTAATACAAGAAAAGAATTTTGAAAAATATCAATCAATCAATTGAACAGTGTGTTATTGCATTTAATTTCTCTCTTTTAATACACTGATTATTTACAGTGTACTCGGTGTAGTTTGGTCTGAAGGACGTGTACACTTGTTTCAAAAGAAGTGTACTCTTTTCTGTGAGAGAAAGCAAATACTGTACAGGTTTTGATAATCAGTGAATTAATATATGGGTTATTCTACAAATGATGAAATTTTTGACGGCCCCGTTGATATTTTAATAACTGTTCAAGTATTCTATCAGTATTCAAGTATTATATCAATAAATCTAATTAATGTCTAAATGGTCACACAAAATTATTGAGATCTGACATATTTTCATTACTAGAAAATTCCTTCAATTGGTCTTATTCTCAGTCGCCTGACGTGTCCCCTGCTCGTTTTCGAAGGGAAAAATTCTTACAGTTCTTTTATTTTATTTCCAAAACCAAAATAAACTTTCAATTATTGACGTTAGATAAAATATCTTTTTATGATATAAATAAATATTTAGTACCATTATTGTATATTAAAAAAAATCATCGAATTTCTAATCAGTCCCTTGACCGATTGAAATAGTAAAAAATATCCTTAATTTTGAAAACTATCCCAGTTTCGGATCTAGCAGCTTGAAGCATTAAGTCTGGTGACAATAAAATCATTTTCGTATCTTACGTCTGTTTGCTATTTCATTTATTACGAAGGCATTTGTGCGAGAGGTCATGGATTGTCCGTTCAGTTTCTCACTGCCCAGATGAGTGTTTCCAGAAAATATTTATATGTAAGCAGGTATATATTTTAGCATTTTAATATAGGCTTAGTAAAACCTTAATTATTTAATTTTTTTTTACAATGCGTTAACATGTTTTAGTGGTACAAACTATGAAAATACTCAGTCTCCTGGCCTCAGTCCCCTGATCTTTAATTACTGATTTTATCTCTTGAGGCCCCAAAACTGCACACAAAATGCTGCTTTTCTTCTTAAATACATATAAAATAAAAAGCTTTCATTTTTAAGTGACTAAGAAATACAAAGTTAATTTACACAAAGTGTTTTGCATAAATTGTATAAAAGTGCTAGAAAATCATCATTTTATTCCATTTTTTGTAGAACCACCTGTATAATACTCGAAAAAAAATGGTAACTCGTTTGAGTGTACACTAGATTCTGTGAGTAGTGTACACTGAAGTACTATACTCAAAGCAAATGATTGCATTCATGCAGACCTCTAACTTATGTATATAAATATAAAAAAGAAACATTTTCAAAGCAAACAAGTATGTAGGTACCTACAAACATAAAAAAAAACACCCATAGATTTTAGTTAAAAAAATGCACTTCCTGAAACTTACGACCAGGGTAATTTGATTCAAGGGGGTGGGTAAGGCCACTAATATATCAGGCAATCACTGTCACTAAAAATCCTGGCTACCGAAGGTTGAAAAAAAAAATAAAAAAAACAACATACATTTTCCCATACACCTAACCCTTTCCACTTTTCACACTCAAAATCCCACAAACCAACAACTTGTTTTGTTTTGTTTAGTATCCCTTTACTTTTCCTTCAAAAACAAAAACGTAAACAAAACTAATAAGAAATCCAAAGCAAAATTGGTAAATTTCTTGGTTCTGTGCTTTATCATTTCCTTCATTATATGAATATACGAGTACCTTTGCAAAAATGTACTATACCTGCTTCACTCGTACTGTCATAAAATTAGAATACGTCTTTCCCGTTCTATTCTATTTTTGCGTCTCACATTCTCAAATCTCCACCGAAAATAAAAAGTCTCCGCCGAGCACGTAACAAATGTAAAAAAGACGACGATACCATCGACAGCCCCCATGATAGTACTATGATTTTTATATTCAAACTTAAAAGATAAATGTCAGGCTACATTCCTATGTAATATTTTTTTTTTGAGAGTAGTGAAATTATTTCATAGAGCTGATTTAGTCCCACATCGATCTGATTTCACTTTTCAAAATGCAAATGTGAATGAAAAATTACACAGTTTCGAAAAACAACATTCCAAAAAGTTATTGCCGCAAAGCTTCTCTACAAATATGTAAGTGTTTATTTTTTTTATAGTTAAATGTAACGCAAAAGGCAGCAGTGGTACTTATCTACATTTTCAAAAAAAAACGTAAATTTAATTAGTTTTAAAAATTCTAACTTTACTTCAAATGCTCAGATGAACAAGATTAAGATATTTAATAAATTTAAAATGACAAACTACTTTTTGTATACAAATTATTGAGAAATAGGTACCACAACATTTCATACTAAAAAGATGCGTATCCATTTGATAGTACTTTCACTAGAAAACTCTCGATAGTAACTTTCGGATGTCTTCCCCTTCTCGTGAGCTAATTTCATGAATGTGTCCACTTGCGAGCTTAACACTCTAGAGATTGTCCCCATTTTTTAAATCTTTTCTGTACATATTTCGAGTGCGGTTCAGTATGCAACTATGTTGCGCATCGTTCTTAGCTATAAGTCCCCTATTACACTTTTCGAACATAATGAGTACAAAAGATGAGATGGAAGACCAGTTGCCCTGTGCGTCGTAGGCTAAGTTTTCTGAGACTCTTTTTGATGTTTCTTCTTAGCACTATCCGTATTTTTGTATTTTTCTATACAAAGCGCTTAAACAGTAAACAGAACTATCAATTTTGCATCAAGCGTCAAGAAGCTCCATGTAATAGCGTGACTCACAGAATGATTTTCAAAGAGAAATTCGAAAAAAAGTCAGATGCAAAGAATCATCGTGTAATAGAGGACTAACATACGTTTCTGATGGTAATACAGTAGAAATTCAAAATAGTCAGGCCTGGGGTGGAATCGGCTAAGGCGATAGTTGATGGTTGATCATCAAAATAAATGTTTTTGCTCCACGCAAGGTGATTATCAAATTGGCTATCACTTTTTTCCTATGGTTTTTGGGTGTCAGTTATTTAGGTGTCACTTTCATACATTTTGTATAAAGACAAGTTTTGTCAGCTTCAGCTCCACTTAAAACCGAAAGTTTTGTAGAAAAAAAAGAATATTTATCAAAGTTAAAATACAAAATAAATGAATAGCAATGTATACTTTTATTCAAATTTTATATGCGGCGTAGTACGAGAAATGAAAAAACTGCTTCAAAAACATAAACAATTGCCTAGAATAAACTTAAGCAATAAATCAAATATTTTGGAACTCCTTAACCCAATGTTTCTGTAAGATCTTCTATGGATGTTCAATAATGTTATTTTTTACATATTGTAATATTTTCTCGGGTTCGTAAATAATACTTATTCACTTTATTTAAATTCTCCACTTATTTACTTCACAAAATAAAACACTTTTCTTACAACAAAAAAGTTTATTGTTCACCACTGAAATTAATTCACTAACTTTACTTGCATTACAACCAACATTACTCATTCACGATTAAAAATAAATTGCGTCCTCTGACTGTCAGACAGGTGCTTTTATACTTTTCACAAGGTTCTCGAAAAAGCTGGAAGGTTCTAGTATTTGCTTCCAGAGCTTTCCATAGGGGATGCCGTAGACGACATCGTTTATTCGAGTTACAACAGTATACAGGCCTTCCCAATTTTGTTGAAGTTTTGGTGAAAGTCCCTTTCGACGGTGGGGATTATAAACCCACACAAGTTCTCCCGCTGGAATCCGTTCGTTGTTACTTTTGTGTCGTATCGTGTTTTCATCCGATCCAGGTTTGGTTTTGGCAACACTGGTTTTGACAGCTGACGTGTGTTTAGTACCTTGTGTCACTGTCAAACAGCTTCAGTTTGGTTTGCAATTTAACCATGGATCGTCTTACAAATGAACAACGCTTGCAAATTATTGAATTTTACTATCAAAATTCGTGCTCGGTTCGAAATGTTCATCGCGCGCTGCTTCCATTTTATGGTCGGCATTCTCGACCTTCTGAGCAGTCTATTCGGAAGATTGTGACCAAATTTCGCACCAAATTTACTTTGTTGGACATTAAACCACCAACACGTTTACGTACTGTGCGTAGTGAAGAAAATATTGCGGCCGTATCAGCTAGTGTGACAGAAGACCGCGAAATGTCGATTCGGCGCCGTTCCCAGCAGTTAGGCCTTTGTTACAGCACTACGTGGAAAATTTTGCGGAAGGATTTGGGCGTAAAGCCTTTTAAGATACAGCTGGTGCAAGAACTAAAGCCAGCCGACCTACCACAACGCCGAATTTTTGGTGAATGGGCTCTTGGAAAGCTGGCCGAGGATCCGCTTTTTTATCGAAAAATTGTGTTCAGCGATGAGGCTCATTTTTGGTTGAATGGGTACTTAAATAAGCATAATTGCCGCATTTGGAGTGAAGATCAGCCAGAAGCATTGCAACAGCTACCATTGCATCCCGAAAAAGCCACTGTTTGGTGCGGTTTATGGGCTGGCGGCATTATTGGGCCATATTTCTTCAAAGATGATGCGAATCGCAGCGTTACTGTCAATGGTGAACGCTACCGAGCGATGATAACAAACTTTTTTTTGCCCGAAATGGAAGTTCTTGACTTGCATGATATGTGGTTTCAACAAGACGGTGCCACATGCCACACAGCACGCGAAACAATGGCGCAATTGCGAGGCGAGTTTGGTGAACAGTTAATTTCACGTTTCGGGCCGGTCAATTGGCCGCCTAGATCGTGCGATTTGACACCATTAGATTATTTTTTGTGGGGGTATGTCAAGGCTAATGTCTATAGGGACAAGCCCGCTTCGATTGACGCACTGGAAGCCAACATCCATGCATTCATTCGTGAGATACCGGCCGATATGTGTGAAAGAGTATGCCAAAATTGGACTCAGCGGATGGGCTACCTGAGACGCAGCCGCGGTCAACATTTGCATGAAATTATCCTTAAACATTAAATTGCAAGGTTCAAACTATCGATTCAAATAATTATTTCATTCATTTTTTCGAATTTTTTGTGTTTTTTTTTTTTAAGTTCTAAACCTCTTAAAAAATCACCCGTTATTTGCCCTTTTTCTTTCGTGAATATCAAAAAGCTTTTCTTTCAGGTCTTCCACGTAGTCGTCTATTTCTTGGGGCTCACTACGATAAAATCCAAATTTTATTTCACTTGTCAGTCGTATTATGTTCCCGAGCAGGATTTCTGATGGTGTATGTCCTTTGAGCTGTGTACTGCACTTCGATAGACCATCAAGAATAATGGAATATGCCGATCCCAGACTCGTTTGTTGTCGCTTACCACTTTGAAAAGGTGTTCTTTAAGGGTTCTGTTGAATCGTTCAACCATTCCATCAGATTGTGGATGAAGCGGTGTTGTCCTCGATTTTTTAATGCCAAGGAGTGTACAAACTTCCTGAAAGATTTTGGACTCGAAGTTTCTTCCTTGATCTGAATGAAGTTCCATCGGCACACCAAACCTGCTAGTCTAGTTGAAAACGATCTGATCCACGACTGCTTTGGTTTCCTGGTTTGGGATGGCAAATGCCTCAAGCCACTTGCTGAAGTAGTCCATTACTACCAGGATGTATCGGTCTCCACTTTCGGTTTCTGGAAAAGGTCCCGCAACGTCTATTGCAATTCTTTCAAAAGGCGTGGCCACGTTATCCTGCTGCATTTTACTCTGGATTTTTCTGCCTGTCCCTTGCTTGCAGCACAGGTATCACATTTGCGGCACCATTTTTCAACGTCTTCTCTTGCATGTAGCCAGTAGAATCGCTGCCTTACCTTCTCCAGTGTCTTATTGATCCCCAAATGTCCTCCGGAAGCTCCCTCATGCATCTCTTGAAGAACTTCATTAACTTTGGATCGAGGTACGATTAGCTGCATCACATATGATTTACCGTCTGTGGACTCCCACTTACGCCTTAGTACTCCTTCTTGCACATGAAGCAAGTCCCATTGTGCCCAATACGACTTAAGAGTTGGGCTTCTATCGGAGATGTCTTGTTGGGCGGTCCTCAGTTCTTCATTAATCCAACCGTAAATGGGACCAATTCCGAATCGCTGCCTGACAGCTACCTCGTTTTCTTCTTGACGTGTGCAATGCTTGCAGTCTGGTTTGCAGGTTCTCCGAGACAAGGCATCTGTGTTTGAGTGCAACTTTCTTCTTCGATGATGAATCTGGTAGTCGCATGTCTGCAATCTCTCGATCCACCTTGGCACTTGACCTTCTGGATTTTGAAGTTCAAAAGCCAATTAAGTGCACCATGGTCTGTTTTAAGAAGGAACTTCTGTCCATAGATGTACTTATTGAAGTGTTGTAGCCGATATTAGAGCTAGAGGTTCTCTTCTGGTCACACAATAATTTCTTTCTAGCTTTGAGAGTACCTTGCTATAAAAGGCGATGACCTTCAATGGTTTTCCTGGTGTCGGATAGGTCAGCACAGGTGTATTGCATAGGCACTGCTTAAGTACCTAAAATCTTTTCTCGCACTCACTTGACCATTTGAATGGTTTGCCTTTTTCGGTAAGCTGATGCAAACTTATCGCGATCCCAGTAAAATCCTTAACAAATCGACGATAGTACGCGGCTAGACCAAGAAAGCTCCGAAGTTGATGTTTATCTTGTGGAGTTGGCTAATTTTTACCAGTATCCACTTTCTCAGGATCTCCGAAAGGCATAACTTTGAATTGCCGTAGACCATTTCCTGTGGAGAAAACCGTCTTTTCTTGTTCTACTGAATAGATTTCTACTTGCCAGTAACCACTCTTCAAGTCCAATATTGAGAAGCATTTAGCTCTTTCCACCGCATCCAAACTTTCGCGGATTCTTGGCAGAGGGTAGCTGTCTTTCTTTGTCACATCGTTCAGGCTCCAATGGTCCACACAGAATCGAGTACTTATATCCTTCTTTTTGACAAGAATGACTGGGGATGCCCAAGTGCTTTTAGAATTTTCGATTAGCCCATCTTTCTTCATCGTCAATCTCGCTGGTTGTCGAATTGGTCTACCGTCTCCCGTGTTGATTCGATGCTGCACCAGTTGTGTTCGACCATACTGCCCACTGGGTGAAGAGAGTATATCAGCATACTCTTGAAGGATGCTTCCAGCGACACTTAGCAGTTGTTCACTTAAATTGGATGACCTGAGAGTTTTTGCCTTCATTGAGTTTAATTTCCTCTTCCACTTCTGTGATCTTAGTTATAGTGGACACTGATTCACACTTTCCCACAACTGCTCCTGTTCTCAGCTTGACTTCGTACGGTTTGATATTAAGTATCCGTACGGGCACCATTTTGTTGTTAGGTGCCACAAGAGTCTTCCCTAAGATGATGTTTTGGGAAGACTGTTCAGAATCTGGTTCTACCTTAAAGTATCGATGGCTACCCAAATCACCCTTTATTTTTGTCCAAACGAACACTTCTGAAGAAGGTGGCAGGCATTTATCTTCCTTTATGACAGTCCTCTGAGTTGATGTGGTTTCTTTGCCATAAACCATAGGGATATCTACATTTCAGTACTTAAGAACCTGCTTCCCGATATCAAGGATTACTCCGTGCTTTTTCATAAAGTCGATTCCAACGATGCACTCGTCACAAATATCTGCTACCAGAAACAGATGTGAAAACTCCAGTTCTGCCCAACGGATCGTAAGATGAACCTTCCCCGTACACTCTGGCTGCATCTCCTGTTGCAGACGGTAGGTGTTGGTGTTATGCAGCCATGTCATCTTCACCAAGTCTCTTCGAACAATGGAGGCAGTGGCACCGGTGTCGATCCTAGCCACTTATTTCTTGCCACCAAAACACCACCGATGCCTGAAACCATTATCACTGACAATGGAGAAATCACAACGACACAGGACAAAGCTGAGGCATTTGCTGAATATTTCGAAAGAAACTTTACTCCCAACCCAGTCTTCTTGAATGAAGTGAAGGATTCCATCTAACTAACACTGGCACCTAACATGGACAGAGCAATATTCAGCGAAACCAATCCAGCGTGTGACCCAGTTGACAGCCCAAGCCTGAGCACCCGCGAAGAAATAGTTGAAATAATTAGCAGCTACAGGCCGAAGAAGTCAACAGGACCAGATGGAATATCCAACTTTATCATAAAGAGGATGCCAGAGATAGTTTTGATCCTTCTTACCATCATCCTGAACAACTGTGTCAACAACAACTGCTTCCCTAAAAAATGAAAAACAGCGAAGATCATGGCGATCCCGAAGAAAGGTGTTAGGAACATGATCTCCAACTACAGGCCAATGATCCTCCTCAGTAGCATAAGCAAGCTATTGGAAGAGCTGATACTAAGGAAACTGAAGAAGTTTTGCAGCGAAAACAACTTAATTCCTGACATGCAATTTGGCTTTAGAGAGAAGCACTCAACATTACACCCACTCCAGAAGTTCCAGCATGATAACACTATAGCTCTCAACAGTCATCGTGTCACCGTTGGATGTTTTCTGGATGTCGAGAAAGAGTTCGATAGCGTCTGGGTAGATGCCCTTATACACAAACTACATCTGCTACATTTACCTTTTCTTTCTTTCTTCCCGAAATTTCTTAGTGCAGTTGGGAAACTGCTCAACAACTGTGAAAAACATCAAAGCCAGAGTCGAACAAGGTTCAAAACCTGGCCCCTTCCTCTACAGCCTGATGACATCAGACCAACCCGTCCCAGCTGGCTGTGAAAACCTGCTGTTTGCTGATGACTCGTCTACACCGCTACTCGCAATCCAGATAGTAGAAGCTCACATCAACAGACTGTTCAATTTCTAAAAGAAATGGGGCATCAAAATTAACTCGGAAAAATCGGAGCTTATCTGCTTCAGGAGACCCCGTGATGGCAGAAGTCACTTAGCAGCCACTTGAAGAAGCCTAGTTCTGAAGCTTCCAGATGGTTCTACTATTGCTGCCAAAAGGGACGTCATATACCAGGGGATCAACTTCAACCAGCTGCTAAGGTTCAACCCGCACTCAAAAAGTGTGCTCAGAAAAGCGAACTGGGCATTCCACCGACTACACCCCTTCATGAGGAGAAGATCAGGACTAGGCCAACAGACGAAGATACTTATGTACAAGCAACTCTTGCGGCCAGTCCTCACCTATGTTTCCCGGTCTGGTTCACGATCACAAAAACAGTGATTAAGGAACTCCAAATCTTCGAGAGTAAGATGCTGAGAATCTCCGGTCTCCACTTCAGCAGCGAAGAAAATATTACAGGAATGAGGATCTGAACAGAAAAGCAAGGATAATTCCGCTGGAAAATTCGGCAAGGAAGCTAGTGCACAACACCGTCAATCACCCCAATCAGCTAATGAGAAGAATGTCCACCGAGCAACGACATCTGGAGCCGAGGTTCCTCAGTGTGATGGAAACCCTCGACGCCAATATTTTCACCGACAACGACGAAACAGCCGTTTCTTTCTACACTGTCACAGGGTCGGCACTCTACCGCGGCTAAAAGCCAAGCCTTTTTACCAATCCATACCCAAACCACCAATGGACAACAGGGACGGAACACCCCGAGAACATCAAAGTCTACCGACTTTCTTAATTATAAGTTGACATGTATGATATATATTAATATTTCATTTTAAATCTAAGCCAATGTATCTATATCAATAGGCCCCCTTTCTGCCATAAGATTTATATTTTTCAATGTATTTTAAGTTAACTCAAATTGTACATATATGTTTAATAAAAATCGTTAAACTTGTTTCTTGCCATTTAATATTGCCTCCGCAGTCAGACTTTTATTGTTTCGTTTAGTCTGCGAGACCTGAATAGCGGTTCTGGGGCCATCGATAGCAGAAACCAGCTTCTGCCCCTCGAAGTTGGTTCTTACGCGTTTCCCGGTTGGGAAACAGGTAGAGTTGAAGTACTAATGTTATTGTTCCCATTTCTACTTCCACAATGTTGACATGCATGTCTTCTAGGTGGTAATCTGCACTGACGTTGGAGATGTCCGGTCTTGTTACAATTCCAGCATCGAGCAGGTCCATCTTGCTGGTTTCTTTGCAACGCTGTTCTCCGATATGAACACTCCTCAAATTCTAGTTCTCTTACTCGATGGACTCCTTGAGAAGCCTGTTCTGCTGCTTCCATAGTCAGTGTGAACGCTAATGCCTCAGGAAGTGTGCGTTTTCCAGCAGTTCGAATTGTTCGCTGAAGGTTGATATCAGATACAGTACGGACAAAGGCTTCTGTTGCGAATTGGTAGATGATTTTATCCCCTGCAGCCGGATATGCCAGATGTGCTAATCGTTCGATGTCTGCCTGGAGCTGTTGTAGAGTTTCTCCTCTTTTATGGACTCAAGTATTGAGTTGAGCACGGAAGACTTCATGCATATTGCCATATCCAAAGCGTTTGTCAATGGCCTGAACAAGAGCACTAAAGTTGCCATTCTTATCTGCTGGTATGGTTTGTAGCAGTTCAGCAGCAGTTCCTTTAAGGGCAAGCGTAAGAGCTATATATTTGTCTTCCTCGTCCCATCCATTTGTTGCCGTGGCTGCCTCAAACTGCTTCTTATAGATTGACCAAGAAGTTTGTCCGTTGAAGGTTGGTGGATGCATCTCCTTTCTTCTTGGACAATCCCCAGAACTTTCTCGAACCTTCATTTCCTTTACTTTATCCAATTCCTTTGTAATCCATTCGATTTCATTTTCGACCTTTTCGAACTTTGCTTCTACTGTCGACAATTGCTTATCGACAGTGAAAAACTGTTGTTTATCGACACGCTCGTCAAGGGCAATAATCCTGTTGTCAAAAGCTTTTAACTTAACTTCGAGAAGATTTCGAAGATTCCTTTGTTCTTGGCTTTGTTGTTCTAGAAGATTTTTTTGTTCTTGGTTTTGTTGTTCTTGAAGATTCTTTTGTTCTTGGCTTTGTTTTTCTTGAAGATTCTTTTGTTCTTGGCTTTGTTGATCAAATCGTTCAAGAAGATTCTTTTGTTCATTGCGTTGTTGTTGGCTTTGTTGTTCGAATCGTTCGAAAAGATTCTTTTCTGATTATCAAATTTGGCGAGCAGTTGGGACAGCAGATTGGTCATGTCTGTTCATACTTGTTCTTGCTCTTCCTCCATTTCAATGTCGAATATAAACGTGTCTGTGTTTTCTCCACGTTTTCTTAAACCTTCTTGCAGACGAATTATAGGATTATTCTTCGTTCCAGCAGTAGGAAGACCTTGCTTGATTAGTTCTGCCTCAAGTTCAACTAAATTTAAATCATTTAGAGTTTTATCCATTGTCTTTTCTTATTTTCATTTTCATAGTCACGTTCACTTTTTGTTATTATTGTCTTTTAAAGCACAATAAATTATCTAAACATAAATAAATTAAGTTTTATCCCACTTCTGACACCAATATAATATTTTCTCAGGTTCGTAAATAAAACTTATTCACTTTATTTAAATTCTCCACTTATTTACTTCACAAAATAAGACACTTTACTTTTCTTACAACAAAACAATATATTGTTCACCACTGAAATTGATTCACTAACTCTACTTGTATTACAACCAAATTTACTCATTCACGATTTAAAATAAACTGCATCCTCTGCCGGTCAGACTGGTGCTTTTATACATTTCACAAGGTTCCCGAAAAAGCTAGAAGATTCTAGTATTTGCTTTCAGAGCTTTCCATAGGCGAAATTTCCCATAAATTTCCCTTTCCAAAGCTTTCAATTCGATGTTTAGTATTGGAAGTTCGAAAGCTCACTAAAGCTGTCCGTAGGTTGGTATGTGTCCTGTCTAATTCGAAATTCGGTGTTTCTTTTATTCAAAAGTGGTTATAGTTCATTGGAGAGTCGTTATAGTTCAAATGTGAGAGTCGTTACAATATGAATTGTTATATTTTTACAGATCACTTTACGCAGATCAAAGAAAAGGTGATAATCAAAATTGAGAATCAACACAGTGACAATCAACTATCACCTAAGCCTATTCCACCCCTGTTCAGGGTTCATTCTATCGAGATTGTTCACTTTTTCAAGCGGAAGTTCTTAAAGGCTTTCTACAGAGAATATCAATTACCAAGAAACCAATCTTTCGTACGTTTCACCCTCCAAAACCCATTTGTTTACATTGTTATATTTGTAATTTCACTTCGTGTCGTTGAATAGATGTGAATTGCAGCAACAATAGGCGCGTCTCACCAAATAAAATCTCTGAGCGCTCAGAGATTTTTTAAGTGGGACAAAAAATCTCACCTGAGCACTGAGATTTTTTGCGGAGATTACTGAGACGAAAATTTTTTGGATTCATTTCTCAATGTTCTTTCTCTGCTGTAACAGCTGTTCATTTGACAGGCAAATTGTAATTTCTCGCTGATGTGCAAATACTAAAGTCGATTTAAAATTCAAAATAAAGGTGGAATGTTAATAAAAATGAAAATAAATTGAATTTGCTTTGATTTTTCATTCATTTGATAAAGTTTTGTGCTTTTAAATTTAAATATTTTAAGCAAAGTTGAAATTTGTTTCCAGAATTTCAGTACGAAAATTTTAACACATGTTTTTATACAATTCAACGGAGAATCTTGTCCCACCAAAGCATTCCGCCTCCATCGACTTGACATTGAGCGCTCAGTGAGATTTTAGTTGGTAAGACGCGCCTAATGTAACGCGGTGAGATTTATTTGTTTTGACAGCTCGGTTTTTTTTTCTTTGAAAATTGGAAAATAGTTTTGAGAATTTTACTTTGGCTAATAGCAAAAACATGGATGTGAAATTGTTTATTTATTTTAATGTACACAAATAATTGTAATTGTTAGTTAATATTTATCCACAGTTATAACAAAATACAAAAAAATTAATCCATAAAATGTCTTCAATCACTCAGATTTCCATTCATCTTCAATGCATCTTGCATATTATATAGGGTGGCCCATTTTTCATCCAGAATAATTTTAAAATTATTGTTGGATATATTCTAAGGAAAAAAAAATAGTTAAGGAAAATAAGCAATACAAATATAGTTTTTCTGCAATTTGACACCGGAACTTCAATTTGTTGTTTAAACTCCACTAAACTCTCAATTTCCACTTTATAAGTATTTAAGTAGATATTAGGTGGGTTTTATTATCTTCTGTCGGGATTCGGGTATTGATCTGGATTTATCTTAAGTACAAAAAAAAATAATGAGGAGTTTTCAAAATCGTTTTTGTAGCAGTAGTAGTACTGTAGTACTTTATTTTTTTTTTTAAACTTCATGACATTTAAGCGTTTGGTTTTAAGTGTTTAATAGGAGAATTGAATACTTATTTCTGAAATTATACTTCACAGTTTAAAAGAAATGAAATAGTTTTAACAAATACACTAACTTTTTTTAGTTTTAAGTTGGATAATTATTTTTTTTTAAAATGATTATGAAACAAATTAATAAGAAAAATTGATTCGAGAATGGTTTTTAAGAAATTAAAGTATGACCTTGTAGCTGTTGTTGTATTTTTTAGTTATTTTTATTTTAAATAAATTTTGTCGTAAAATTCAAAAAAGTTAATTAACCAAAAATAAAGAGCATAACATTGCAAGTTAGTGGTGCCGTTGTTTTTTAATTTTTTTGTTTTATGAAAGTCATTACTCTTATCTAAAAGTGGATAAATAATCCCCTCCTCCCATACGATTTTTTTTTAAATATCATTTCATAAATTATCCTGCATGAAATAGGGAATATCCTGTATTTGCTTTTGATTTGACATTAGGTGTGTTTTTTTTTTGACCTGAATGGGCTTGGACGAAAAAAAAGACGTCGGGGCTAAGCAATGCTCCGTGGTTCAAAATTTTTAATTCATCAATTTCTGTGGATATACTGGGTTTTAATGATGATTTAGGTTTCATGTAAGTTATAAAATCCAGTTACATGCTTGAACCACTCTCAGTTGAACCACCAAATCAGTGAGCTGAAAGTGCGGAGCTATGGATCAAAACATTAACCCCGTTAGATAAATAAATAGATAGATATAAAAGATTAATAAATAAATACAAATCTAAAACATTTTGGCTTACAGTAATGAGAAATAATAGAAATATGCTTGGGTGCCAAACTGAATTAAAATTGTAAAATGGCTAGTTATAGCTTCTAGCGTGACCATGTTTACTAATACAATCAATATAGAAATTAAGTAAAACAAACTAAAAGCTCTCCCAAGCCAACGCGAATGAGGAGTGACGTTGAATTTTTGTTGTTGTATAGCGTTGTGAATGCATTTGTCATATTTTGTAATATTGTGAATGATTCACAGCGAATCAATCCCCATTCGTGTTGGTCTTGATTCGTTAGACGAACAGGAAATTTCGTTGAAAATTTTCAAATTTGATACAAAATCATCTCATTTTCCACACAAATTCATATTTCGAAATGAGATAGTTTCAACCAAACTTGCACGCAATTTTGTTGGAAATTAAGTCAAAACCTAACGAACACATCCAATTGGGCACATTTTGAAGAGTTCTGAAAGGATTTTGTACGAAAATGCTTAAGCGGAATCAAAAAAAAAAAATCAACAACAAAAAGCGATAAACAGACAGGGTTGAAACTCAAAAAATTAAATGAGCTGTCGAAAGAAATACCAAATAACAGGTGAAAACACTTTTTCTGTAATTTACAAAATTGCCTCATTTGGGCTCTTATGAAAACTTTTAAATTTGCATTATATTAGTATTATAATTTTTCATAACCAATTGATTGAAAATCAGACAAAAAACTCACGCACGTGAAATCTCAAATCTCATGGCCGAGCTTTGAAGAGCGTTTATGTGCTGTTCAAAAATTTGGTTTTCTTCATCGTCGTTTCTTGGTCGTCGACAAGACTTGGATTTTTCTGCCTCCATTGGTTTTTTTCTCGACAGGTTTATAGTCTGAGCATGGCTCATGTCTAGTGGAGCCGGCATGTTACTACGTTTACAAGCAGGATCGAGAGCTCGAGTTACAATAGGGAATATTTGACCCACGTTTTTCGTCACTGGAGTTGAGTGCTTTATTTGTTGAGTAAGATAGTAATAAGATTCCAAAAAAATTATTGACACTTATGTATTTTTTTTTAATGCTAGACAAATGTAATTAAATTAACACTAGTACTTACTGCACCTGTCTATTAAAGTCTATCTTAACAGACCATAATGCAATATCTGTAAGACCAACTCCTTAACCCAGGTTTTTCGTCACAAATTTCGACTTGACTCCACTCCCCGAATGAGATCTAGTCAAATCAAGTTCATTTTAACTTAACTCAGGTTTACAAGGAGTTGACGCGAAATTCAAGCTGGTTTAACAACACATGTAAGCGTAGTAATTTGTGAACATCTTTTTCCATTTCGCAAAATTATTTAAAACTTTCTTCTTACTCACTGTAAGTTATTTTCCGTCAAGAAAAGAGTACATTTTCTACATTTCCTTATACATTTCGGGAGTTGAATAGAAAAAAACAGAAAAGACAAATTGTTTATCGAAAAGAAAGTAATTAAAGACATTTATTTTCCAGACAGGCGGGAATTAGTAAAAAGCGACTACAATTTACATAAAAAAAAAAAACACAACTTGTTCTCATAAGGTCCGGTGAGCACTTGATATATAATTTCTCCCTTTTTTATACTTTTTGAACAAGCCCATTGCAGCCCAATTAAATTTGAAAATAACTGAAGATTTTCAAAAATAACCGACATATTCGTGGTGGGTTGATCCCAACTGTCTATGTATGCGAATAAATCAGTGGTGGGTTGATTCCAACTGTCAATGTGTGCAAAAACCTAGTGGTGGACTTAGCCCAACTGTCTATGTGTGCGTGTTTAAGTTTGTAGGCAAAGCCGGATGACAGCCAAGGATTGGCTTCTTGGTAATTGATATTCTCTGGCTTTCTATAGATGCATTTGATCCAAAATGCAAATTTTGTTTGATGTGAATGGTTTTTATATTTCTAAGTTAAGAAAGCCGAAACAATTCCCAGTGTTCTCAAGTAATGTTAAATGCTTAAATAAATAAATTTGGTGGCAACAGCTCGTGGAGAACCAAGGCCTAGTGACTTACAACTTTCAACCATTCCTGTGTGCGTATTTTTGGCAGGAATGGAGGGGACCTACAATTTTTTGCCGAGTCTGAACGGCTAGATGAGAAAGCACTTATTTATGACAAGTATACTCTTGGAGGATTTGTCTGTTCCTCACAAGAGGCAGTACCTCGGAAAAAAACATTTCTGTTTTTAGGTGGCAGCGCCTGGGAATCGAACCCAACCCTTTGACATGACAGTCCTACGCACTAACCATAATGCCACGATGTTACATGCTTGCTAGTTATTTTTATAAAAATCCAATTTTGTAGAAAATTTCGTGTTTACTATTGTGGATAGTTAACTATTTTGAGACAAACTAAATCGAGCGTATTCTGTATTCGTGAAGATTTTTGCACCTTCATGGATGAGTTTTAGGAACTTCCGTACTATACATCCACAAATCAAACAAAATTTACTTCATCAAATATTTTAAAAACTACAGGTTTTCGCCCATTTACTTGGTTTCATGTTCATTTTCTTGTTGCCTCTGTTTGATTGTTAATGACACGGTGCCAGTCAATTTTGCTTGCAATCACATTTGACGTTAACGCCCACATTCTCTGGCTTTTGAATACTTATTTGTTCCTTCAACTCGATTTTCTTACAGTGCGGTCAAGTCAAACATGTGACAAGCAAACTGCATTATGGAACACAGAGCTATTGCAATAAAATTTGTATTTGCTTTTTTGAATAGAAGACTTTTTCAGGGAATATTCTGCAAATGCATTTCTGACTCAAAAGACTTGGCTCTTGCTCTAACTCGAACGTTATGACTAGGAATAGGAGCATTCCGATGTGCTTTTATTCTTTTCGAAATTCTAGGTGTTGCTACGAAGATCTAGAGGGAATTCCAATATGCTGTTAAGGTGCCCTATTATTGCCAAAAACTGCTCGAGGCACTGTGCAGATATAACAGAATTCTTCTTCTTTTGAGTAGTATGAAAAGTACTCCAATTGTCTGTAGATCTTATCAAGATTATGGAAACTCTGGGAACAATTTCGCATTAATGTTGACCCCCCCCCCCTGAACGATATCCTGAATCCGCGCCTGGGATATCGTAGGATGCCCTAACAACCACAACAAAAACTGCATGCACCTAAGAAGAGGAGGAAGAAGATCCAATGTGCATCAAACCTCGTCAAGCGCCGCTCCACGACCACTTCAGGCCAGCTGCCTGCTGGAGAGAAGGAGATGGCATGCAAAATAAAAAAAAATAGCAGCAGAAAAATTCAACAGCAGTTGAACACCTCGCCATCAGACTACGAGGATATTAATTATATGTTTGAAGGGGGAGAGGGACTATTTACAACGGGTGATTGTAACGCATTTGTCGATATCACAGCACCAGAGATGTCATCAGAAGATGAAAGTGGGATACCAAAAGATAAAGAGGAGCAAGTCATTAGCGACAAGATTGGTGCCATAGATGGCGAAATCTAACGCCCAACTATTAACACTGGTGCTCACTCTTAAACAGAAGCAACAAGCGCGGAGAGAAAAAGAACAGTAGGAGCAGGTGCTACTAAAGGGAGACGTTTTCCTGGTTATGCTATCATCCAGCAGCAAACTGGAGAGTTTGAGGAAAATCTGCGTCCTCAAATACCAGGTTATTTATTTATTTTTTCATCAATCAGAGTATATAATCTTAGAGATTACGGAATATGCCTTTATATACAAAAATGAAAATACAAAATACAATATTTTAACTATATAAAAGGTACTCTAAAAGCCACCAGGTTGATAGTAAGTTAGTATGAACAAAATATGTTTTTTAAAAGAATCTCGACTCAAAATCAGCATGATTGCAAATAACATTAGATTCTCGAATGCATCGCGATAACGGTTCATTAAGACCATAATTTACACGGTGAAAAAGTTCTTGAAAATGGTTACGACATCTCAGCAGCCTAGACGAAGCATATATATTGACCAAGGACAATAGTTGTTTAAGTCGGAACTATTTTGCTCCGACTGTCTGGACAGGGTACATAAGCCTTGACCAGAATGAAGATTATACAAAAAAAGGTTCTTGTACCTTTTGTATACTGCGGAAGAAGGAATAGTAGGGGGGAATCAATAATAATAAGGAGACCAAACAACCTTTTGAGCATAAAATGATAAATTTTATTAGCTTACAATACTATTTATACAATAATTTTGCTTACTTAGCTAAATTTATAAACAACTAAAATATACAAAAAATAATATGATACAAAAAATAAAAGGAAATATAATACATTTCTGTCAGGTATGTTCTGAGCATGAATGAAGAAAAAAACTGCTGACTACTGTGAGAAAATTATTATTTGCATTTGAATTGAAGCATACAGAGAAGCTGTTGCATTTGAATTGAAGCATATAGAATATAATGTAAAAATAAAGCATACAGAGAAGCTGTTGCTGTTGCTGTTAATTAAACAGAGAAGCTGTTGTAGGGTAATAAATATTGTAAATTGTTGGTATATGATAATCGGATGGATTAAAATATACAATAGTAATGGGCAATTTATATGGGATGTGAAGATATCACGTATAAAATCAATTGAAAAATATCGACGGCGAACATCAAGAGATTGCAAACACCTTATTTTATATTCAAATTAGACGGTAAACAGCAATTCGCGACAAATTTTTTGGATGTTTTCAGTCCGCAGAAATAGTCCGTAGTCCGTATAAATAGGATTCTAACAATCTTAAAATATTAGAGTGAAAGCCAATGGATTCCATCTTTTTTATTAATATATAACGATTGACTCTATCGAAAGCTTTAGAAAAGTCGGTAAATATGACATTCGTTTAAAAGCCGTTTTCAAAGTGTTTAGTGACCAGGTTCGAGAATATAGTAAGGTTGGTAGTAGTGGATCTGCCAGCAAAAAATTCATGCTGAAATGGGGAAATAGTTTCTTTGAGAGTAAAAGTCAGTTTATCATAAACTATTTGCTTGGAAACCTTTGTAATAGTCGATAATATACTTATTGGACGGTAATTCGAAACATCTTGTTTTGAGCCAGAACAAACTAGAACAGCCACAGCAAGCATTTCACGGTTTTATAATTTTTTTGTATTTTTGTAGATTTTATAATTTTTTTTGTTTCTTTTTTTGTGCCACCCTGACTGTCCGTACTTAAAACTAACTACCTAAACCTATGCAAGTCGGCCATTCAAAAGAAAATAGCAAGGTCAACTATTAAATATCTGAAGGAACTTCATCTTCGTTTTTCAACCACCAGAACTGGTTCTCCTGCTTTACCCCATCTCTTCGGTCCCGTTCGGACACAGTCCTACTGAACCGAAGGTGCTCAGCTCTGTCTTGTGCGAGGACGTCCCGACTGTACAGGAGCCGCCGATCTACAGTTCTCCGGCAGACGTGGTAGATTAGCGGAACCGCCGCTCTATCCTGGATCAACCTTCGACTGTCTAGGTGGAGGAATGCATCGGGCGGAATAAAGCCGCTTAGACGCACACTCTCGTAGTATTCGTTGTTTTGGTAATAAGCCCCGAAAATTAAGCTGTTAGACGAGGACATCGCTGCAATGTGACCTCGAATAAGCTTCAGCAAGAAATTATCTATCCTGTTTATGTTGGCACCGTTGTATAGAACCAGGTTGGAAAAGTAATGTTTGTACTCCGACTCTGGTGTTCTGTGCAATCCAAGGCAGCGTCGAAGACACTGCCTCTCAAACACCCGAATCTTTTCCATTTGAGATGGGGCAACGTTGAACCAAACCGGGCATCCATAGCCAATCATCGGCCGGATAAGGGGCATGTAGCAAATCACCTTCACCCTGATGTCAAGCCGGCTGCTATAAAATAACCGTTTCGTCAGGGCAAAAGCTCCCCTAGCCCTGGCCAGAGCAGCATTTATATGTCTGTCGAAATACAAATACTGATCCATCCAGATGCCAAGGTACTTTACTACACTTTTTCTCGCCAGTGGATGTCCATTTGGCCCTACGATCACCAGCTTGCGCCAGTTCTTTCTCGTATCCCTTGAGGCTCTAAGCAACGGAGTCCTAAACAAGATAGTTTCTGATTTCTGAAAGTTGATTTTCAACTTCCAGTCATCGCTGAATCTTCTCGAAGTCACGCTGCAAAAAAATCCTGATGACCTCGACTTTTGGAGCTGTACTGTACAGAATTAGATCGTCGGCATACGCAATTGCCTGAGTTAGACTACTTATCAGATCGCTGGTGTAAATGCTGAATAGAATCGGCGAGTTGACCGCTCCCTGCTGAAGACCATTTTTAATATTAAAGGTTGTGGAAGAAGTAACATTGCCACTCTTGACAACAAACTTTCTGCTATTGAGCATATCATAAAGCATATATAATAGTGGTTTACTAATTCCAAGTCTGGTCAGGTTAAGATAAAGACCCTCTTACCATACGGTGTCGAAGGCCTTCTCCAAATCAACCAGACAGGCACCCATACACTGCTTCTTAGATTTGTTCCATTGGACATCAGAAACGAGTTTCGACGCAGCATGAATGGTCTCATGTCCCGCCTTAAAACCGAACTGATTGTCCGGTATGATATTATTGTCCTCTGCCTACTTAGACAGAGCTCTATTGATAACTTTTTCGAATACCTTGCTGATACTCGGAAGAAGACTTATCGACTGGAGATTCGCCGGATTGGAGTCGTCCTTTCCCTTTTTCGGGAGAGGATGCACCACAGCTGTCTTCCACTAGTGTAGAGATAGTCTACCTTAGTTACCTGCTCCTTTATCTGATTGTGAAGCCCTGTCAGCTGGCCTTGAATTGCCAGCAACATGCTTCTAATTTCGGCCTGAGCGTCCGGAGCTTTTGGCACGAGGGCCGGTTGAGCTACTTAAGCTGCAGACTGTACCGTTTTTCCCTTTCCTGCCGCCATTTTGGCGTAGGAAATTTGAGGATTGACGGGCGTTGTTGTAGGAGCACGCATTGATGGGCGTATCTCTACCGCTGTCTGCTTAGCCGCTTTGTTAATTCGAATTTGCTGAAAAGCTGAGCAACCCCGATAACTAGCAGGGTGCCCCTCCTTTCCGCAAAGTGCACATTTAAGCTGGGTCATATCTTCGACCCGTTCCTCGCCGAGTTTACACTCTCCCTTTATGTGGTCCTCACCGCACTTAACGCAGCGTGACTGCATTTCGCAGTTTGCTGCAGCATGGCCAAACCTTTGGCAGCACATGCATTGAAGCATGTCGCCGCGTCTCTTTAATTTATCCCAAGTAACAACCTGGTAGTTGAGGACGGAGATACTCCTCAACCTATCTAGTTTTTTGCTGGGCGATAGCTGTACCAGAAAGAACGGCAAAGACTGCTTCTCCCTTCCGGCTCTGACTGTAGCGAACGGCTTGACCCGATAAAGTCGAGATCGTCACTCGCTTTTTGACGGAGCTCATTTAAGAACACCTGTGGCTTCATGCAGGAATCTATGCCCTTCAAGAGGACCGTTTGATATTTATCCACTTCGGGGGTAAAACTAAAGAACTCAGTCGTGGATTTCTTTAATAATTCCTTAATAATTTTGTGCTGCTCCACTGTTGAGCAGTGGATATCATGTCTATCTTTACTTAATCGCTTAATTAAAAAGTTTTGGCCTATGGCCGACGTACATAGGTCAATGGTTTCCTGAAGTTCCATTTTGTAAGTATTAATAGATGGCACCTTTTCTTTTTTATTTTGGGGCGGCTGTGGCTGCTGCTGGTGAACTCCCTGCTGCTGCTCGTTCCGCTGCTGATGACTCCGCTCCTGTGGTTTTTGATGTTGCTGCTGCTTTTGTTTTTGTGTGCGTTGCACTTTCGGTTGCTGCTGTGGTTGCTCGGTTGGCAGCTGTTGTTGTTGCTGCTCCTGTTGGCTCTGCTGTAGCAGTTGCTGTTGCTGTTGTTGCTGCTGGGCTTGGCTTTGCTCTGGCTGCGCCATCCCTTGTTGTGGCGCTGTTTTTTGTGGCGCTGCTTTAAGTGGCACCTGTAGCGCTTTTTATTCTTGCGCTCCTGCCTCTCACGTTCTCTTCGGGCTTCTTGTTTCGATCTTAGGGCTTCAATCAGAGGGGTAACTATGGAGTTCAGCCTTTCCATCTCCCCCCGAATGGCATCAATTTTTTCGCTGATGGCTTTCTCATCCAGCGCGACTATTGCAACTTGCACCTCATTTTCCTCTTCGGAGGACGCCTCTGGTGAGGTTAAGTCCACCAGCAAGTTGCTGTTGGATTCCCCTGTTGTGAATAATCCCTCGCCACCTTCTTACATGTATTCAATGTCGTCATCGGATGGCGAGGAATCCAATTGTTGTTGAATTTTTGCTGCTGCTGACGTCTTCGCTGTGCGCACCGTCTCCTTCGCCCCGACTGGCAGCTGGGCTGAGGTGGTAGTGGAGCGGTGCTTGACAATGTTCGGCGCACAGCTACTCCTCTTTCTCCTCTTATTCTTAACATCGGCTGTTGGTGCCGTTGCTGTTTTTGCCGTTGTTGCTACGGCACTAGACGATGGTATGGCTGGTGGTGCCATCGCTTGCTTGCTTGTTGTTGTTGTTGCTACGGCACTGACCGTAGCTTTGGCTGGTGGTACCATAGCTGGCTTCATTGTTGTTGCTGGGGCACCTTTCGATGTCCCCGCGGGGTTGTTGGTTTGCATTTGCTGCTTTTCCCAATCGATAAAGTTTTCTACTTCACGATTGTGAAAAAAGCAGCCAAATAATTTTTGCCCTACTGGTACTCGAACCTGTGATCCTCAGGTTGTCGGTCGGCCACCTCTACCTCTGTGCTATTGCACTATTAAAAATAGCTGGGTAAAATTAAAACTTTGAAAAGTCACTCCGATTTTAGTTAAAGAAAGCTGTGAAAGCCGATAACGTGCGCACACTTCCACATATCGAGATCGACTGACAAAGTTAATGGTTCAGAAAGAGCAGCGACACAGTTTTTCAATACGATTGGAAGAATGCCATCGGGTCCAGGTTGGTTATCATCATTGCGACTATTGAGGACTGACTCAACATATTGGAAGCTTACGTTTAAGCTACCGATGTTAATTGAATTGGTGCAACTAAAGGAGGAATTATTCAGAAGAACGCATTGAGGAGAGTGCACAGATTGAAAAAAAATTTGCAAAGAGGTTGCAAATAGTAACAAGGTTGGTAGAAGTGGTTCCCGAATACTGCATGCAATTTCGAATTCCATTCGAACATCTTTTGCTATTTATGAAAGACCAAAAATATTTACTATTTTGCTTTAGATTGGATTCAGTCCGAATTAAGTAATCATTATGTAAACATTTGCTTAAAACTTCAAATTCTTTTTGAAGACGTAAATAGTTATTCTTAAGATATATATTTTGAATGGATTTGCGGTATAATTTATAACATTTATTTTTCTTATTATTTAAGTTGCATAAACGCTTACCATGGTGGCTTACCATTATTATAGACTTCAACTTTAGGAACAAATAAATCAATTCCCTCTTTAATTGTCCCCATCAATAGGTTATAAGCTTCTGGTAGCTGGTAGTTTAAAAATACATTATACATTAAAAATTATATTTATGTGGTTAATTACTGCATCAAAATTGGCCATTTTGAAATCATGTTTGATTGTTCCTCCAATTACAGGCTTCAAATAATCGTAAATAGTAAATTGAACACCTAAAGAAATGTGATGCATACTGTTTAAAAAAAAGGGCAAGAACATTCACTAACATGGGTAATAAATTTTGTATCAATAAAAATGAGATCTAGAAGACGATTTAAACTATTTTTGATATTATTATTTGAGTAAGATTATGTTCAGAAAAAGAATCAGTTAATTCATACTCACATTCATTAGTAACATTAAAAGGAAAAAGACATAATTCATCAGGGTCCCATACCCAGCTAATATTCCCAAGGTTGAAATCACCAAGAATTATTATATTTTGGTCAATATTTAATGTATTTAGAAGAAAGCGACAATTGTTTATATGGATTTTAAATAATTCTAGAGAGCTACCTGGTGGTACATAACTTAATAATAATGTTAAGTCACAGTCTTTACTAATTAGAATACGAACAGCAATTTGATCAACGTCAACTCTCGGTGTAGGGTTACCATACATCCCCCATTTGGAGGAACAGTCCCTCTTTTTCATCTTAGAAACCTTTTTGTCTCCCGAAACCAAAAGTACGAAAGGGGGACGCAAATGTCCCCCTTTTTGAAAAAATTAGCATTTTATTCCATTTAAGGCCAATAAATGCTTTCACTTTAAACTCTTTCTCTCTTCTTGAACGTTAATGGTTTTGATTATTCTTCTACGTTATGCTATAAGCATTTTTACAAGAGCAAATTGTTTTTTCCTGTCACTTCGTATTTCATTTTCCATTTTTTATTGATCATACTGAACCTACCTTTTTATTATGACACTTAACATGAAAAAACAGCTAAACAAACAAATAAATAAAAACGAAAAACTTTTTAATTAGAAGGAGGACAGCTATAAGTTCTGCAATATTATCAAAGTTTCTATCCCTCCTTAATAATCTTTGTCCCTCCAAAAAGTACACAAAACCCCCCTTTTTCCATTTTCTAAACTGGTAACCCTAACTCAATGTCACTGTAGATGATGTTGAAGGAAGATTGAATTCATAGCAGGAAAAAGATGTGCTGACGGCAATCAAAACACCGCCACCTCTTGTTAGATTTGTTTTTACTTGACTTCTGTCCTTACGAAAAACCGAGCCAAGTTTCGGTAAATGTTAAAACTTCATGTTGGCATGACGACGAAAAAAGACGAAGATTGCTTAGCTTTGTACGTAAACCACCAACGTTTTGGTAGTACAAAGTGAAGTTTTTAATTTTCGGTGTTATTGTATAATGAGCATGTGAAGGAAAGAGAGAAACCGGTTTTATGTTGCCGCGATTAGAGTTGGCTGTTGGTGGCAATTCGTTTTTTCTCTGAGATGAATTTTTTTACTTGCACTGATCTGGGCCAGAGCTGTTGGTCCATAGCAATCGCAAGCATATTTGAAGGAACACTTGCTTTAAAATTTACATATAATCGGATAAATTTGAATTTAATTTTACGTGTTTAAAACATTTAATTTCATTAATAGGTACATCGGTCTTTGATGTACTAGGGTCAATTAAGAGATTTGGTTCTGTATCAACACAAAATTTGGATAAATGAAACCAATTGTAGTGGAGAACGGCATCATTCAATGATAAAAGAGAATCAGTTCCATATTTTTTGATTATATTGCTATTTGGATGAATGTTTTTATTTATCCGTGCATTATTATTTATAGCTGTTGAGAAACTCTCGTTTTCATCGTATACAGATTCTGAATTAGACACTAATATTGGTTGAATTAGAGAGGGTAATTGTGAAGAATTTAAGTTTTGAGATGACGTTTGAATTAAGTTAGGACTAGGCACGCTCATGGGGAGAGGGGCAACAAGGGTTGGAAGAACTTGTTCATTTACGTTATCATGATTAATTATAACAGGTATTTCGGCGTTAGAATCAAGCACATCATGGGATGAATTATTACGGAATAAAGCAGGAGGAGCAGAGATTGTATGGTTATAGGTGTTTATTTTAAGTGCATTATTGTTAATGCACAATTTAGATTTTAAAAAGTTTACATAATTTTTAAGATCAATTATGATTCGAGTAACATTATTAAAGTGTGAATCAAGGCAAGAATTCATCCATTCCAAGAAGCGGTGCCTATTGTTAACGAAATTTACAACAAATGGAAGAGACAGTCAAATCAAGAATGAACAGAACAATATCGAAGTACAAATAACGGGACGCAACCGACATGTACCGGAATGCGATCATTGACGCACTTTAGACATGCTTCCAGTTTCCTGGATGTCCGAACGTTCCGAGGGGCCAACATCGACTCGAGCCACTACTTGGTTGTAGCCCAAGTACGTTTGCGGATATCTATGATGCCACAACACCGAACAGATGCTGTGAAAATATTTGATGTCACGAAGTTAAAATCGCAACAGATCGCTAGGACCTTTGTTGACCAAGTCTTCCGTAACCTTTCAGCAACTCCACCACCAGCACAAACTGCAGAGGACCAGTGGAAACACTGTCAACAACCCATCAAAAGTGCCGCCACTGATGTGCTTGGTTTCACTAGGCGACCACAACGAAACCCCTGTTTCGATGGAAAAATGCCGGCTGACGCATGCAGCCAAGAACGAGGCCCACCAATCAATGCTGCAAACTGCTGAGAGGGCAGCCCATGAGCTCTACGGGCAAAAACGAAAGGAGGAACACCGACTTTTCAAGAGAAAAAAGACAGAGCATGCGAAGCGGGCGGTCGAGTCTATTGAAGACTGTAGCGGAAGAGGGGAAGTTCGAAAGTTCTCCCGAAGGGTGAGACAATCTACCCTGGGTTACAAGGCCCGAACGGAAGCCTGCCGAGACGCCAACTTAGAGTGCGTAACTGGAAGCAGTTAGCTAGGGACTGAGCTGGTTGGAGGGGCTTGTTGGTTGAGGCCGTAGTCCATTCTGAACTGTGAGCGCCATCTAAAGTAAGAAAAAAAGTAAGTAAGCTGACAAGTCTCAAACTCTTGTACAGACGGTTTACTGACCCTAACGATTTGGAGATTAGGACGCTGAAGTCGTCAATCAAGAACATCAACCAACTAATTAAAGAAAACTATCGGTTGTCGATTAATTTGTACTGGGATAATAAAATTCGGGTCATTAGTTCTAGCGACCCGAGTATGTTTCCCCAAAAGTACAAGGTGACTGCGTGCATTCACCCCAATCATGACCTGGAAAACAGAGCTTTGTTCCACCACTTCAACCTTCGGAATGACATCGCGCAATGGTGATCAGTGAACCTCGGTTTCAACCGGCTCAATGAAGATCATTTGGTAAACACCATAATTGTTGCGCGAAACGGGCCCAGTTCCCTGTTAATTACGAAGGTGGAGCTCCAGCTCATCTTCGATTCACTAAAGAAGAAGAATTTAGCAGGAGTCGATGGCATATCCAACGTTGTATTTCACCATTTACCACAAGAAGCAGTAGACATTTATACCACTCTGTTTAACAACGCCCTAAATAATTCGTATTAAACAGTGCGGTGGAAGACAGCCGTGGAGCATCCTCTCCCGAAAAAGGGAAAGAATAACTCCAATCTGTCGAATTTCCGGTCGATTAGCCTTCTTCCGAGTATCAGCAAGGTATTCGAAAAAGTTATCAATAGAGCTCTGTCTAAATGGGCAGAGGACAACAATATCATACCGGATAATCATGATATGAAAACATTCATGCCGCCTCTAAACTCGTTTCTGATGTCCAATGGAACAAATCTAAGAAGCAGTGTACGGGTGCCTGTCTGGTTTATTTGGAGAAGGCCTTCGACACCGTGTGGTTAGAGAGTCTTTATCTAAAGCTGACCAGACTTGGCAATAGTAAACCACTATTACATTTGCTTAATGATATGCTCAATGGTAAAAAGTTTGTTATCAAGAGTGGCAATATGACTTCTGCCACAACCTTTAATATTATAAATGGTCTTCAGCAGGGAGCGGTCAACTCGCCGATTCTATTCAGTATTTATACCAGCGCAGCAACCTGATAAGTAGCCCAACTCAGACAATTGCGTATGCCAATGATCTAATTGCGTACAGAACAGCTGCAGAAGTCGAAGTCATCAGGGGTGGAATCGTGTAAGGTGACTTGCGACTGTCATAGTTTTTACTATCAAATGCGATTATATACAATTTTCCATCCGTGTGAGGTGATAGCTAAGAAGTCAAATTTGTTTAATGCATATTTGGTATCACTTAAGAAGAAAGTTCGTGCCAGCTGATATTTGATAACTTCGATTTCAAATCAACAGGCAAAGTAATATGCAAATGCTAAAAGGTTAAGAAAAGAAGAAAATAAAATTGTAAGCAAACATTACTTAAGGGTTTAAAATAGTATATTTAAATGTTTACTTTCTTAATAGAATGTCATCTATACATCTTATCACTGAAAGAATATATAGTTATAATTTTTAAAGAAATATATACGTAAGCAATAAACGTATGCTTACCTCCTGAAATTCGATATTTTTCATAAAAAATTTTCTTGGTTTCTTCTAAAGCTGATGGGATAAACTTTATCTTATGAGGGCAGAGTTTCCTTTTTATTATTTTAAGGGTGGAGGATAGATAGATACTTTGTCCCATTGGGGCGGCCCAACTGCACCAACTTGCCTTTAATAGACGCCGCCACCAAGAAAATTTCAAATGACTGCCAACTGGAGAACGGAAGGAATGTGAGTTGAACGAACTCCAATTGGTAAATCTAAAAGTATTAAGAATGCACAAAAGTGTATCTTTTGTAAGACGAAAGTTCCTTAGGAATCAATGGTAAACAGAAAATTATGAGTTTTATTACATACATAGCTATGTAAAATTGTGATATTGTGATGACTGGAAGTTAAAAATCAACTTTCATGAATCAGAAACTATCGTGCTTAGGACTCCGTTGTGTGGAGCCACAAGGGATACGAGAAAGAACTGCCGCAAGCTAGTGATCGTAAGACCAAATGGACATCCACTGGCGAGTAAAAGTATAGAAAAGTACCTTGGCATATGGATGGATCAGTGCAAAGTCTGTAGCTGGATAACGCTTGGAATATATATATATTTTGACTTTTACTCCTTAGCAATTTAGACGTGGTACGGCGAGTAGCCTAGTAAACCTTGACACAAAAGCGAGTAGCTCTTTAGGGCGTCTATATTACTATAATTATATCAAAAATTGGTTTGACTCCAGCGAGTTGCTTAATTAAGTGAAACACAATCTTTGAATGTAGAATAAGAAGAAGTGAGTGTTTTAATTTTATTCTTCTCTTTTTATACAAAATTTGTCAATAAAATAATGTCTGTATTGGTATTCAACAATACTTCGATATTCAATAAGAATTCCCATAAAATGCAGCATCAGCATAATAGCCATGCACTTCAAGTACTTTGGGCTAGCTTGCTTATGATGCATATTTTACTACCATAAGTCAGCGACCCTTAATTATGTTTGTTTTTCTTCAATCACTGAAAGTGTTGTTGTATATTTGGTGTCATATTATATAGCTTGTGCACTGAAGGTGCCAGTTGAACTATATGAGCATTTATTTATATCTATATGCACAATGCACTGAGTGTGCCAACGGAAATATGAATGTTGTATTGTTTGTGCTTTGGCTTTGCTATAGCTGATCATGAAATGTAATGCGATGGGAATATGGATATTAAACATCGAAACAGGTTGAATGTTCTATTAATTGTTTTGAGGTTTGAGGCAATTAATTAAGTGATCGCTGGTGCGATCCCTTCACACCACCCTTCCTGGGATAAAAGGAGAAATCATAACATGGAATGATTTCTTCTTTTTTATGCGATACTTGTACATAAAGAAATCTTGCTTAGTTTGTTATTTGATATTTTTTGTTTGTATTTACAATTTTCTGTCTTACAATTTTTTTGTTTTTTTGATGTATTCTTTACTTTATTACATAATATATATTTTTTTTTAAATTTTTTTTTTTTTTTTTGATTCCTATCTACTTAACTTAATAATTCTAATAAAAACAATTTTTTTTTTTGTAAATATATAGATTTCAATTTATTAATAGTTTTTTATCTAGTTAACCCGGGTTAGTAAAAATTATGTATAAAAATAAATGATAGTTAAGTACTTATATATTTAATTATTCTTATATAACTTTTTTTTTTGTTTTTTTTTTTTTTTTTTTAATCATGTACATATATTTAGTATTTAATCTCTTAATTCTAACGATCCTACAATGATAACATATATATATAAAAAGGTTTTAATCTATTTTTATGAACTGTCATTGTTTTGTTTTCATATTTAATATCGCAGTTCACACCATTTTGAGATAGTATTTCGTATGGACCAATATAGATTGGGTCTAAATTTTTTCTATTTTCATTTCTTAACAAAACTAGACTTCCTACGTTAAAATCTGAAGCCTTTGCTTTTACATCTGTATCGTACCTCGTCTTCCTATTAATTTTCTTGCTTATCAAAGTATCCCTAGCGTCTGTATGAGCTATTTGTAGTTTGTGTTTTAAGTCTATCACGTAGTCTTCGTAGTTGTACACTGGATCTACTTTATTTGTGAGATTGGAAGGTAAATTACATTGTCTTCCAAATACTAATTCAAAAGGTGTGTACCCTGTTTCTGAATGTATTGAAGTGTTGTAACAGAAAACATGATAGGGTAGCCAGTTGCTCCAATCTGTATGTTTTTCCGATACATAACTCCTAAGATAAGCTCCTAAAACTTTATGGAAATTCTCTAACGCTCCAATGCTTTCATGATGGTAAGCAGTGGACTGTAGTTGTTCTATCTTTAACAAGCTACACATATCTTTAAAAACTTTATTTGTAAACTCGGTACCTTGATCAGATGATATAGTTCCAGGAACTCCATATCTAAGAATAAAAGATTCGACGAGCCCTTTAGCTACTGTATTAGCTTCCTTTTTTGGTAAAGCTATTGCTTCAGTGAATTTAGTTAATTCGTCTTGAAGAGTAAGAATATATTTTGACCCATTTTCTGATTCGTCAAGGGGTCCTACTAAATCAAGAAAAATTTTATCGAAGCCTGATTCTGCTGTTGACGTTATAGTCATAGGTTGCTTCTTTGGTTGTATATGTTTGTTACGTTGACATATTGGGCAGTGCTTAACGTATGTCGTCACATCGTTTTGCATGCCTGTCCAATAATATCTTTTTTTTAATGTTTCGCAACATGCGATTTATACCAGCATGTCCACTCGTTGGTAACATATGATAATCATTTAGTATTAATTTAATTTTGCAAGGGTCTGTTATTTCAATTTTTTCATCTATTATGTGCACTTTTATTTTACTTTCTTTAAATATTCCTTCTATCATTTTCTTTAATATATTTATTTTTTCTTTATGACGGCCGTTTGTTATTTTTTTTAATTCTTCCTTAGTAATATAAATATTTTTAATTAATAAAGGTCCGCAAATTGTACGCACGTCCCTCAACAACATTTTGTCAAATGATGCTGATCGGTCAATAGTGCCATTCTTGGATTCCTTTTCATTATTCATTTGCGGTTCACAATTTTTCTGTACGTCCCTCAACAACATTTTGTCAAATGATGCCGATCGGGCATTAGTACTTATCTTGGACCAGTTTAAAATTAAACAATTACTTCCTGGAATATATCCCAATATAAGATTTGGACTTAATACTCTAGTACCCTTTATTTTTGCAAAATCTTCATCTTCTTCTTTAAAACTGCTTATTATTTTTAACTCAACTACTTTCAAACCCGTTTCCGGAGCTTTTAAAAGTTCACTGATGATCTTTTCTTTTTCTACTTCTTCTTTTGGGGGATTTTCTTTGTTTATATCGGATTTCTTTGATTGTGCTCTTGTTGTGACACAAACGTAAAGTTTTTGTAAGTCTTCTGAATGAATTTGTATTCTACTTAGAGCATCTGCAGTGCAGTTGTTTTTCCCTGGTGTATACTGTACATAAAAAGTATATTCTTCTATTAATAGTCTAAATTTGGTTAATCGACTGGAAGGTTCCTTAAGTGAAAATAGATATACTAAAGGCCTATGATCGGTTAATATTTTAAAACGTCTTCCGAAAAGATACGGTCTGAAATGCTTTACTGCCCAAACTATAGCAAGTAATTCTTTTTCTATAGTACTTTAATTCTTTTCTGCTTTGTTAAGAGATTTACTTGCGTAAGCAATTAGTTTATCATCATAATTGGATAACACAGAACCTAAAGCGAATCCAGATGCGTCTGTTCGGAGTATGAATTCTTTTTCAAAATTTGGGAACTGTAAAACATTTGGACTTATTAGCACTTCTTTAAGTAAATTAAAAGATGTTTTGCAATCTTCAGAGAATTTAAAATCTAAGTTCTTTCTTAATAACCGATTTAAAGGTATTGCCAGTGTAGCAAAGTTTGCTACGAATCTTCTTACTTCATCTGCGTTTTTGGGAGTTGGGTAATTTTGCATTACATTCGACTTAGATGGATCTGGTATAATACCATTACTGGATATTATGTGTCCTAAATATAAAACTTCTTTTCTAAGAAAAGCACATTTTCTAGGATGGATTTTAAGATTCACTTCCCTAAATCTTTCAAAAACTTCCATTAAATTTTTATAATGGTCTTCAAAATTTCTACCGAAGACTATTAAATCGTCAAGATATACAAAACAACGTGAGTAAGTTAGACCTGACATAGCTACAGACATCATTCTTGAAAAAGTCCTGGGTGATATTTTTAAACCCATGGGAAGTCGTTTCATTTGATAGTGTCCGTTTTCTGTTGAAAAGGCCGTGCAAGGTCTGCTATTTTTCTCTAATTCCATTTGATAATAACCTTGACTTAAATCTATGCATGAAAAATATGTTGCACCTCCAACCATATCAAATATGTCAGTTATATTGGGTAATGGAAATCTATCATCCTCAATAACATCGTTTACTTTTCTATAATCAATTACCAATCTGACTTTTTGTATTCCCGTTATGGGATCTTTTTTCTTGGGAACTACAAGAATAGGTGAGTTCCAGGCGGATATTGAAGGTTCTATTATATCATCTTTGAGCATCTTTTCTACTTCTATTTGAATATCTCTTTTCTGAGAATGAGGTAATCTATATGGTTTGGTATATTTTGCAGTAGCTCCTTCCTTGAGTGATATGTGGGCCTGACCTATATGTGTGTGTGTTAATTTGTCGCTTTCTAGGTGAAAAATATCTTGAAATTTAGAACATATAGCTTTGAGTTCATATTTTTCCTCCTCATTAAGAGTTTCGAAATTTATTTCTTTAAGTAACTGTTTTGTTCGTAAATTTGAAGGTTTTATAGTTTGTTCGTATGCTATAGTATGGTATTCTGATATTGGTGTGGACTTGGGTTCTATCCATTTGATTCTTACTTCGGATTCTCGGGTATTTAAAATTTTAATTGGAATTTTACCGTTTCTCGACTGAGAAATAGAATTTGCCATAAAAACTCCTTCACAAAGTCCTTGTGAATCGAATATTCTTGTATCTAAATGTTTACTATTAAGCCAATAGGTGGCTTCGGATCTGGGTGCGATGGTAAGTGAAATAAGTTGTTCTAAGTTTAATATTGGAAGTGAAATTTGGAAAGCTTCTGAAGATAATTTTAATACAAAGTGTTCTAGATCTATTACTGCCCCAAAATCTTTAAGAAAATCAGCACCAATGATTCCATCTACAGGTACTGGAAATGAGTCTTGTACTACATGAAAAGTATAGGATGTTTCGTGTTGTCCTATTGTAACGCTATTTATGCTAGTGCCTACTGTTCTTAAATTACCGGAAATACCCTGTATTGTTATTTTATTATTTTCATTTATTTTTGTATTTTTATCCAGAACTCCTTGTTTAATTGTGCAAATTGATGCTCCTGTATCTAATAAAAATCTTATACCTGATTTATTGTTAATCTTAAATTTTACATATAGGTCGTTTGTTATGCCCCCTGCACATATAGCTATGTGTTGTATTGGGCTTACAGATTTCCCCCCGATAGGTCGGCTTCCCCCTCGGTGGGTATTTCGTTTCCCTCATTTATAATATAAGTTGTTTCCCTTTCCCTATTATTATTTCGGTTATTCTTCACCGCGTTTTTTTCATTGCCTCTTATGTTGGAATTATTTTGATAAGTATTGTCCCTTCTATAAAAATTAGATTGGTTATTATTTTGTCTATTTATATTATTTGGATTGGTTCTATTAGTGTTGTTATATTGAATAGAATTGTTATTCTGTGGCGAATTAAAACGTGGTTGGTAATATGATCGTTGGTAATTGTTATTATTGTTAAAATTATTTTGCCTTGGAAAATTTTGAAAGTAATTGCTACGAAAATTTGTTTGTCATGGAAAATTTCTATTCATGTTACTAGAATTATTAGCATTATTTCGGTAGTTATTGTGAAAACTCCGAGGTGAAAAACCCTGGTTTGTTTGGTTTTGGGCATTAGAATAACTAAAATTGTTGGCATATCTGATATTTTCTGTTACTTGGGCTGTACTTGGAGCTAACTCTAAAAGATGTGTTATAGCATCTTGCATTTTTGTATGCCTTGCACTATCCAAAATTATCTTGTATCTATCATTAACTCCTTGTTTTAAAAACGCTAAACCTCTACGTTCATTTGCTGCTGTTAATGTTTCTCTAGTCTGCTCCCCTTGTATGGTTATTTCTAATTCTTTCATTTTTGATACTAAGTGTTCTATTTCTGACACGAATTCTCGCATAGGTCGATTTTTTTGACGTGGTCTATCTAGTTTAGCTTGAATACTCTCTATTGTGTCCTTATCTCCGCATTTCGCAATTAAATTTTGTTTTAATTGTTCAATTGTTATAATTTTTGCGGTTCCTATTTCAGTCAATGCCCTTCCTTGGATTTTACATTTCAATATAAATTTGATTAGCATAGGTTTTGAAAGTTCATTTAATGTATCATGGTAAAACTCTATATTATTTATGAAATCCCTAATATTTTCTGCTCTTTTGTCATTTGCCTCGCAATTAAGTACAGGCAACTTTTGTGCCTTACTAAAATCAAATTCTGCCATTTTGTCTGTATTTTTTGTTGTTACTAAAATTGGTTCTTTTTCTATGTCTTCTTGCTTTATACTAGCTGTAATTCTTTCTAAGGCCTTTTTATGATATCTATATAAATTATCGTAAAGTGGCCGAAGGTCGTTTTTCCCTTGTTCAGATAATGTTTGTTCTAAGAGTTTAGCCTGAATACGCGCTCTTTTAAAAGTTTCTTCAACTTGTTCTTTTTTTGTTTTCCTGACTCTTTTGACCTTTTTCTATTCGGTCCGTCTATTCTCAGGTTTCTCAAGATGTGGTGAAGTTCTTCGATGATATTAGTCAGATTTTCCATAAGTTTTTTGATACATAATAATTTTATAGAATACATATGTATATTAAAAAAAAAAAAAATTTTATTTTTATTTTTTTTACACAGATATTCGTCTGCCTATAATATTATTTTTTATGATTTCTTTTTTTACGATATTATTTAATTTTCTCTTAATTGTCCTATGGACGTATTTTAAGAAGAATATTATTATTATAACTAATAAAATTGATAAAAAGTCTATTTCATAGTTAGATTTTTCATTAAGTTTATTCAATTGAGGTCCGTTGTTGTTCACAACTACCTCTTCTATTTTCGATTGTCCTTTACCCATTATTATCTCGGACTCCCTTTGATTTTTCAGTCTACCAACAAGCTTCCGTCGATTTTTCTTCCCTTTGGAATCATTATATCATGATTATCTTGCCAAAATGCAGACAAGCCTCATTTCTGAACCTAGGCGGTTCTACCAATTTATAAATATCAAGAGAAAATCGGATGGCTTACCTTCCTCTTTTAATTTTCGTGACTCATCATCTGCTGATCCCCAAGTAATAGTTAACCTCTTTGCCAATTTTTTCGGGCAGTCTTACGGTGATGAATATTGAATATTTTAGCTTCCTATCGAACAATCCTCAAACGTCACTTGTTTCTGTCGATATAAGTCTTAGTTCGGTCTGCGAAAAGATCAATTTATTGAAAGACGATTTTTCTCCTGGTCCTGACGGTATCCCTGCCATTTTTCTCAAGAAATGTGTTAATGTGCTTTCTGAACCCCTTTCATTTCTTTTCCGCCTCTCGCTTTCGCAAGCAGTGTTTCCTACTTTATGGAAAAACTCGTTCATATTCCCAATTCATAAAAAAGGTAGTAGAAACGACATCTCAAACTATCGTCCGATAGCTAAACTCTCATCAATACCCAAGCTGTTTGAAAGCATTGTTTACGACTCTCTTTACTTTCATTGTAAATCAATAGTTTCTCCTCTTCAGCATGGTTTTTTAAAGGGTAGGTCCACGACCACTAATCTGGCTCAATTTGTTTCCCTGACCCTTTGTGCTTTGGAAAAAGGCTTTGATGTTAATGTTGTCACCACTGACTTCAGTAAGGCATTCGATAAAATATCTCACCAAATTATCTACATTAAGTTGAAAGCCTTTTTCCTTCATCTTTTATTTTATGGGTTAAATCCTACTTAGAGAACCGGCTTTATAGGGTAATTTTCAGATGCTCCGAGTCTGAACCTATCTATGCCACCTCAGGCGTTCCTCAGGGAAGCCATCTTGGTCCACTACTTTTTGTCCTTGCTATTAATGATGTTGAAAGCATAACTTCTTACTCTGACCTTTTTATTTATGCCGACGATATAAAAATTATAAAAGTGGTTTATAACTCTAACGATTCTTTCCTGCTCCAAAAAGACTTAAATTCCTTTCTTACTTGGTGTGAAAAAAATTTGTTTGAACTCAATGTGAGTAAATGTCAATCCAAGAACTTTTCTAGAAAACACCTCAACCTACCCGCCCGAACTTATTACTTTCGCAGTGAACCTGTTCCCGTAGTTTCTTCTATCCGAGATCTTGGCATAATTTGTGATAAAGAACTCAATTTCCGTATGCACATTGACCATATTATTGCAAAAGCGAATTCTAGCTTCGGTTTTATAAAGCGTTGGTCGAAAGAATTCTCCAACCCTTACGTCACCAAGTCACTCTTCACCACGTATGTAAGACCCATTCTTGAATACGCCAGCCAGGTTTGGTCACCTTACCAATCTACACACTCACATAGAATAGAATGTGTACAGCGAAGGTTCCTCCGTTTCGCTTTACGTAATCTCCCCTGGTCTGATCCCCATATGTTACCACCCTATGAAGATCGGTTGCAATTAATTGACCTACACACTCTTGCCAAACACCGTGCTGTTGCCGACATTCTATTTGTCCACCAACTAATTACTGGTGCCATCGATTCTCCGGCACTTCTTCAACTCATCCTAATTAATACCAACCCACGTAACTTTCGATCCATCCCATTCTTCCGCCTGCCTACCCACCGCACAAATTATGGCCATAACAATCCAGTCATCAGAATGCTTCGCCTAGCCAACAGTGTACAGGATATTTTTGATTTCAACCTTAGTTCATCCTCCCTTAGAAGAATTCTTTATTCCAATTACCCTTAAACTCTCTTTTAAAAACAATAATTTAAGCTAGATTTATCAGATTGTTTAATTTATTTAATTCAACTATCTAAATATTGTTATTTATTAGCATTTTATATTAAGATTTTTTTATTTCTTTTTTTGTTATATATTTTTTTTATGTTAATCGACTTGAATTAAGCCAATAATAATAATATTTAGAGACGCTTTTTGTTGTTCTCTACCATTTTTTCAAATAGGTTGTTACTCCTTTTCGTCTTGTTGTCTTTGTCTTCTTTTCTTCTGCCTGGAGGAGCGGATAGCTCCCTTTAGATTTCTTATCTCTATTAGATATTTTTGTCTTCCTTCTGTGGATAGGCCAGGTATGTTTGCTAGTCTATGCAGCTTGATGAGGTGTTGTTTAAGCTTCACCTGTTTTCCCCCTCTTTTGCTTACTGGTGGAATGTTTGCTTGAGGTGTCCGTTTTATGCTGTTTCTTCTTTTATAATCCTCTATACTGATAGGTTTTGGTCTTGCCTCCACTGTTTTCGGTTGGTTAATTAGAGCTTGTGCCTGCTCTATTAGATTGGCTGCCAAAGCCAGGCGAATTCTCTCTGACATCTAAGTGGATGTGTACTATGCAACGTCTTGTTTCTTCTTGTTGGTTGTAGATATCGTCGACGATGTCAATGGTGTAAATGCCTCTGACCGGTTGAAAGTTATCAAATCTGCAGCACAGGTTGTCTTGTCGGAGCTCGAGCAGATCTTCTTGTCAGCTTCGCTCAAAGTCTTCTTCTTTAGTCTGGCAAGATCGCCATGCAAAGTCTGTAGCTGGATAACGCTTGGAATATATATATATTTTAACTTTTACTCCTTAGCAATTTAGACGTGGTACGGCGAGTAGCCTAGTAAACCTTGACCCAAAAGCGAGTAGCTTTTAAGGGCGTCTATATTACTATAATTATATCAAAAATTGGTTTGACTCCAGCGAGTTGCTTAATTAAGTGAAACGCAATCTTTGAATGTAGAATAAGAAGAAGTGAGTGTTCTAATTTTATTCTTCTCTTTTTATACAAAATTTGTCAATAAAATAATGCCTGTATTGGTATTCAACAATATTTCGATATTCAATAAGAATTCCCATAAAATGCAGCATCAGCATAATAGCCATGCACTTCAAGTGTTCTGGGCTAGCTTGCTTATGATGCATATTTTACTACCATAAGTCAGCGACCCTTAATTATATATGTTTTTCTTCAATCACTGAAAGTGTTGTTGTATATTTGGTGTCATATTATATAGCTTGTGCACTGAAGGTGCCAGTTGAACTATATGAGCATTTATTTATATCTATATGCACAATGCACTGAGTGTGCCAACGGAAATATGAATGTTGTATTGTTTGTGCTTTGGCTTTGCTATAGCTGATCATGAAATGTAATGCGATGGGAATATGGATATTAAACATCGAAACAGGTTGAATGTTCTATTAATTGTTTTGAGGTTTGAGGCAATTAATTAAGTGATCGCTGGTGCGATCCCTTCACATCAGTATTTGTATTTCAACAGATATATAAATGCTGCTCTAGCCAGGGCTAGGGGAGCTTTTGCCCTGACGAAACGGTTGTTTTACAGCAGCCGACTTAACAGCAGGGTGAAGGTGATTTGCTACATGGTCTGCATCCGACCAATGATTGCCTATGGATGCCCAGTTTGGTTCAACATTGCCCCATCTCAATTGGAAATGATTCGGGTGTTTGAGAGGCAGTGTCATCGACGTTGCCTTGGATTGTACAAAACACCAGAGTCGGAGTACAAACATTACTATTCCAACCTGGTTCTATACAACGGCGCCAACATAAACAGGATAGATAACTTCTTGCTGAAGCTAGTTCGGGGTGGTCACATTGCAAGGGCAATCACAGCTTAATGTTTGGGGCTTATTACCCTAAGTACGAATGCTACGAGAGTGTGCTTCTAAGCGGTTATTTTTCGCCCGATGCATTCTCATTCTAGACAGTCGAGGGCTGATCCAGGATAGAGCGACAGCTTCGCTAATCTACCACGTCGGCCGTAGAACTGTAGATCGGCTGGTAGCTTACAGTAGAGATTTCCTCTCTCAAGACGGAGCTGAACACCTTCGGTTCAGTAGGACTGTGTCCGAACGGGACCGAAGAGATAGGGTAAAGCAGGAGAACCAGTTCTGGTGGTTAAAACATGAGAATGAAGTTTCTTCAGATATTTAAAAGTTGACTTTGAATGTTTATGTGTCATGGCCGACTTACACAAGCTTAGGGACAGTCAGGGTGGTACAAAAAAAATTATAAAACCGGAAAATGCTGCTGTAGCTGTTCTAGTTTGTAAGTAGTCTGTAGGTAGTTTGTAAGTAGTTTTAATTAGATTTAATTGGTTTTCTTGTAGATTTTAAGTTTTATATTAAACCCAAAAATAAAGACGTAGATATCAAGTTTTTTCCAAGACCAAGAGCCTGCAGAAGATTTTGGGTGTGAATGCTAGAAAAAAAAAAACAAGTATTGGGGTTGACAGCTTGTGTAAGTCAACGTCTTGTAGTCCATAACTGAGACTTAAGTGATTAAACAGTGCATCGACAAAAATATGAATGCAACTTTGTGGGGATTCATATTAGCTGAAATTGATTTTCATCTCTCCCTAGATAATGCTAGAACAAAACACTCCAAAATGCTCTCGGATTCCGTAATCTGTGAACTTTTATAAAAACTTGTCTAGGGAGATGTTAAAACCAATTTCGACTAACATGAATCCTCTCGAAGCTGCGTTAATTTTTTTGTCGATGCACTGTTTAATCGCTTTAGCCCCAGTTATGTAATTCAAGCCTTCGATTTCTTGAATATTTAATTCAAGCTGTCAACCCCTATATTTCTTTTTTTCTATCATTCAACCCAAATCTGCTGAGGGCTCCTAGTCTATTATTTATTTATTTCAATTCGTTAAATGCTAACTTGAACAATACTTATACATAATACCTATAAACTAAATACATTTTTCTAAGATATTAAAGAACACAGTTTTGAATTGAATGCATTTAATGTTATCATTTACAGACTCTATATGAAAGTAAATTTTCTTAAATATTACAATCAATTGATTGAGAGAGCTACTTGCACCATAGTTTGATCTACTGAATATATGGCACAATGATCTGTAATCTTAAACTTGTACGACTAAAACTGATATTCAAACGACTAAGAACCGATGGAGATGATATTAACTCAATAATAATACAAATTATAAAACAAAACTGCAAATACTGCCTATGATTGGTGAGTGAAGGAAGATTTATTAAAGCGAGTCTTTGAAAATAAGGAGGAAGTATATTTTCATGTGACCATAGAAAAAAACGAAGACAGAAACGCGAAAATCTTCTCTGCATTGCTTGAAGTCTTTTTATATGAAAAGAGTAGTGCCCACACTACACAACTTTATTCAAGTATTGGTCTCACAAATGAAACAAAGAGAAGCTTTAAAACATTAGGGTCATGGAAATCACGACCGAATCTCTTTATAAAGCCGAGGGTCTTATTAGCTTTTTTTTTAACGATGTAGTTAAAATGATCATTACAAGTTAATTTAGGATCAAGAATAAATTCTTAGTCAGAGAACGCGGAGACTCTACTTACAAGACATGAATCAAAGATGTAATTAAAAACCAACGGAACTTGTTTGCATGTAAAACTCATGGTTTTAAATTTGTTAACATTTAAGACAAGACGATTTTTATCGCACCATTCCCTACATATAAATAAGTCTTCCTGCAAAAGTAAACAGTCAGAAATAGATTTAATGCTTTTGAAAAGCTTAATGTCATCAGCATAAAAACGAACAGATGAATTTTGTATGGTTGAAACTTAGTCATTTATAAATAAAATAGGACCTAAAGGTCTGCCAGAATTGACAGTAAATTGATTCGAACACTCATTACGAAAACAGCACTATAATGCCTATTTTTTAAGAAGTTGATATTAAAACTTTGATTGTTCAGCTTTAAAATTAATGTATTATGACCTATTTTGTCAAAAGCTTTATGTATTTATATTGCTTTAAATACACAATAGACTTCTCCACGTTTTTAAAAACATCTAAACAAAAAGATGTGAAGCTGCATGAGCTATTAACAGTTCATCTTTTCTTGACGAAACCATGCTGATTATCACATATAATTGGAGTATAGTGAAAGGAAAGAACATCACATACAATAGACTCAAACAAGTTTGGTAACACTGATCATTTCGTTCCCGCAAAAATTAATCGAACGTCATTTTGGAAACCAGAATCATTTTTATTTGAGTTTTTATCAGCTGCTGCATTGTGGGTTCCTTTGCTTTGGTGCTTTTTGGAGTGAAGTCCTTAGAAAGAGTTACATTTCTATATTTAAATCATAAATTTAAATTATTACAAATGTGCAATACTTAAAAGTCAATTTTAAAACTTACCTTTTGCGATCCTGTTCAGTTTTATTATCCTGAGTCGTATTTTTTTCACTTCCAACAATTTATTTCCAAATGGCTTCTTAATCATCGTCTTCATTTTGTTCCCGTGCTTGACCTGGAGCACCAAAGACTTTGGAAATGCTCCCAGATACTGCAGAGCGTATTGATGTTAATTGTATTATCTATTCTTCTTCCTCAGTAATATGGACTTCTTCATGTGGTCCACCACTTGTTTCAGACGGGTGATTTCAGAAGGGTGATTAATTATACTGGTACCTGTAACACGGGTACACGTATTTTAAGAAATTGATACCATTGTACCCGTGTACTTTTTAAATACATGTGTAAATAAAAATACACGTGTATTTAAAATACCTTTGAATATAATGCGAGTGGTTTTCAGAGAAGGCAACATCGACGACGGCGGATGTTTCCTACACCAATTTTAAAGGTTTTTTTTATCAGGTTTCAGAAAAACCAAATAAATATAAATATAGTGTGTTATTTGAATGGACTAGTTAAGGTTCCTATCATAAAACAATTTGTCTGTGACTTTTCAAACAATAACTGTACCTATTTTCAACGTGATCTGCATTAGAAAGGATTGTAAGAAGGATTTCAATTGTATTGCTAAATCTACGGGAATTATAAATACACGTGTAAATATAATGACTCGAGTTCATGCACGGTTAGCACGTGTATTTAACTACACGTACATTAGGGGGCTCTAGTATGTACTCCTTATTTGACCCAATCCACTGTTCAAATGATCGTGGCAGTGTTGAAATTAACCAAATAGCATTAACAAAAAAACCCAACACAATAAATTAAAAAACAAACAAATATTCTAAAACTTAAATAAAAATGGCTACAAAAAAGGTATTATATTAAAGTGGTAGTCCCGATATTATTGACCACAGCTGCCAAAAATTTTTTCACCAAAGATAAAATAAAAGGTCAGAAAGAGACCACACTATTTTTGCGCAAAACAAAATGAAACCCAAGAATAAAAAAATATACTATCAAAAACTTAATAAATAATATCTCAAAGAAATAAAAACAATAATGCGTGTGCAAAATAAGAGACAATAAGTAAATCATTATTAAGTTGCACAATCTCTCTTTTTTTCAACCACTGACTTCTTGTCATATAACCACTTGTAAGACGTATCAGGCCAATTTATCTTCCACAAAGGTTTCCTTTACCACTCAAAGATTCAGAGGTAGGAACCACTAGCACCAAATCACTTTTTTCTTATAAAAGGAAAAAAAACGACACCAAGTAAATGCTTATGCTTTAGGATATAAATGAAAAACTTCCCTAACATAAAATACAATAAGGGTATTCATGCAACTTCGTAAGTCCCTAGATAAGTTTACAAATTGGATAAGTTTATCTTTTAGTTAATGAACAGTCAAATTCTGTATGGGAAATGATTTACACAATTTGGTTAAACTTATCAAAGGATTTTGTTGCGTAAAACTAACCAAACTGGTTAAACTTATCCAAACGTCATTGTGACTCTTATTCTGATTGAATTATCTAGCAATTAATCAAAAGTATAAAAAAGGTCGTTCATGCAAACTTTCCGTAAACTTGTCATTTTACACAATTTGTAAACTTACAACGTTGCATGAATACCCTTAATATCTAGCAGAAAAATGCACTTCCAGCACTTTTTTTAAACAGCAAGGGAGTCGCACGTTCGGACACCAATTGTTATGAGGTTTATTCATCGCGAACTTATAATTTAGGGTGGCGAAATTATTTTATTAGAAAATAATGCTGTAAGCCGGCGTGCGTCGCCAGAGAAACTTAAGAAGATAGAGATGACGAACTAGTCTATCTGTCAAGTCAATTGTCTGATGTAGTCTCTCTTTAACTAGTTGGTGTGCGTGTGCCTCCGAAGAAAAATGTTTTGTGTATAAATATACGGACAATCGGCGTCTTGAGATATAATTTTGTGTTTAATTTAAGTCTATTTTCTATTAAATTCTTATACAGAATAACTAAATACGTGAAATATGTTTTTTTTTGTTTAATATGGCTGATTGATTTTTGTTTTGCAACCTTTTCAACGTACAGTTGAAATGTAGGTAGTGCTGGTATTTTGTAAGACCCAGTGAAGAGAAAATCTTTGATTAAATTGTGCTAATCAAACAGAATCGGGGAAATAGTGATTTTTCAAATTAAGTGCTCAAATCATGGATTCTCTGTTTAAAATTTTGCTCAAAAACGCAATCAATAATAATCAGCTGGGAAAATCATTGGTTTAAGTTGACAAGGTCTGAACATACTAGCCTTAAGACCACCTCCACTTCCCGATTGCAACTAAGCTGAAACTTGTCTAGCAGTTTTTTTTTTACCGAAGTTAAGTAACGTGTTGCAGGTAACTTTCCGGTGAAAGTTCCTGCTTAATCAGCAATTTTAAAGCGGTTTTCTGTTCACCGCATCAAGTCAGAAGGTTTTTTCTTCGCAGACGGCGTTCTAAATTCGACACGTCAAGAATGTCAATAATCTTTGAACTAACGTATTCTAATAGTCGATTTCTATGTTTTCGCGCGAACCTTTGTATTTCGTCCCGAACTGGAAGAATCCCGAGATGTGAAGATCTTCGTTTCTTAAATACCACGGAGCATTTACAAACGACCTGAGCAATCTATTTTCAAAGTCACAAGTTATTTAAGTTTGTATCGCAGGTACAACACCAAAGTGGTATACCGAAGTCCAAACAGGTTTAAGTACCTGTGTGTATAAAATCAGTTTATTTTCAATCCTAAGGTTACCGAATAACCAGTTCATATCCCTTAATTTGCTTTTTATTTCATCGCATTTCTTTTTTACGTGCGGCTTCCATTTTAATTTCGCGTCTAGAGTCATTCTAGATACTTTGCCTCATTCACAACTGGAACACTAGCGGTATTAAGAAAGACGGGTAATCTATTTATTTTGTATACGTTTTGTCCACGTACTGACTTTTGTTCATTGAGCGCTATTCGCCATGTTTTTGTCCACTCATTGAAGTTATTAACAGCATTTTGTAATTCAATTGTAGCTTCGCTAATCGTTTTGCCTACTGCTAGTATTGCAGTACGCTTTGATTTTTTTGTTGTTTTTATAGCTTTCCAAAGTGAGTAGTTGCATTCTTTCCCCGCCTTCAAGGTTCTTGAAATCTGATATCGCTGTTTTTAGCATATTGCTCAAGCGATTTAAATGAGCTTTGTGTTGAGGAGCACGGGTTTGCTGCCATTTCTTACGTGCTTTTCGTTTCTCTTTCACTAGATCTTTTTTTTCCTGAGGACATTTTATATTTTCTTATGGCAATGCATAACCTTTTGATAAGGTGTGTTATCCCAAGCTGCTTTTTGTATTATATCAACAAAGGTATCTACTGCGTCTTCAAGCTCAAGAGGCATTTGTAATTATACACTTAATTCAACGTTGTCGTCGATATCTTTTTTAAATCCATCCCAGTTGGTTTTACTGTTTGTTAAACTAGGTGATTTTACAATTTTAACATAGTTAGTATGACCGCAAAATGATCTGAGAAGAGGTTATAGCTCTCTGAAATTTCCACACGGTTAGAGGGTATTCCTTTTGCAATGAATAAATCGATTAAGTCAGGTATTTTCGATGGATCAGTTGGCCAGTAAGTTGGTTTGCCAGTCGAATGAAAGTCATAATTATTTTCCATTCCTGCTTCATATAGCATACGACCCTTTTTAGATATGCATCCTAAGGCCCAGGTGTGTTTTGCATTAAAGTAACCACCAACAATTAAGTTTGGGCTTAGTGACTTTATCAATGTCGTAAATTCAGCCTTATCAATTTTGAAACGCGGCTAGCAATATTAAGAAGGGACATTGAGAGGTATATTTTTAGTTTGAACCTGTACACTACTCAATTGCATTGATTCCACCTCCATTTTCAGGTTTATTGAGTGTTCAATGCATTCTTTTATATACAATGATGATCCACCTCTGGCTTTGTTTGACGGATGAATAGCATGGTAGTCATGAAACCCGTGGATTTTAAGATTTTATTCATTTTTAGCATGCATTTTTGATATCAAACATAGGTCGAAATCATTTTCCCGCATATGCATCTCTAATTCTCCAAGCATTTGAAATAATCCGTCGGCATTCCACGTAAGAATTTTAAGCTTTTCCATCATATATTTTTTGAAAGATTTTTGGGTCGTTTCAGTTTAGTTATTTACGGTTATATTTTAGGCCGCTACTTGGGCACATGTTTCAGTATTTCCTTGCTTTGATATTTTCTCCGAAGGTACTGACACTATTGTCTTTTCCTAACGGATACTAAGTTTTGGAACTTTCGTAGATTTGGAAGTCTTGGGAATTACGGCTTCTAATTGATTTGGTTGGTTTCTTTGTGTTTGGGCAGATTTTGATCGTCGCTTTTGTAATTCTTTAGCTACTTCACAGCCCCTATAACTTGCTGGGTGATTTCCATTACAATTAATGCACGTCGGTGGACTTTCACTTTTTCCGTTGCAGTCAACGGTTAGATGTTTTCCAGCGCATTTTACACACCTTGGCTCATTTTTGCAATAGGTTTGGGTGTGATTGAATTCTTGGCAGCGTTTACACTGAGAGATTAACCTTGTGCTCTGTCTTACAGGTTCGATCTTAACTACGATGTTTAGAATTGTTTTAATTTTATAAATTTCATCTAATTTTTCAGTCTTATAGAACGAAAGTATAAATAGTGGGAGACCACGTTGTACCACTATCGCTTCACCCTCTTTTTTCTGTTTCTCTCTTTTGACAATGTTCGTCGCATCTAAGATTTTGAGGTTGCGCTCTTTTATATCACTAATAATATCGTCTTTTAAACATGATGCGTGTAGACCTCTTACCACAACACGTAGGGGTCTTTCCGACTTATTTTCAGAGGTATACCATTCTACTTTTTCTTCGTTTAGTTTTGGTGACAAAACACGATAACTTTCGGGGTCTTTCACACAAACTTTCCATTTGTTGTTGTTAAGTGAAATAATTTTAAAAGCCGATTGTAATAATGCCTTTAATATGGTTTGCAACTTGTTATACTCCGCAATACCGATAACATTTATCGGAGGTGGGGGCCGTTCCTTAACAGGTTTTTCTTTTACTGTCGTATGTTTTGGTGAAACTCTTATTTCGAAAGAAGAGGCTGCTTCAGGGGTGAAGAGCCAGCCTTACGCTTTTTACTCAATCTTTTCTTTGAGGACTTCTGCGTTTCACGTGCTAGCTCTTCTTCATCCGTTTCATATCTACAATTATTGACTTGTGGCAAGCTAGACTTTGAGTTTATTGGAGGATTTTCGCTTTTCAATATCTCATTTTCTTTTCGAAGAAGATCGACTTCTTTCTTTAGCTCTTAATAAAGTTCCATTACTTGATCAAGTTTTTGTCGAAGTTCGTTAATATCTTTTTCAAGATTTTTTGTTTTATCTGAGTCTATTTTGGCGCGCGCAGGCGTGACGGGTGAACTCTTTTGTCCGAATTTGGATGGTTTTGCACTCGATTTAGATGGTGGTGATCGAGATACCCTTGCACTTTTTAGGAAGGGATTTATTAAATGCAATAATTGGCTCTCCCCAGAATCCATAGAGCCGACCTCCGAAGAGGTTGGATTTTCCAGTGAACCTGGACTGCCACCTGGGGTACTATATCTTATTGTTTTGTTCATTGCATAGTTATGTATACATCAATCTCAGTATAAGGAGTTTGGATTTTAGTCGCCTCTTACGATAGGCATGCCTACCTCAGGTATATTCTTTCCCCTTACCCGCAGGGGAAACATTGTTACAAAAGATATATAATTTGATAGTACATGCTGCACTTAAAAGAAAATTGGTGCTAGGAAGTTTTTTGGTACTATCATTACCTTTTTGAAATCTGAAAGAAAGTTTTCCGACAAGAAAAGAAACAAAAGATTTGTTTTTTCCCTTGTTAGGATAAAAAGAAGTTTATTGGGAAATTATACTTGGAAAATCTTTATAGATATAGGCATAAAACCCAGAATTTTTTCAAAAATAAGAAAAGGTAACAAATGTTTTTGGAATAGACTTGAAAAAAAATCAAACAATACAATGTCACAGAGGACACAAAGAAAAAACAACCTGGGAAAGTTCCCGAACAGACAATGGGTTTTAATACGGTTGTGAGTCCCGCAATCTTGGAAGGACAAAAGAACGAAACAAAGGAAGGAAATTCACGCAATAAGAGTTAAATTTTTTGCTAAAAACCATCCAATCAACTATATTGCCCAAACTGGCATGAGCTCTTAAGATCGCCTCTAACGAACGTCTTTCTCTTTTCAAATTAGTCGACAAAAATAGCCTCTCTATTTTTATCTGTACTTTTTTCCCAACTGGGAAAATAATTCCACACATTTTTTTTCTTTGAAAAATCACTCGATAATCTCAAATCTCTCAAACAGCCATCAAACTCTTTCATATCTAACCAAAAAGTGAACAAAAATATGGCGTACTTGGCTCGCCCTTATTGCCACGACCAATTGGCATCCTAATCTGACCTTAGTCCGTAGAAGTATTCTGTCACGGTCTAACTGCGACCTGCTTTTTCGTAGGGGTGCATGCCGTTGTCGAACCCAGCCACACATTCTATATCTTTCATGTTGGTGATATGAACAGCAACAGTGGCTCTGTCGCAAGGACGGATCCAGACTTTGCCCCAAGGGGGGGTCACGTTTCTTAAAATTTCAATAAAGTACTGCACCCAAAAATAATTTTTATTTGCGATATAAGGCCAGTTTTGTATTCGAGCAAAGTGGGTGGCAAAATTCTGTCTGGTTGTTTGTCTTTCTATTCTCAGCCTAAACCACTGAAGCAATTTTCTTCAAATTTTTAAATAATTTTTTTTTAATTCTTCAGAGGGGATATTTTTTACCTTTTAAAATCACGGTACTTGCTATACAACCATTAAGAAAAAGCTTATTGATCTGAAAAGCAGCTTCAACGAATTTGATAAAAAACATTAAATTACTGTAGGTATGGTGAACATTCTGGAAAAAAATCCGAAAAACTGTTAATAACGATGCCTGCCATTTAAGAGTTTTTGAAATTCGATTTGTTCAAAGAATTTCAATCAAAATTTGCATGCAAAAGCTCCATAAAAATCTCAATAATATTGCATATCAAAATAAAAAAATAAACGTTGGCCTTTTAAGAAGATATTCATTTTTGTTTTGAAAATTCAATATTTCAAGAACGCGTTGATGAATTGTTTTGAAACTAGTTTATAAATGTATTTTAAAATTTGTTATTATAATAATTTAATATAAAAAATAGCTTTTTGAGAAAATCGCTACAACGATTTTAATCTTGTTTGTGCTTATATTCATATTTCTTCAAGTTATCAAATTGGTTTTAAGCAACTTTTAAACAACTAAAAGAACAATTTAAATGCCCTTATTTTATATATTTGTATATTCTTTATATATGTAATTACTGGCATATTTTAAAAGTTCTTAATTACAGGCAACTTGAACATCAGAGCAAGTACCTGCAATACAGTCGTACATTTTATTTCCATTGAAAATATTTTTTTTAAAGAAATTATTTAATTAAGGAATTGAAGCCAGAACCATCCCTCTAGATACTAAAAATATTGTTTAGGGAAAGTTTATTTTTGCCCTTAAAATCTTAACTCATTTACAATAAGATCGTATTTATTCTACAAGATCTATTTTGTTCTTTTGCCTGGCAACTAGAAGCTACTTTTGTTATACTTACCACTTTCCTTAATGACATCCCCCGAACAAAACAAATTCATGAAACGTCAAAATTACAAAATAAAAAACTTTGTATTCCCAAAATGGTGCACCCAAGTTAGTGGAAAAGCGTAAGCAATTACAGTCTTGGGAAAACGAAGTAAAATGAGGTAGTTTTTCCATAAAAAAAGGCTTGCTACCACTCATGTCTTCGAGTTGCTCTATGCTTTAAGTTACTTCATAGTGCCAGAAACTAAAAGTTGATCGCAATTAACAACTTAGTTGTCTAGTGGTTGCTTGACCTTGATTTTGAGATTAAGCAAGCGATATGTCATTTAGGATATTTGCAAAGTGCGTATGCGATCAGTAAAAAGTCCAAAAAGTTTAATTTTATAAATTTGTTGAGATGAAAACTTTGAATGAACTGTAAAAGTTTTTCCAAGTACCGCCCAATTTTTCGCACTTCACGTAAGAAATTTGCAAGATACCAAAATCTAAAATATCAAAACTGCATTATTTATAGATCTCACACTAAGTAAAAATAAAACATAGCATTCTCACCTTACAATCTTGTCAACCAAAATCTCGAATGCCTGCTCAAAATTGAGTGGTCACATAATTAGAGGGATTTTTATTTGCAAGATCTCAAATGCGAGTTTTCATTTGCACGGTTTTGAAATTTGTGCCCAATTCAAAAAGCCGTTGATAAGGTCAACTAGCTACATTAATTGGTTGTGGATTTGTTCTAATGGGATTTTAAAGTTTTTTTTTTCTTAAAGTTATTCCAGGTCACTGAACAAAATTTTTAGGTACCTTATTAAGGTTATCTTAAGAAACAAATATTTCTTTTCAAAGGTCACTAAATTGTTATTAAAGGTCACCTAGATTCATTGGTGACATACATTTTTTTAAATGAATTTTCAAAGTTCTTTCATGGTTCAGTATTACTTTTTGAAAATTCTATGTCTGAAAAATTATCTACTGTTACTACCTGCCCTTTTGTGACCAGTAAGAGTACACATACGGGATGCCATGAAATTTGTCATCTGAATCGGTGTACGGTGTCAGAAATGTTCACAAAATCATCAAATCAATTTCAAATTATTTTTACGGTAAAACAAAAAGTAGAGTTCTGAATTATTCTTGAAATGAAAACTTTTATTGTTTTTCTGGCAGAAGAATTATTTTTTCAACTTTTCACGAACGATGTACATATCGTCGGCTTTCTGTCAAAACCTATTAAGTCCTTAAATGACATTTAAATGTTCTTTTAGTCAACAATAATTACTGAATTCGAATATCAATGTCTAGTGAATGTGCCATGGTTTCTTTTGGCTCTATCAACCAGTTTTAAAACCTTTCATTATCTTAAAATTCCATTTTAGTTTAGTTTAGTTTATTAGTCAATCAGAAATCTCTTACAGACTAGAAATAACAATTTTTTGAATAAATGCAGAAAATAAAAAGTAAATAAATGCATCTGGATGTAAGTTAACTAATAGCAATAATGAAGAATTATTATGATTTAAAAATTTAAATATATATATTATATATTATTCACTAATAAAGATAAAATTTTATGTTTAAACATCTCTCTTGAACAATTTTCGAATATATCTACATTTTGACAAATTGAGTTTGCCTCCTTGATGCAACGAGATATTGGTTCATTATAACCATAATTTGTCCGGTGAAATTGTACAAAGAATAAAACAGTAGAACGAGTATCTCTTGTGGGAATATGAAAACCAATTTTTTCTAATAGAAATGAACATTTGATTCGAGATGTGAGAATGTCACGAACAAACATAATTGAAAAGAATTTCCTGCGAAGGTCGAGAGTATTAATCCCGATTAATAAACATCGAGTATTGTAACTGGGAGTTTCAAAATTCCAATTAAGTTTGGAGATAGCATACCTTGTAAATCTTCTTTGCACTCTCTCGATTCTATCTATTGCTGTTATATAATAAGGGTTCCAAACCACAGAACAATATTCAAAGATGGACCTTACCATTGAAAAATAAAGACTACGTAACGTAAAAATATCTGAAAATTCACGGGCATTTCTTTTTATGAACCCTAGCATAGAGTTCGATTTGCTTACAGAAAAATCAATGTGCGAATTAAATGTTAATTTATCATCCAGTATAACACCTAGATCTTTTTTTTGGGTGACTCTTTGCAGAGTTTCATCTTGCAAACCATAGCTATAATGAATGATATCTTTTTTCCTAGAACAGGAAAGAACTTGACATTTGGATACGTTCAAATGCAGAGAATTTAATTCACACCATACAGAGAGTCTACAAAAATCATCTTGAAGAAGGATGCAGTCTTGATGAGTAACTACTTTTCTAAAAAGCTTTAAGTCATCAGCGTATAAAAGGCACTGAGAATTTATAAAAATCTCCGAAATATCATTTATAAATAGAAGGAATAACAGTGAGCCGATGTGGCTTCCCTGAGGGAACATGAATATGGTCTGAAAAGAAACTTTCAATTTTTACGATCTGCACTCGATTAGTTAAATAAGATTCAATCCACTTAAGGAGGCTCGAATGAAATCCTAGACATGCAAGTTTATGAAGGAGAAGCTTATGGCTTACCCTATCAAAGGCTTTTGCAAAGTCTGTAAAATTGTATTACCTTTCAAATCGGTGTTTTGTGTCTTCTAACCAATTTTTCAAATTTGAAATTTGTTTTGACAGAAAGTCTACAATATGTAATTTTTACTTTGAGTTTTGTGTTTTAACTCTTTACATACGCACGTTTAATTAAAATAAATTTGAAGGCGAATTATATCCTTTGAGCTGTGAAATTTTTTGTTTATGATTGAATTCATCTGTCTAATATTTTATATCTGGGAAAAGCCCCAGGGGGGGGTCATGACCCCCATGACCCCCCCCCCTTGTATCCGCCAATGCTCAGTGGTCGAGTTCAGCCCCTCTCCTTCAAATTCCACAAACAAAGTACACAGCCCAGACCGGCTCAGACTTCGAAGGTAACGGGATCGCTGTCATTTTCCAACTTAAATGACGAGACGATGACTTTCGCGAAATTTTCGCTAGTCTTAGCCCGTAGACCTCCGCGCAGAATTTTGGGATATATAGGAAACACGTCGCAAATTAATTTTTCTTTAATGTTCATGACATTTTACGCTGGGCATTTCACCATACTAACTTTACGTTAGTGTTTTTTTGTGTGGTTATTTTTCCGTGGGTAGGTGCTAAACCTGCTATTCAGGCTCTATGAGGACCGAAAAACGCGTGCTCATAGAAGTGTGAGATTCTTACTACACTAAAACTACCTCCACTTTCCGATTGCAACTAAGTTGAAACTTATCTAGCAATTTATTTTTAACGAAGTTAAGTAACGTGTTGCAGGTTACTTTCCGGTGAAAATTCTTGCTTAATCCGTGATTTTAAAGCGGTTTTCTGTTCACCGCACCAAGTCGGAAGGTTTTGTTCTTCGCAGACGGCGCACAGTGGGGATTTTGCGGAAAAAAGTCGAAAATTAAAGTTCTTCGTAGAAAATTGAAATTTTATATCTTAATTTTAGAATAAAAACTTAATCAAAATCAAAAAGAATTAATGAAATCGGACTTATAGTTCTCTTTTAATAGCTTTGTGAAGTTGGTAGTTGTTGAAAGTATGAAAAATAGGGTAAAAATCCTCTTAAATAAAAGTAGTGTATTTTTTTTTTCGCTTGAGCCGATTTATACTTTTATATTTTTCCCTAAAAACACAATATTTTTTTTATTGTAAATCGAAGGAATAATTACATTTTAAGGTTCTGGTGTTTTTATAGAATTATTTAAAGAAATAAGAAAAAAATATGACATTTTTTTCATATTGTTGTATATATACGAGTAATTTTAGTTACATCTGCCTACAGTTAGAGACTATTACCATCTTTTTCCTTATGAAATTATACTTCGATATATACCAAATTTAGGTGCCACCAGGTGCCACTGCGAATTTAATTGACGCTTGAAAACTGTAATTTATAGCAAAAATAATTTTAAATTCTTATTATTAAAAAATAAAACGATATAAATTAGATTAAAAAAAAAATTGAGCCATAATTTAGACTCAAAATATTTAAATAACATTAATGAAAACCAAAAACTCCAAACAGACACACTTGAAATCCTACGCACTTGTCTGCCATTTTGTTTTTAAGCTTTTTAAGGATTTTCGCTTGTAGCTTATTCAATTTTTATGAAAGAGACAAACAATCTTTAACAAAGTTATGGAAAATTGTATTTGCTACAAAATATATTAGACAACTTTTTTTTCTAAAATCTATAGTTTAGGAGCTATAGCTGATTTAATGTGCATCATATATTCGTCAATACTTTTTTTCTTAGCACTGAGAATACAACTGTAGTAAGAAAATGAAAAAAGAAGTCTACAAATTGCAACACTTTTTTTAAAAAATCTACTACACAAAATTTTCTCTTGATATTCTAACCTTGGCTCAGACAAAATGAATTAGCCGTTATTTTTTTTTTTGCGTAAACGTTTTCGTCACCCGCTCAAATTAAAAACGTGTGAAAACGGATATTTCGTCTTCTTAATAAATAAAAATTATTAATTATAATGGGAGTTTTTAGCATTTCACACATAGATCTAAGCAGAAAGCTTATGGAATGCAACAAAGATAGATTAAAATTGAAATTGTTATTGGAAAATACAAATACGTTAACAAGTGAACTAAATATTGATTTAATTGTGAGTGAAGTGTACAAACGCTTCTATTCTCAATTTAAAAAAGGTTATGTTAATGAATAATGATTATAAACCTAGTGTTATATTGTGTTGTGTTGTGATAATTAATTATTTGAAAAAAATATTCAATTTTGTTTGAACTAAATTAAATTTTACTGTACTTTTTTGAATTATAACATTTATTAGATTCTTAAATTTTTTAATAGTGATGATTTGAAAACTATTTATCCTCGGGCTGTGGTTTTTTAACTAATCAAAGAAGTACAACTAAAATTTAATTTGTTTTAACAAAAATTAAAATATTTTATTTCCTTATTTTTGTTAATAAAAAAGGTGGTTGGAATCCAAACGAACAAAATCGCAATTTGAAGATAAGAACTCAATTTGGCTCGAGGGAACATTTAACATTGGTTTTGATTGTGATGAGGACGAGAATGACGTGACACCTTCAACTAGCCATAAATCTGGTCGACCGCGAAAATCATTTAGCGAGTGTTCTGACCGCGCTAAGCGATATAAAAGGGAAGAAGTGCGTGCTTTGTTTCCCCAAGAGGTTATCAACTTCGCTTCTTCCATTGAATTAAAGTCAGATGAAAAAAATTGTAAAACAAGGACACTTGGTATGTTCACAAAGTTAGAACTTACCAAAGAAAAATATGAATACCTTATGCACTGGCTACAAAATGAAAAGTATGACATTCTTGTTCCATACAAAGTACTCGCGGATGAGAAAGGTAAGACCTATCCAGAAGGTATTACCATTACCGAAAGTTCGGCAAGTATTCCCTTGCAAAATTTATTAGATCATACTGCCAGAAGAATACTAGAGACTAAGTCGGCAGAGGAGCTTAGTGAAATTAATGGAGCAAATCTCACATTGTACTCAAAATGGAGATGTGATGGTGCCTCAGGGCAGAGTGAGTACCAACAAAAGTTTTCCTCCAATAATGATGTGTCTGATTCACATCTCTATATGACATCGGTGGTTCCTCTTAAATTATAGTTGAGAGAAAACGTAAATGAGTCAATGTGGAGCAATGAAAAGTCATCCTCAATTCATTATTGTAGGACATTAAACTTCTCTTTTATTAAAGAGACTGCTGAAGTCATAAGAATGGAAAGAAAAAGAGTTGACGATGAAATATCGAGACTCAAAGAAACCAACGTCTGTTTAAACAATAGAGAACTCAAAATAAACCACATACTTTACTACACCATGATCGATGGAAAAACCGCACAGTCTGTGATCGAAACACCAGCCGCTTCTTCTTGCTTCATTTGTGGGGCAACAACCTCAAAAATGAATCAAATTGAGGAAGTAAAAGCCAGACCACTTAACGAAGAAGCACTCAAGTTCGGCATGTCACCTCTTCATGCTCGCATAAAGCTAATGCAGTGTCTGTTGCATGTTGCCTACAACATCGAATTCCAACAAGGACGAGTCGACGCAAATACGCGTCCATTAAAAGAAGCAAGAAAAAGGGTCATAACGCGGTAGCTCAAAGTTAAATTGGAATACAGGTAAGAGATTTCCAAAAATATCGATAAATCAATATTTTTTCTCCGATAAATCGATATGTTTTAAGTAATATTAAGGTTTTTATGTATTTTTTGAAATTGATAGAACGAGTTTCCTTAAATATATGTACCTATTATTTCGATTACATATTTATCCTGGTTCTAGTATGAAATTTCTAATACAGGTTGATACTGTCAAGCAAGGATCAGGAACAACTAATACAGGGAACACCTCAAGACGATTCTTTGCCAATCCAGCTTTAGTGTCTGAAATCACAGGCTTGGACGAAGACCTAATTAAAAGATTTGCTATTATTCTAGATGCAATTACAATTCGCGAGCCAGTGGATCCAAGCAAATTTGGGGATTATTGCATGGAGACAGCAAAAAAGTTTGCAACTTTGTATAAGTGGTACAACATGCCATCTACCCTCCACAAAATTCTAATACACGGCAAAGACATAATGGAGAAGTGTATTTTTCCAATTGGAATATTATCGGAAGAAGCTAAAGAGTGTCGAAATAAAGAATACAAAAAATATAGATTAAGACACTCTCGGAAAATAAGCCGAATCGCAACATATAAAGACGTGATGAACCGAATGATGTTGACATCTCATCCCTTGGTTTCATATCATACTCCTTCCTTCACTAAGAAGAAACAGAGTCATTTAAGTGAAGAAGTGATGGCTCTCTTGAAAGAATGAACATTTGAAACAATTGTAAAGCTATTTTTTAAATTGAATAAAATGCAATAGAAGTGGTTTTTGAATATTTTCCACTATAATTTCGGGTTTTTCATTTTAATTAGCCGTGTACCTGATAAAGATATAATAAGTAATTATTTTTTAAATGTCATTATATAGGAAGGATTTCCTCAATATAATCAAAAAAAATCAAAAAAGCTGATTTTTTAATTATTCATTTTTTTGGTTCTAGGGGGAGGGGGTGTGTCAGTGGGTTGAAATGATTTATAATAACTTGTTATGAGTTAAGCTGTCATCCCTGAAAATTTCATCTAAATCGATTGAGTGGTTCAGTTTTTATTGAATTTTTTCCGCACTCCCATACAAATTTCCCCATTGTGCGGCGTACTAAATTCTACTCGTAAAGCATGTCAATAATCGTTGAATTAGCGTGTTCTAATAGTCGATTTCTATGTTTTCGAGCGAAACTTTTTATTTCCTCCCGCACCGTAGGAATCCCGAGATCCCTATAAAGATCTTCGTTTCTTATATACCACGGAGCATTTACAAATGGCCTAAGCAATTTATTTTCAAACGTTTGTAAGTTATTTAAGTTTGTATCGCAGGTACAACCCCAAAGTTGTATACCATAAGTCCAAACAGGTTTAAGAACCTGTCGGTATAAAGTCAATTTATTTTCAATACTAAGCTTTGAATATTTACCGAGAAACCAGTTCATATCTCTTAATTTAATTTTTAGTTCTTCGCATTTCTTTTTCACGTGCGGCTTCCATTTTAATTTCGCGTCTAGAGTCATTCCCAGATACCTTGCATCATTTGCAAATAGAACACGAGCGGTATTAAGAAAGACGGGTAATCTATTTATTTTTTTTATACGTAAAGTCCACGTCGACTGACTTTTTAACTCATAAGATTATTAAGACTATTCGCCATGTTTTCGTCCACTCATTAACATTATTAAGACTATTCGCCATGTTTTCGTCCACTCATTAACATTATTAAGACCATTTTGTAATTTAATTGTTGCTCCGCTAATCGTTTTGCCTACCGCTAATATTGCAGTATCATCAGCAAACGTGGCTACAATAGTGTCGATTGTTTGAGGTTTATCGCGTGTAAATAAAAGGTACAGAACTGGACCTAATACACTTCCTTGTGGTACCCCAGCCACTATTTCTTTGAAATCAGAATAGTCATTTCCGTGTCTTACACGAAAAAAACTTTAATTTAGATATCCGTTTAGAATGTTGTGAAGTCCTTCAGGCAGAACTTGTCTTAATTTGTATTTAAGGCCTTCGTGCCACACCTTGTCAAATGCCTGCGACACGTCCAAAAAGACAGTCGAACAGATTTTCTTTTCTTCAAGAGCTCTCTCAATTACGTCAGTAATTCTATGCACTTGATCAATTGTCGAATGCTTGCTTCTAAATCCGAACTGATGTTCAGGTATTTATTGTTTCTCTTCTATTATCGGTTGCAGGCGCAGGAGTAGTATTCTTTCAAAAACTTTTGATATAATAGGAAGAAGCGAAATCGGCCTGTAAGATTTCTTTTCGTGAGATGGTTTGCAAGGTTTCAAAACCATTATGACTCAGTCGATCTCGTACTGTGGAAGTGTGTAGACGTTTTCGGCTTCCCAGTTAATTTAAACTAATTATTTCGGAGTGACGTAGTCAAATTCAGTTTTAAGCAAGCAGATACTAATTGTGTTAATAGCACAGAGGTAGAGGTGGCAGACCGAGAATCCAAAGGTAGTGGGTTCGAATCCCAGTCGGGCAATAATTATTTGGCTGCTTTTTTTCATAATCGTTAAGTAGAAAACTTCATCGAGTGGGAAGAGCAGCTAATGCAATCCAGCAACACAGCGGGGACATCGAAAGGTGCCCCAGCAACAACAACAATAAAGCCAGATATGGCACCACCAGCTAAAGCTACGGCTAATGCCGACGCAACAACAACAACAACCAAACAGGCGATGGCACCACCAGCCATACCGTCAACCAGTACCGTAGCAACAACGGCAAAAACATCAACGGCACCAACAGTCGATAGCAAGAATAAGAGGAGAAAGAGAATAAGCTGTGCATCGAACTTGCTCAAGCGCCGCTCCACCACCACCTCAGCCTAGCTGCCAGCCAGGGTGAAGGAGACGGCGCGCACAGCCAAAACGATAGCAGCAGCAAAAATTCATCAACAACTTGACACCTCGCCATCCGATGACGACATCGAATACATGTCCGAAGGTGGCGAGGGTCTATACACTACAGGGGAATCCAACAGCAATGTGCTTGTTGGTTTAACCTCACCAGAGGCGTCCTCCGAAGAGGAAAACGAGGCGCAAGGCGCACTAGTCGAACTTGATGAGCAAGCGATTAGTGAAAAAATTGATGCCATTCGGGGGGAGATGGAAAGGCTCAATTCCATTGTTACCCCTCTAATACAAGCCCTGAAAAGTAAACAGGAAGCTAAACGAGAACGAGAGAAGAAGGAGCGCGAGTTAAAAAAAGTGCTGTAAGAGCATTTAAAAGCAGTGCCACAAAAAACAGCGCCACAACAAGAGCTGCAAACGAAAGCGCAGCCGGAGCAAAGGCAATCACAACAGCAACTGCCACAGCGGAAGGAAGGAGAGCAGCAACAACAAAAGCTGCCAACTGAACAACCACAGCAGCAACCGAAGGTGCAACGCACAAAGAAACAACAACAGCAACAAAAACCACAGGAGCAGAGCCAGGAGCAACAGCAGGGAGTACACCAGCAGCAGCCACAGCCGCCCCAAAATAAAAAAGAAAAGGTGCCACCAATTAATACTTACAAAATGGAATTGCAAGAAACCATCGACCTATGTAAGTCGGCCATAGGCCAAAACTTTTTTATTAAAAGTTTGAGTAAAGATAGACATGCTATCCACTGCTCCACAGTGGCTCAGCATAAAATTATTAAGGAGTTACTGAAAAAATCCACGACTGAGTTCTTCAGTTTTACCCCCAAAGTGGATAAATACCAAACGGTCCTCTTGAAGGGCATAGATTCCTGCACGGAACCACAGGTGCTCTTAAATGAGCTCCGTCAAAAAGCGAGTGACTATCTCGACTTTATCGGGGTCAAGCCGTTTGCTACAGTCAGAGCCAGACGGGAGAAGCGGTCTTTGCCGTTCTTCCTGGTTCAACTATCGCCCAGCAGTAAACTGGAGAGTTTGAGGAGAATCTCCGTCCTCAACTACCAGGTTGTAACTTGGGACAAATTAAAGAGACGCGGTGACATGCTTCAATGCATGCGCTGCCAAAGGTTTGGCCACGCTGCAGCAAACTGCGAAATGCAGTCACGCTGCGTTAAGTGTGGTGAGGACCACATTAAGGGAGAGTGCAAGCTCGGAGAGGAAAAGGGTCGAAGACATGACCCAGCTTAAATGTGCACTTTGCGGAAAAGAGGGGCACCCTTCTAATTATCGGGGCTGCTCAGCTTTTCAGCAAATTCGTAACAATAAAGCGGCTAAGCAGACAGCGGTAGAGATACGCCCATCAACGCGTGCTCCTACAGCAACGCCCGTTAATCCCCAAATTTCCTACGCCCAAATGGCGGCGGGAAGGGGAAAAACGGTACAGCCTGCAGCTAAGGCAGCCCAACCGGCCCTAGTGCCAAAGGCGTCGGACGCTCAGGCCGAAATAAGAAGCATGTTGCTGGCAATTCAAGGCCAGTTGACAGGACTTCACAACCAGATAAAGAAGCAGGCGACTAAGGTAGACTATCTCTACTCTGTTTTGCCTAGCTTAACGCAAATTAGAGGTTAAAGGCGCGCTGTCGGAGAGGCCTCTTAGGATCCTTGCTGTGAATGTAAATTCACTGATTAGGACCGAACGTAGAGCTAATCTTTTCCAATTGTTGAAAGACCACAGTCCAGATGTGTTTATGGCCAGCGAAACTAAGCTGAACCAGAAACATAAATTGACTAACAACAATTACAATATCTTTAGAAGAGATCGACCCAATTCCACTCAAGGAGGGGGCGTCGCAATCTTCATACGAAAAGGCATAAACCATAAAGTTATATATAATAGTGATCTATGCAGATTTCGGCTGTTAGAGGCGTGTGTCGTATGCATTCCTCTCCAACAGGGGAAGCGAATGTATGTGATCGCGGCTTATGCACCGGAATCACCTCAGCCAACTGATTTTTTGACAGAGCTTGAAAAACTTTTCGAAGGACTACACTTGAGCTTGGAAGAAAATTACTTTCTCATGGCCGATGATTTGAATGCCAAACACTTAGATTGGGGAAATCAAGTACAGAATACGAGAGGTATTCATCTTTTTAATTGGATGAGTCAGTATAACGCTGAATATCGTATAGAACTGCTGGCTACGGATCGGCCATCGTTTCCAAGAAGCGGTGCCTATCTGGATTTATTGCTATTAGACGCAAGACTGACAATTACTGACACTGTGGGTCAAAGACCAAGGAACTGTTTACGAACGATCGAGTACGAGAGTGACCACTGCGGACTTGCTGCCGTAGTACAGCTTCCAAACGAGCTCGTGGAGTTGGATGAGTATGTACCTGTGCATACTTACAATTACAGTAAGGTGCGCTGGCCACGCTTTACCAACGCCTTAACGAGCGAAATTAGATCGAACAACATATCCCCACCAAATGACAGAAATTTGACAAATAACGAAATAGACTAATACTTAGAACAAATGGACGAGACAATCAAACGAACAATGAACAGAACAATACCGAAATACAAACAACGGGACGCAACCGACATGTACCGGAACGCGACCATTGACGCATTACACAGACAAAAAAGTGGAATGCTGTCAAGACTCAAACTCTTGTACCGACGGTTTACTGACCCTCACGACTTGGAGATTAGGACACTGAAGTCGTCGATCAAGAACATCAACCAACTAATTAAAGAAAACTATCGGTTGTCAATTAATTTGTATTGGGACAGCAAAATTCGGGCCGTTAATGCTAGCGACCCAAGCATGTTTCCGCAAATTAACAAGATATTTAGAAGGAATGATAAAAACGATCTTCCGTGTCTCAAGCTTCAAAGAACGACAGACAACAGAGACGTACTTCTGACAGCAGGAATTAATCCAGAGGACGCCGTCTTGGACGATGACCTCTTTATTGTCAAAGATCCGCAGGAGAAAGTGGAGGCCGTGGGGGCTGCTTTCCAGCAAGTGTACAAGGTGAATGCGTGCATTCGCCCGAATCACGACCTGGAAAACACAGCCTTGCCCCATCACTTCTACCTTCGGAATGACATCACGCAATGGCGATCAGAGAACCTTGGTTTCACCGGGTTCAATGAAGATCATTTGGCAAACGCCATAATCGCCAAGCGAAATGGGCCCAGTTCCCTGTTAATTTCGAAGATGGAGCTCCAGCTCATCTTCGATTCACTAAAGAAGAAGAAGTCAGCAGGAGTCGATGGCATATCCAACGTTGTACTTCGACATTTACCTCAAGAAGCAGTAGACATTTATACCACTCTGTTTAACAACACTCTAAATAATGCATATTATCCAGTGCGGTGGAAGACAGCTGTGGTGCATCCTCTCCCGAAAAAGGGAAAGGACAACTCCAATCCGGCGAATCTCCGGTCGATAAGTCTTCTTCCGAGTATCAGCAAGGTATTCGAAAAAGTTATCAACAGAGCTCTGTCTAAGTGGGCAGAGGACAATAATATCATACCGGACAATCAGTTCGGTTTTAAGGCGGGACATGACACCATTCATGCCGCGTCTAAACTCGTTTCTGATGTCCAATAGAACAAATCTAAGAAGCAGTGTACAGGTGCCTGTCCTCCGAAGAGGAAAACGAGGCGCAAGGTGCACTAGTCGAACTTGATGAGCAAGCGATTAGTGAAAAAATTGATGCCATTCGGGGGGAGATGGAAAGGCTCAATTCCATTGTTACCCCTCTAATACAAGCCCTGAAAAGTAAACAGGAAGCTAAACGAGAACGAGAGAAGAAGGAGCGCGAGTTAAAAAAAGTGCTGTAAGAGCATTTAAAAGCAGTGCCACAAAAAACAGCGCCACAACAAGAGCTGCAAACGAAAGCGCAGCCAGAGCAAAGGCAATCACAACAGCAACTGCCACAGCAGAAGGAAGGAGAGCAGCAACAACAAAAGCTGCCAACTGAACAACCACAGCAGCAACCGAAGGTGCAACGCACAAAGAAACAACAACAGCAACAAAAACCACAGGAGCAGAGCCAGGAGCAACAGCAGGGAGTACACCAGCAGCAGCCACAGCCGCCCCAAAATAAAAAAGAAAAGGTGCCACCAATTAATACTTACAAAATGGAATTGCAAGAAACCATCGACCTATATAAGTCGGCCATAGGCCAAAACTTTTTTATTAAACGTTTGAGTAAAGATAGACATGCTATCCACTGCTCCACAGTGGCTCAGCATAAAATTATTAAGGAGTTACTGAAAAAATCCACGACTGAGTTCTTCAGTTTTACCCCCAAAGTGGATAAATACCAAACGGTCCTCTTGAAGGGCATAGATTCCTGCACGGAACCACAGGTGCTCTTAAATGAGCTCCGTCAAAAAGCGAGTGACTATCTCGACTTTATCGGGGTCAAGCCGTTTGCTACAGTCAGAGCCAGACGGGAGAAGCGGTCTTTGCCGTTCTTCCTGGTTCAACTATCGCCCAGCAGTAAACTGGAGAGTTTGAGGAGAATCTCCGTCCTCAACTACCAGGTTGTAACTTGGGACAAATTAAAGAGACGCGGTGACATGCTTCAATGCATGCGCTGCCAAAGGTTTGGCCACGCTGCAGCAAACTGCGAAATGCAGTCACGCTGCGTTAAGTGTGGTGAGGACCACATTAAGGGAGAGTGCAAGCTCGGAGAGGAAAAGGGTCGAAGACATGACCCAGCTTAAATGTGCACTTTGCGGAAAAGAGGGGCACCCTGCTAATTATCGGGGCTGCTCAGCTTTTCAGCAAATTCGTAACAATAAAGCGGCTAAGCAGACAGCGGTAGAGATACGCCCATCAACGCGTGCTCCTACAGCAACGCCCGTTAATCCCCAAATTTCCTACGCCCAAATGGCGGCGGGAAGGGGAAAAACGGTACAGCCTGCAGCTAAGGCAGCCCAACCAGCCCTAGTGCCAAAGGCGTCGGACGCTCAGGCCGAAATAAGAAGCATGTTGCTGGCAATTCAAGGCCAGTTGACAGGACTTCACAACCAGATAAAGGAGCAGGCGACTAAGGTAGACTATCTCTACTCTGTTTTGCCTAGCTTAACGCAAATTAGAGGTTAAAGGCGCGCTGTCGGAGAGGCCTCTTAGGATCCTTGCTGTGAATGTAAATTCACTGATTAGGACCGAACGTAGAGCTAATCTTTTCCAATTGTTGAAAGACCACAGTCCAGATGTGTTTATGGCCAGCGAAACTAAGCTGAACCAGAAACATAAATTGACTAACAACAATTACAATATCTTTAGAAGAGATCGACCCAATTCCACTCAAGGAGGGGGCGTCGCAATCTTCATACGAAAAGGCATAAACCATAAAGTTATATATAATAGTGATCTACGCAGATTTCGGCTGTTAGAGGCGTGTGTCGTATGCATTCCTCTCCAACAGGGGAAGCGAATGTATGTGATCGCGGCTTATGCACCGGAATCACCTCAGCCAACTGATTTTTTGACAGAGCTTGAAAAATTTTTCGAAGGACTACACTTGAGCTTGGAAGAAAATTACTTTCTCATGGCCGATGATTTGAATGCCAAACACTTAGATTGGGGAAATCAAGTACAGAATACGAGAGGTATTCATCTTTTTAATTGGATGAGTCAGTATAACGCTGAATATCGTATAGAACTGCTGGCTACGGATCGGCCATCGTTTCCAAGAAGCGGTGCCTATCTGGATTTATTGCTATTAGACGCAAGACTGACAATTACTGACACTGTGGGTCAAAGACCAAGGAACTGTTTACGAACGATCGAGTACGAGAGTGACCACTGCGGACTTGCTGCCGTAGTACAGCTTCCAAACGAGCTCGTGGAGTTGGATGAGTATGTACCTGTGCATACTTACAATTACAGTAAGGTGCGCTGGCCACGCTTTACCAACGCCTTAACGAGCGAAATTAGATCGAACAACATATCCCCACCAAATGACAGAAATTTGACAAATAACGAAATAGACAAATACTTAGAACAAATGGACGAGACAATCAAACGAACAATGAACAGAACAATACCGAAATACAAACAACGGGACGCAACCGACATGTACCGGAACGCGACCATTGACGCATTACACAGACAAAAAAGTGGAATGCTGTCAAGACTCAAACTCTTGTACCGACGGTTTACTGACCCTCACGACTTGGAGATTAGGACACTGAAGTCGTCGATCAAGAACATCAACCAACTAATTAAAGAAAACTATCGGTTGTCAATTAATTTGTATTGGGACAGCAAAATTCGGGCCGTTAATGCTAGCGACCCAAGCATGTTTCCGCAAATTAACAAGATATTAAGAAGGAATGATCAGAACGATCTTCCGTGTCTCAAGCTTCAAAGAACGACAGACAACAGAGACGTACTTCTGACAGCAGGAATTAATCCAGAGGACGCCGTCTTGGACGATGACCTCTTTATTGTCAAAGATCCGCAGGAGAAAGTGGAGGCCGTGGGGGCTGCTTTCCAGCAAGTGTACAAGGTGAATGCGTGCATTCGCCCGAATCACGACCTGGAAAACACAGCCTTGCCCCATCACTTCTACCTTCGGAATGACATCACGCAATGGCGATCAGAGAACCTTGGTTTCACCGGGTTCAATGAAGATCATTTGGCAAACGCCATAATCGCCAAGCGAAATGGGCCCAGTTCCCTGTTAATTTCGAAGGTGGAGCTCCAGCTCATCTTCGATTCACTAAAGAAGAAGAAGTCAGCAGGAGTCGATGGCATATCCAACGTTGTACTTCGACATTTACCTCAAGAAGCAGTAGACATTTATACCACTCTGTTTAACAACACTCTAAATAATGCATATTATCCAGTGCGGTGGAAGACAGCTGTGGTGCATCCTCTCCCGAAAAAGGGAAAGGACAACTCCAATCCGGCGAATCTCCGGTCGATAAGTCTTCTTCCGAGTATCAGCAAGGTATTCGAAAAAGTTATCAACAGAGCTCTGTCTAAGTGGGCAGAGGACAATAATATCATACCGGACAATCAGTTCGGTTTTAAGGCGGGACATGACACCATTCATGCCGCGTCTAAACTCGTTTCTGATGTCCAATAGAACAAATCTAAGAAGCAGTGTACAGGTGCCTGTCCTCCGAAGAGGAAAACGAGGCGCAAGGTGCACTAGTCGAACTTGATGAGCAAGCGATTAGTGAAAAAATTGATGCCATTCGGGGGGAGATGGAAAGGCTCAATTCCATTGTTACCCCTCTAATACAAGCCCTGAAAAGTAAACAGGAAGCTAAACGAGAACGAGAGAAGAAGGAGCGCGAGTTAAAAAAAGTGCTGTAAGAGCATTTAAAAGCAGTGCCACAAAAAACAGCGCCACAACAAGAGCTGCAAACGAAAGCGCAGCCAGAGCAAAGGCAATCACAACAGCAACTGCCACAGCAGAAGGAAGGAGAGCAGCAACAACAAAAGCTGCCAACTGAACAACCACAGCAGCAACCGAAGGTGCAACGCACAAAGAAACAACAACAGCAACAAAAACCACAGGAGCAGAGCCAGGAGCAACAGCAGGGAGTACACCAGCAGCAGCCACAGCCGCCCCAAAATAAAAAAGAAAAGGTGCCACCAATTAATACTTACAAAATGGAATTGCAAGAAACCATCGACCTATATAAGTCGGCCATAGGCCAAAACTTTTTTATTAAACGTTTGAGTAAAGATAGACATGCTATCCACTGCTCCACAGTGGCTCAGCATAAAATTATTAAGGAGTTACTGAAAAAATCCACGACTGAGTTCTTCAGTTTTACCCCCAAAGTGGATAAATACCAAACGGTCCTCTTGAAGGGCATAGATTCCTGCACGGAACCACAGGTGCTCTTAAATGAGCTCCGTCAAAAAGCGAGTGACTATCTCGACTTTATCGGGGTCAAGCCGTTTGCTACAGTCAGAGCCAGACGGGAGAAGCGGTCTTTGCCGTTCTTCCTGGTTCAACTATCGCCCAGCAGTAAACTGGAGAGTTTGAGGAGAATCTCCGTCCTCAACTACCAGGTTGTAACTTGGGACAAATTAAAGAGACGCGGTGACATGCTTCAATGCATGCGCTGCCAAAGGTTTGGCCACGCTGCAGCAAACTGCGAAATGCAGTCACGCTGCGTTAAGTGTGGTGAGGACCACATTAAGGGAGAGTGCAAGCTCGGAGAGGAAAAGGGTCGAAGACATGACCCAGCTTAAATGTGCACTTTGCGGAAAAGAGGGGCACCCTGCTAATTATCGGGGCTGCTCAGCTTTTCAGCAAATTCGTAACAATAAAGCGGCTAAGCAGACAGCGGTAGAGATACGCCCATCAACGCGTGCTCCTACAGCAACGCCCGTTAATCCCCAAATTTCCTACGCCCAAATGGCGGCGGGAAGGGGAAAAACGGTACAGCCTGCAGCTAAGGCAGCCCAACCAGCCCTAGTGCCAAAGGCGTCGGACGCTCAGGCCGAAATAGAAGCATGTTGCTGGCAATTCAAGGCCAGTTGACAGGACTTCACAACCAGATAAAGGAGCAGGCGACTAAGGTAGACTATCTCTACTCTGTTTTGCCTAGCTTAACGCAAATTAGAGTTTAAAGGCGCACTGTCGGAGAGGCCTCTTAGGATCCTTGCTGTGAATGTAAATTCACTGATTAGGACCGAACGTAGAGCTAATCTTTTCCAATTGTTGAAAGACCACAGTCCAGATGTGTTTATGGCCAGCGAAACTAAGCTGAACCAGAAACATAAATTGACTAACAACAATTACAATATCTTTAGAAGAGATCGACCCAATTCCACTCAAGGAGGGGGCGTCGCAATCTTCATACGAAAAGGCATAAACCATAAAGTTATATATAATAGTGATCTACGCAGATTTCGGCTGTTAGAGGCGTGTGTCGTATGCATTCCTCTCCAACAGGGGAAGCGAATGTATGTGATCGCGGCTTATGCACCGGAATCACCTCAGCCAACTGATTTTTTGACAGAGCTTGAAAAATTTTTCGAAGGACTACACTTGAGCTTGGAAGAAAATTACTTTCTCATGGCCGATGATTTGAATGCCAAACACTTAGATTGGGGAAATCAAGTACAGAATACGAGAGGTATTCATCTTTTTAATTGGATGAGTCAGTATAACGCTGAATATCGTATAGAACTGCTGGCTACGGATCGGCCATCGTTTCCAAGAAGCGGTGCCTATCTGGATTTATTGCTATTAGACGCAAGACTGACAATTACTGACACTGTGGGTCAAAGACCAAGGAACTGTTTACGAACGATCGAGTACGAGAGTGACCACTGCGGACTTGCTGCCGTAGTACAGCTTCCAAACGAGCTCGTGGAGTTGGATGAGTATGTACCTGTGCATACTTACAATTACAGTAAGGTGCGCTGGCCACGCTTTACCAACGCCTTAACGAGCGAAATTAGATCGAACAACATATCCCCACCAAATGACAGAAATTTGACAAATAACGAAATAGACAAATACTTAGAACAAATGGACGAGACAATCAAACGAACAATGAACAGAACAATACCGAAATACAAACAACGGGACGCAACCGACATGTACCGGAACGCGACCATTGACGCATTACACAGACAAAAAAGTGGAATGCTGTCAAGACTCAAACTCTTGTACCGACGGTTTACTGACCCTCACGACTTGGAGATTAGGACACTGAAGTCGTCGATCAAGAACATCAACCAACTAATTAAAGAAAACTATCGGTTGTCAATTAATTTGTATTGGGACAGCAAAATTCGGGCCGTTAATGCTAGCGACCCAAGCATGTTTCCGCAAATTAACAAGATATTAAGAAGGAATGATCAGAACGATCTTCCGTGTCTCAAGCTTCAAAGAACGACAGACAACAGAGACGTACTTCTGACAGCAGGAATTAATCCAGAGGACGCCGTCTTGGACGATGACCTCTTTATTGTCAAAGATCCGCAGGAGAAAGTGGAGGCCGTGGGGGCTGCTTTCCAGCAAGTGTACAAGGTGAATGCGTGCATTCGCCCGAATCACGACCTGGAAAACAGAGCCTTGCTCCATCACTTCTACCTTCGGAATGACATCACGCAATGGCGATCAGAGAACCTTGGTTTCACCGGGTTCAATGAAGATCATTTGGCAAACGCCATAATCGCCGAGCGAAATGGGCCCAGTTCCCTGTTAATTTCGAAGGTGGAGCTCCAGCTCATCTTCGATTCACTAAATAAGAAGAAGTCAGCAGGAGTCGATGGCATATCCAACGTTGTACTTCGACATTTACCTCAAGAAGCAGTAGACATTTATACCACTCTGTTTAACAACGCTCTAAATAATGCATATTATCCAGTGCGGTGGAAGACAGCTGTGGTGCATCCTCTCCCGAAAAAGGGAAAGGACAACTCCAATCCGGCGAATCTCCGGTCGATAAGTCTTCTTCCGAGTATCAGCAAGGTATTCGAAAAAGTTATCAACAGAGCTTTGTCTAAGTGGGCAGAGGACAATAATATCATACCGGACAATCAGTTCGGTTTTAAGGCGGGACATGACACCATTCATGCCGCGTCTAAACTCGTTTCTGATGTCCAATAGAACAAATCTAAGAAGCAGTGTACAGGTGCCTGTCCTCCGAAGAGGAAAACGAGGCGCAAGGTGCACTAGTCGAACTTGATGAGCAAGCGATTAGTGAAAAAATTGATGCCATTCGGGGGGAGATGGAAAGGCTCAATTCCATTGTTACCCCTCTAATACAAGCCCTGAAAAGTAAACAGGAAGCTAAACGAGAACGAGAGAAGAAGGAGCGCGAGTTAAAAAAAGTGCTGTAAGAGCATTTAAAAGCAGTGCCACAAAAAACAGCGCCACAACAAGAGCTGCAAACGAAAGCGCAGCCAGAGCAAAGGCAATCACAACAGCAACTGCCACAGCAGAAGGAAGGAGAGCAGCAACAACAAAAGCTGCCAACTGAACAACCACAGCAGCAACCGAAGGTGCAACGCACAAAGAAACAACAACAGCAACAAAAACCACAGGAGCAGAGCCAGGAGCAACAGCAGGGAGTACACCAGCAGCAGCCACAGCCGCCCCAAAATAAAAAAGAAAAGGTGCCACCAATTAATACTTACAAAATGGAATTGCAAGAAACCATCGACCTATATAAGTCGGCCATAGGCCAAAACTTTTTTATTAAACGTTTGAGTAAAGATAGACATGCTATCCACTGCTCCACAGTGGCTCAGCATAAAATTATTAAGGAGTTACTGAAAAAATCCACGACTGAGTTCTTCAGTTTTACCCCCAAAGTGGATAAATACCAAACGGTCCTCTTGAAGGGCATAGATTCCTGCACGGAACCACAGGTGCTCTTAAATGAGCTCCGTCAAAAAGCGAGTGACTATCTCGACTTTATCGGGGTCAAGCCGTTTGCTACAGTCAGAGCCAGACGGGAGAAGCGGTCTTTGCCGTTCTTCCTGGTTCAACTATCGCCCAGCAGTAAACTGGAGAGTTTGAGGAGAATCTCCGTCCTCAACTACCAGGTTGTAACTTGGGACAAATTAAAGAGACGCGGTGACATGCTTCAATGCATGCGCTGCCAAAGGTTTGGCCACGCTGCAGCAAACTGCGAAATGCAGTCACGCTGCGTTAAGTGTGGTGAGGACCACATTAAGGGAGAGTGCAAGCTCGGAGAGGAAAAGGGTCGAAGACATGACCCAGCTTAAATGTGCACTTTGCGGAAAAGAGGGGCACCCTGCTAATTATCGGGGCTGCTCAGCTTTTCAGCAAATTCGTAACAATAAAGCGGCTAAGCAGACAGCGGTAGAGATACGCCCATCAACGCGTGCTCCTACAGCAACGCCCGTTAATCCCCAAATTTCCTACGCCCAAATGGCGGCGGGAAGGGGAAAAACGGTACAGCCTGCAGCTAAGGCAGCCCAACCAGCCCTAGTGCCAAAGGCGTCGGACGCTCAGGCCGAAATAAGAAGCATGTTGCTGGCAATTCAAGGCCAGTTGACAGGACTTCACAACCAGATAAAGGAGCAGGCGACTAAGGTAGACTATCTCTACTCTGTTTTGCCTAGCTTAACGCAAATTAGAGGTTAAAGGCGCGCTGTCGGAGAGGCCTCTTAGGATCCTTGCTGTGAATGTAAATTCACTGATTAGGACCGAACGTAGAGCTAATCTTTTCCAATTGTTGAAAGACCACAGTCCAGATGTGTTTATGGCCAGCGAAACTAAGCTGAACCAGAAACATAAATTGACTAACAACAATTACAATATCTTTAGAAGAGATCGACCCAATTCCACTCAAGGAGGGGGCGTCGCAATCTTCATACGAAAAGGCATAAACCATAAAGTTATATATAATAGTGATCTACGCAGATTTCGGCTGTTAGAGGCGTGTGTCGTATGCATTCCTCTCCAACAGGGGAAGCGAATGTATGTGATCGCGGCTTATGCACCGGAATCACCTCAGCCAACTGATTTTTTGACAGAGCTTGAAAAATTTTTCGAAGGACTACACTTGAGCTTGGAAGAAAATTACTTTCTCATGGCCGATGATTTGAATGCCAAACACTTAGATTGGGGAAATCAAGTACAGAATACGAGAGGTATTCATCTTTTTAATTGGATGAGTCAGTATAACGCTGAATATCGTATAGAACTGCTGGCTACGGATCGGCCATCGTTTCCAAGAAGCGGTGCCTATCTGGATTTATTGCTATTAGACGCAAGACTGACAATTACTGACACTGTGGGTCAAAGACCAAGGAACTGTTTACGAACGATCGAGTACGAGAGTGACCACTGCGGACTTGCTGCCGTAGTACAGCTTCCAAACGAGCTCGTGGAGTTGGATGAGTATGTACCTGTGCATACTTACAATTACAGTAAGGTGCGCTGGCCACGCTTTACCAACGCCTTAACGAGCGAAATTAGATCGAACAACATATCCCCACCAAATGACAGAAATTTGACAAATAACGAAATAGACAAATACTTAGAACAAATGGACGAGACAATCAAACGAACAATGAACAGAACAATACCGAAATACAAACAACGGGACGCAACCGACATGTACCGGAACGCGACCATTGACGCATTACACAGACAAAAAAGTGGAATGCTGTCAAGACTCAAACTCTTGTACCGACGGTTTACTGACCCTCACGACTTGGAGATTAGGACACTGAAGTCGTCGATCAAGAACATCAACCAACTAATTAAAGAAAACTATCGGTTGTCAATTAATTTGTATTGGGACAGCAAAATTCGGGCCGTTAATGCTAGCGACCCAAGCATGTTTCCGCAAATTAACAAGATATTAAGAAGGAATGATCAGAACGATCTTCCGTGTCTCAAGCTTCAAAGAACGACAGACAACAGAGACGTACTTCTGACAGCAGGAATTAATCCAGAGGACGCCGTCTTGGACGATGACCTCTTTATTGTCAAAGATCCGCAGGAGAAAGTGGAGGCCGTGGGGGCTGCTTTCCAGCAAGTGTACAAGGTGAATGCGTGCATTCGCCCGAATCACGACCTGGAAAACACAGCCTTGCCCCATCACTTCTACCTTCGGAATGACATCACGCAATGGCGATCAGAGAACCTTGGTTTCACCGGGTTCAATGAAGATCATTTGGCAAACGCCATAATCGCCAAGCGAAATGGGCCCAGTTCCCTGTTAATTTCGAAGGTGGAGCTCCAGCTCATCTTCGATTCACTAAAGAAGAAGAAGTCAGCAGGAGTCGATGGCATATCCAACGTTGTACTTCGACATTTACCTCAAGAAGCAGTAGACATTTATACCACTCTGTTTAACAACACTCTAAATAATGCATATTATCCAGTGCGGTGGAAGACAGCTGTGGTGCATCCTCTCCCGAAAAAGGGAAAGGACAACTCCAATCCGGCGAATCTCCGGTCGATAAGTCTTCTTCCGAGTATCAGCAAGGTATTCGAAAAAGTTATCAACAGAGCTCTGTCTAAGTGGGCAGAGGACAATAATATCATACCGGACAATCAGTTCGGTTTTAAGGCGGGACATGACACCATTCATGCCGCGTCTAAACTCGTTTCTGATGTCCAATAGAACAAATCTAAGAAGCAGTGTACAGGTGCCTGTCCTCCGAAGAGGAAAACGAGGCGCAAGGTGCACTAGTCGAACTTGATGAGCAAGCGATTAGTGAAAAAATTGATGCCATTCGGGGGGAGATGGAAAGGCTCAATTCCATTGTTACCCCTCTAATACAAGCCCTGAAAAGTAAACAGGAAGCTAAACGAGAACGAGAGAAGAAGGAGCGCGAGTTAAAAAAAGTGCTGTAAGAGCATTTAAAAGCAGTGCCACAAAAAACAGCGCCACAACAAGAGCTGCAAACGAAAGCGCAGCCAGAGCAAAGGCAATCACAACAGCAACTGCCACAGCAGAAGGAAGGAGAGCAGCAACAACAAAAGCTGCCAACTGAACAACCACAGCAGCAACCGAAGGTGCAACGCACAAAGAAACAACAACAGCAACAAAAACCACAGGAGCAGAGCCAGGAGCAACAGCAGGGAGTACACCAGCAGCAGCCACAGCCGCCCCAAAATAAAAAAGAAAAGGTGCCACCAATTAATACTTACAAAATGGAATTGCAAGAAACCATCGACCTATATAAGTCGGCCATAGGCCAAAACTTTTTTATTAAACGTTTGAGTAAAGATAGACATGCTATCCACTGCTCCACAGTGGCTCAGCATAAAATTATTAAGGAGTTACTGAAAAAATCCACGACTGAGTTCTTCAGTTTTACCCCCAAAGTGGATAAATACCAAACGGTCCTCTTGAAGGGCATAGATTCCTGCACGGAACCACAGGTGCTCTTAAATGAGCTCCGTCAAAAAGCGAGTGACTATCTCGACTTTATCGGGGTCAAGCCGTTTGCTACAGTCAGAGCCAGACGGGAGAAGCGGTCTTTGCCGTTCTTCCTGGTTCAACTATCGCCCAGCAGTAAACTGGAGAGTTTGAGGAGAATCTCCGTCCTCAACTACCAGGTTGTAACTTGGGACAAATTAAAGAGACGCGGTGACATGCTTCAATGCATGCGCTGCCAAAGGTTTGGCCACGCTGCAGCAAACTGCGAAATGCAGTCACGCTGCGTTAAGTGTGGTGAGGACCACATTAAGGGAGAGTGCAAGCTCGGAGAGGAAAAGGGTCGAAGACATGACCCAGCTTAAATGTGCACTTTGCGGAAAAGAGGGGCACCCTGCTAATTATCGGGGCTGCTCAGCTTTTCAGCAAATTCGTAACAATAAAGCGGCTAAGCAGACAGCGGTAGAGATACGCCCATCAACGCGTGCTCCTACAGCAACGCCCGTTAATCCCCAAATTTCCTACGCCCAAATGGCGGCGGGAAGGGGAAAAACGGTACAGCCTGCAGCTAAGGCAGCCCAACCAGCCCTAGTGCCAAAGGCGTCGGACGTTCAGGCCGAAATAAGAAGCATGTTGCTGGCAATTCAAGGCCAGTTGACAGGACTTCACAACCAGATAAAGGAGCAGGCGACTAAGGTAGACTATCTCTACTCTGTTTTGCCTAGCTTAACGCAAATTAGAGGTTAAAGGCGCACTGTCGGAGAGGCCTCTTAGGATCCTTGCTGTGAATGTAAATTCACTGATTAGGACCGAACGTAGAGCTAATCTTTTCCAATTGTTGAAAGACCACAGTCCAGATGTGTTTATGGCCAGCGAAACTAAGCTGAACCAGAAACATAAATTGACTAACAACAATTACAATATCTTTAGAAGAGATCGACCCAATTCCACTCAAGGAGGGGGCGTCGCAATCTTCATACGAAAAGGCATAAACCATAAAGTTATATATAATAGTGATCTACGCAGATTTCGGCTGTTAGAGGCGTGTGTCGTATGCATTCCTCTCCAACAGGGGAAGCGAATGTATGTGATCGCGGCTTATGCACCGGAATCACCTCAGCCAACTGATTTTTTGACAGAGCTTGAAAAATTTTTCGAAGGACTACACTTGAGCTTGGAAGAAAATTACTTTCTCATGGCCGATGATTTGAATGCCAAACACTTAGATTGGGGAAATCAAGTACAGAATACGAGAGGTATTCATCTTTTTAATTGGATGAGTCAGTATAACGCTGAATATCGTATAGAACTGCTGGCTACGGATCGGCCATCGTTTCCAAGAAGCGGTGCCTATCTGGATTTATTGCTATTAGACGCAAGACTGACAATTACTGACACTGTGGGTCAAAGACCAAGGAACTGTTTACGAACGATCGAGTACGAGAGTGACCACTGCGGACTTGCTGCCGTAGTACAGCTTCCAAACGAGCTCGTGGAGTTGGATGAGTATGTACCTGTGCATACTTACAATTACAGTAAGGTGCGCTGGCCACGCTTTACCAACGCCTTAACGAGCGAAATTAGATCGAACAACATATCCCCACCAAATGACAGAAATTTGACAAATAACGAAATAGACAAATACTTAGAACAAATGGACGAGACAATCAAACGAACAATGAACAGAACAATACCGAAATACAAACAACGGGACGCAACCGACATGTACCGGAACGCGACCATTGACGCATTACACAGACAAAAAAGTGGAATGCTGTCAAGACTCAAACTCTTGTACCGACGGTTTACTGACCCTCACGACTTGGAGATTAGGACACTGAAGTCGTCGATCAAGAACATCAACCAACTAATTAAAGAAAACTATCGGTTGTCAATTAATTTGTATTGGGACAGCAAAATTCGGGCCGTTAATGCTAGCGACCCAAGCATGTTTCCGCAAATTAACAAGATATTAAGAAGGAATGATCAGAACGATCTTCCGTGTCTCAAGCTTCAAAGAACGACAGACAACAGAGACGTACTTCTGACAGCAGGAATTAATCCAGAGGACGCCGTCTTGGACGATGACCTCTTTATTGTCAAAGATCCGCAGGAGAAAGTGGAGGCCGTGGGGGCTGCTTTCCAGCAAGTGTACAAGGTGAATGCGTGCATTCGCCCGAATCACGACCTGGAAAACAGAGCCTTGCTCCATCACTTCTACCTTCGGAATGACATCACGCAATGGCGATCAGAGAACCTTGGTTTCACCGGGTTCAATGAAGATCATTTGGCAAACGCCATAATCGCCGAGCGAAATGGGCCCAGTTCCCTGTTAATTTCGAAGGTGGAGCTCCAGCTCATCTTCGATTCACTAAATAAGAAGAAGTCAGCAGGAGTCGATGGCATATCCAACGTTGTACTTCGACATTTACCTCAAGAAGCAGTAGACATTTATACCACTCTGTTTAACAACGCTCTAAATAATGCATATTATCCAGTGCGGTGGAAGACAGCTGTGGTGCATCCTCTCCCGAAAAAGGGAAAGGACAACTCCAATCCGGCGAATCTCCGGTCGATAAGTCTTCTTCCGAGTATCAGCAAGGTATTCGAAAAAGTTATCAACAGAGCTTTGTCTAAGTGGGCAGAGGACAATAATATCATACCGGACAATCAGTTCGGTTTTAAGGCGGGACATGACACCATTCATGCCGCGTCTAAACTCGTTTCTGATGTCCAATAGAACAAATCTAAGAAGCAGTGTACAGGTGCCTGTCTGGTTGATCTGGAGAAGGCCTTCGACACCGTATGGTTAGAGGGTCTTTATCTAAAGCTGACCAGACTTGGCATTAGTAAACCACTATTATATATGCTTTATGATATGCTCAATGGCAGAAAGTTTGTTGTCAAAAGTGGCAATGTAACTTCTGCCACAACCTTTAATATTAAAAATGGTCTTCAGCAGGGAGCGGTCAACTCACCGATTCTATTCAGCATTTACAGCAGCGATCTGATAAGTAGTCTAACTCAGGCAATTGCGTATGCCGACGATCTAATTGCGTACAGAACAGCTGCAAAAGTTGAGGACATCAGAATTCTTTTGCAGAGTGACTTCGATGAGATTCAACGATATTGTGATGACTGGAAGTTGAAAATCAACTTTCAGAAATCAGAAACTATCTTGTTTAGGACTCCGTTGCTTAGAGCCTCAAGGGATACGAGAAAGAACTGGCGCAAGCTGGTGATCGTAGGGCCAAATGGACATCCACTGGCGAGTAAAAGTGTAGTAAAGTACCTTGGCATCTGGATGGATCAGTATTTGTATTTCGACAGACATATAAATGCTGCTCTGGCCAGGGCTAGGGGAGCCTTTGCCCTGACGAAACGGTTGTTTTATAGCAGCCGGCTTGACAGCAGGGTGAAGGTGATTTGCTACATGGCCCTTATCCGGCCAATGATTGCCTATGGATGTCCGGTTTGGTTCAACGTTGCCCCATCTCAAATGGAAAAGATTCGGGTGTTTGAGAGGCAGTGTCTACGACGCTGCCTTGGATTGGGCTGATCCAGGATAGAGCGGCGGTTCCGCTAATCTACCACGTCTGCCGTAGAACTGTAGATCGGCGGCTCCTTTACAGTCGGGACGTCCTCGCACAAGACGGAGCTGAGAACCTTCGGTTCAGTAGGACTGTGTCCGAACGGGACCGAAGAGATAGGGTAAAGCAGGAGAACCAGTTCTGGTGGTTGAAAAACGAAGATGAAGTTCCTTCAGACATATAATAGTTGACCTTGCTATTTTCTTTAGTATGGCCGACTTACATAGGTTTAGGTAGTTAGTTTTAAGTAGGGACAGTCAGGGTGGCGCCAAAAAAAAAAAAAAAAAATATAAAATCCACAAAAATACTAAAAAATTATAAAACCGGAAAATGCTTGCTGTGGCTGTTCTAGTTTGTAAGTAGTCTGTAAGTAGCTTACAAGTAGGTTGTAAATAGTTTTAAGTAGCTTTAAGTAGTTCTAATAATTAGTTTTAATTAGCTTTAATTTAGTTTTATGTAGTTTGTAAGTTTTATATAAAACCAAAAAAAATAAAGACATAGATACCGAGTTTTTTTGTGAAATTCTTCTCGGTAAAAAATAAAACCGACCTGGATTTAGTATTAAGATAGTTCTTAGGCCGAAAGGCATTAGCATTAAGTTATTATAGTTCAACTTAGAGCGCCCGACTGGGGCCAGTAAGTTAGTTTTAAGATATTGATAAGTAGGCTAGTTTTTATGAATTTTTGTCTAGCTTTAAGATAGTTTTAAGAAAATTGAAAAATAAAAATGAATTATATAAAAAAAAAAAAAAAAACCATTATGACTTCCGCAACTTTTCATTGGCTCGGAACATATTCTAACCTTAAAGCGGCATTTATTATGTAAAGGAGGTTAGTAAACACTTTACGAGGGAGCATTTTTATATCTTGGAGCTTTGTTGGACTTAAGCTTCTTTATTTCTCTTTTTAATTCGGCAAGAGTAGCATTTCTCGTTATGTAGCTTTCATTTGAGGTAAAATTCGTATTAATATTTTCGTTGAGTTCTTGCCCATCGAGAGGCTTAAATGTTTCCTCTGAGTAATCGGCGAATACCGTCGCTTTTTTTTTGTTGCTTTTAGCCCATTCATTTTGGCTTTTCTTAATCGGGGGCACTGGAATCTTTGGTTTTTTCGTCGTTTTTATAGCTTTCCAAAGTGAGTAGTTGCATTCTTTCCCCGCTGTCAAGCCTTCAAGGTAATTTTCAACTTCAAGGTTTTTGAAATCTGATGTCGCCGTTTTTAGCATATTACTCAAGTGATTTAAATGAGCTTTGTGTTGAGGAGCACGGGTTCGCTGCCATTTTTTACGTGCTTTTCGTTTCTCTTTCACTAAATCTTTTATTTCTTGCGGATATTTTATATCTTTATAGCGAGGCATTAGACTTTGATAAGGTGTGTTATCCCAAGCTGCTTTTTGTATTATATAAACAAAGGTATCTACTGCGTCTTCAAGCTCAAGAGGCATTTGTAATGATACACTTAACTCAACCTTGTCCTCCATATCTTTTTTAAATCCATCCCAGTTGGTTTTAGTGGTGGTTAACTTGGGTGGTTTTTCAATTTAACAAGGCTTTCGCTCATAATGAGTATGACGGCGGAATGATCTGAGAAGAAGTCATAGCCCTCTGAAATTTCTATACGGTTAGAGGGTATTCCTTTCACCATGCATAAATCGATTAAGTCAGGTATTTTCGACGGATCAGTTGGCCAGTAAGTTGACTTGCCAGTCGAATGAAAGTCACAATTATTTTCCATTCCTGCTTCATATAGCATGCGACCCTTTTGAGATATGCATCGTGAGGCCCAGAAGGTGTGCTTTGCATTAAAGTCACCACCAACAATTAAATTTGGACTTAGTGACTTTATCAATGTCGTAAATTCACTCTTATCAATTTTGCAATGCGTAGGGCAATATATGGAAGAGACGTTGAGAGGAATATTTTTAGTTTTAACCTCTACACTACTCAATTGCATTGATTCCACCTCTATTTTGAGGCCTATCGAGTGTTCAATGCATTCTTTTATATACAATGATGATCCACCTCTTGCTTTGTTTGACGGATGAATGGCGTGGTAGTCATGAAACCCGTGTATTATAGGATTTGATACATTTTTGGCATGCGTTTCTGATCTTCAATATTTCAAGTTTTTGCCATAATCCCTTGGCATTCCACGTTAGAATTTTAAGCTTTTCCATCATATATTTTTTGAAAGAGGTTTGGGTCGAAAACAATTTTCGAGCTTACTTTATCAAAGATAAGTTTATTTGTTTCACATTGTTCTTCAAGTTTTGAAAAAATTATTGAAAAGACTTTCGAAACCGGGTCTGTTTCAGTGTCTTTAATTACGGGTATATTTTTTGCCGCTATTTGGGCATATGTTTCTGCATTTCCTTGCTTCGATATTTTCTCCGAAGGTACTGACACTGTTTTTTTTTTCTTACGGATACTAGGTTTTGGACCTTTCGTAGATTTGGCACTCTTGGGAATTGCGGTTTCTAATTGCCTTGGTGGGTTTCTTTGTGTTTGGGCAAATTTTGATCGTCGCTTTTGTAATTCTTTAGCTACTTCACAGCCCCTATAACTTGCTGGGCGATTTCCATTACAATTAATGCACGTCGGTGGACTTTCACTTTTTCCGTTGCAGTCAACAGTTAGATGTTTTCCAGCGCATTTTACACACCTTGGCTCTTTTTTGCAATAGGTTTGGGTGTGATTGAATTCTTGGCAGCGTTTACACTGAGAGATTAACCTTGTGCTCCTTCTTACAGGTTCGATCTTAACTACGATGTTTAGAATTGTTTTAATTTTATAAATTTCATCTAATTTTTCAGTCTTATAGAACGAAAGTATAAATAGTGGGAGACCACGTTGTACCACTATCGCTTCACCCTCTTTTTTCTGTTTCTCTTTTTTGACAATGTTCGTCGCATCTAAGATTTTGAGGTTGCGCTCTTTTAGATCACTAATAATATCGTCTTTTAAACATGATGCGTGTAGACCTCTTACCACAACACGTAGGGGTCTTTCCGACTTATTTTCAGAGGTATACCATTCTACTTTTTCTTCGTTTAGTTTTGGTGACAAAACACGATAACTTTCGGGGTCTTTCACACAAACTTTCCATTTGTTGTTGTTAAGTGAAATAATTTTAAAAGCCGATTGTAATAATGCCTTTAATATGGTTTGCAACTTGTTATACTCCGCAATACCGATAACATTTATCGGAGGTGGGGGCCGTTCCTTAACAGGTTTTTCTTTTACTGTCGTATGTTTTGGTGAAACTCTTATTTCGAAAGAAGAGGCTGCTTCAGGGGTGAAGAGCCAGCTTTACGCTTTTTACTCAATCTTTTCTTTGCTAGCTCTTCTTCATCCGTTTCATATCTACAATTATTGACTTGTGGCAAGCTAGACTTTAAGTTTATTGGAGGATTTTCGCTTTTCAATATCTCATTTTCTTTTCGAAGAAGATCGACTTCTTTCTTTAGCTCTTAATAAAGTTCCATTACTTGATCAAGTTTTTGTCGCAATTCGTTATTATCTTTTTCAAGATTTTTTGTTTTATCTGAGTCTATTTTGGCGCGCGCAGGCGTGACGGGTGAACTCTTTTGTCCGAATTTGGATGGTTTTGCACTTGATTTAGATGGTGGTGATCGAGATACCCTTGCACTTTTTAGGAAGGGATTTATTAAATGCAATAATTGGCTCTCCCCAGAATCCATAGAGCTGACTTCCGAAGAGGGTGGATTTTCCAGTGAACCTGGACTGCCACCTGGGGAATTATATCTTATTGTTTTGCTCATTGCATAGTTATGTAAACATCAATCTCAGTATACGGAGTTTGGATTTTAGTCGCCTCTTTCGACAGGCATGCCTACCTCGGGTATATTCTTTCCCCTTACCCGCAGGGGGGTACGTTAGTGTTATCTCAGTTTCACACATGTCGTTGAACATGGGTCGTACGCATCATGTTTTTAATTCTGTGTGGACCAACTGTCGCACAGTCGAATATCTTTTGGACCACCTGTCACACAGTGAAAATGTTTTTTTTGGTGTGAACCACCTGTCACACGATAAGAGCTTGTAGACCACTTGTCGCACACCGTTTCATTTTGGTAAATCTACACCGCTCATCACACCTCAATCAAAAAATTTGCAGTTCACCGTGTCACGTGTGGACTACTAGTCTCACATTTCTTAAGACGAAGACCTACAGCTATGGCCAAAATAATAGTAATACTCAATACTTTTCAATGCATTCCTAAGTAATATTTATTGAAGTAGAATAAATGGAGGTGTGATATTTTCAAATACATGGTAAATAAGTAGGCTTCATACTCCAGGTATAATTTGGATATTATATCAAAGCACATAGTATCTAATCTGTGATATGTTGCTGCAATATCAAAATTACCTGGCCAAAAAAATAGGATTACCTGGACAAAATAAGGAAAACATGGTGCTGGTGTTTTTTTTTTTCATTCTATATTGAATGTAAAACTAATGAACAAAAAATATCCACGTATTTTTCCTTGCTCATATGCCTTCTCTAAGATGAACTGGGCCTTGTCCCCACCAAAAAAAACAACCCCATGCCAATAAACTACCGCCCCCATGCTTCACAGTGGGTTTTGTATTTTGGCCAAGCTGATCAATCGCTATTGACATAATAATTGCAATTGATCGCATTCTTCTATGTTCTTGTGAAAAAAAGCACACATAAACCTGTTATCTATATAATTAACAGTAATTTTTGACACATTGCTTCCATTTCACTCGCATGAAATAGCTGCTTGGGACAAATTCGTTTCAGAGTAATAACTATTCTTTTTATTTTGGCCATAGCTGTATATTTGTTGCTTTCCAAAATACTTTAAGAGAAGGACTGACTGATGGATGCAGGTATCTAAGGACTCCATAACTATTTTGGAGCCACAACGGGAATGAAGGCTAAAAATGGACAAGGAAAAGAGAATAGGTTGTTGCTTGCTGTGGTAAGTCTTACCGCAAATAATTTTTTTGACAAAATTTACTCCACGTCAAGTTCTTGCATGATTTTCTTAGAATCTATTGCTCATATGAAAGAAGGTGTGTTATTCTTTTTTGTGTGGAATGACATAAGCTACAATTTGTACATTCACATTTAAAAAAAAAAATTATATTTATAGAGAAATTTAGAGAAAAAAAAAGTGTAAGAAAAAAGTGGTCTTTCTCACCCCGTTTAGGAGGTAGGGGCGATTTCAAAGAAAATGACTTAAATGGAAAAACTAATATTAAAAAACAACGGCATTACTTAAAATGCAAAGCAATAATGGTTTTAAAAGCCTTTGTTTTTTCCAAAAATTTACATTTAACTAAAAATTTTGATTGAAAAAATGCACACAAAAATGTTTGCATCAATTTTTCTCTAAATTGTGAAATGGAAAACTAAATTTTCTTTTTGTAGTCAATGCTCATATTTATTTTGAATCGAACACAAATAACCGAAAGCTTTAATGCCTTCCAGTTTTTGAGAAATTTGCAAATTGCTATAACTAGTTTTTGGTTTTTGATATTAAATGTGAATTTTTTATGATAAAAATTAATGTTGGGTTTTTCTTTGTTAGTTATATAAAGCACAGCATTGATATTGGAAACAGAGAAAACATTCAAAGTTCCTTAAATGCAAACGAAATTTGGTATACACCGAGCTTCGCACATACCCAAAATCCTACAGTGAGCCCAAGCAGGGGATTTTTAAAAAGGCAGCCGTAATGTTGGCAATGCAAGCAAATTAAAAATATCTCAAAAAAGTAGTATCAGTAATTTTTAATTTTCTCAAAAACTAGAAGGCTAAAAGAAGGCTAAAAGCTTTCGGTTTTTATTTTTGATTCCGAATTAATATGACCATTGACCCCAAAAAGAAAATTTAGTTTTCCATTTCATAATTTTGAGTTTTGAATCATTTTTTTCGTTTTTTTTAATCCAAATTTTGAGTTTGAAAGTAAATTTCTTGAAAACTATTGACACACCTAACATAATTTAAATGTAGGATTAGTTTAGTTTAGTTTAATTTGCCAAAACAAGACAACAAAAAAAAAATTATAAAATCAATAAGTTATAGATAAATATAAAAATAAAAATATAAAGTTTGAAACAATTGCTTTTTTTAAAGGAAATACAATAATAAATAAATAACAAACCATAAATAATAAATATGTACAATTATTACTTGCAATAACTAATAGTCTCAATGGAGATAGTTATAATTTCAATACATCGAAACCTTCCCGTAAGAATGTATTAAGCAACATTTTAAAAATTTGAAATTAAAATAAAAGCCTTTTATTTAATTATTTATTTGTGTGTTTTGTAGTAATAAACAGATTTTTAAAGGGATTTTGGATTGAAAATTAATTTTCAATTTTTTGTATTTCCTTAGATGTACACATAAAAAACTAATCCAGAGGTTTATTTCGATACCTCCGATACTTTCTTAATGTCGCTTGATACTTTCTTACGGGAAGGTATCGATATCATGAAGAGTCATTAAACATCATTTTCTGAATTATTTTATTCCTGAAAGTATCCCTACTTACATTAGAGGTAAAAAAATCAAAATATTTATTAAAAGTCTTTGAGCACCGATTAAAAGCTTCGTGAGATGCATAATTAGTCTTTGATTTAGATTCCTTTAAGAATTTCGTGTGATGTAAATTGCGAACATTTGGATGTAAGGATATTTTTGAAAATTAAAAGATGAGTCAATATTACTTTCTAAAATATCAAATGCAAATAAAGCTTCAGACAACTCCCTATGATTAGAAAGACTACTCATATTTATAATATTCAAACGATGAGAATAACGAGGCAACACAAAACAATCAGGGTTCCACCCAAGACCTCTCAGTGCAAACAACAAAAATTGTTTTTGGACAGATTCCAGTTTCTTAACATCAACAACATAAAACGGTGACCTTACAACACTACAGTACTCTAACAAAGATCGAAGAAGTGAGCAATATATTATTGCTTTAGTGATATAAGGGTCATTAAATTCTTTAGATCTTCGTTTTACAAAGCCCAGCATACACATGCTTTTAGAGTGCACTATGTCGATTTGGTGTCTTAAAGTTAGTTTAATATCAATAATAATCCCTAAGTCTTTTATTACGTCTTTTCGAATTAACTTTTGTCCTCCAATAGTATAGTCAACATTTATTTACACTTTTTTTTTAGAAATGAGATAACATTACACTTGTCCACATTTAACATCATTCCATTCACATAGCACCAGCTTTCAAGTGTGCTCAAACATTGTTGCAATGAGAGTCCATCAAGTGTACTGTTCACGTTTTGAAACAGCTTGAGGTCATCTGCATATAAAAGATATCTGTACCCTCTGAATAATAAGGGCAAGTCATTTATGAACAAAAAGAATAGGAGAGGGCCAAGATGGCTACCCTGTGGTACACCAGAAGTAACGTATATTTTACGAGAGACAACAAGACAAAACCTAACACACTGAGTACGATTTGACAAATATGACCACTGCCCTTATCAACATCGATCAATTTGAGTTGACGAAGAAGGTCAGAAATTGTTATTGACAGAGAACTCAGATTAACATGGCTTTCAATAATATGATTGAAATTATTAAAATCAAATTTTATCGGGTCTGTATAGACAGTTTCAAAAAATGAAGCAAATAATTCACATGTATCATATTCATCAGAGAAAACACCTTTTTCGGAATGCATTGTAGATGGAAAATTACTAACATTGCGTTTAATGTTGACAACCTTATAAAAGAACCGAGGATTTTTTTTAATGATAGACCCTGTTTTAATAACATATCTGTCGTAACAAACTTTGTCATATCATTGAAATTCATCATTCATCCAAAAATATTTCATAATCGCTGGAGTTATCGGAAGCTATTCATTTGCGATGAGCTTTATTTTTACGATTTTTGAAGTTCGTCAGTTCTTTATCATACCAAGGAGGAGCATTATTAGAAGTAAACACTTTTTTTGGGGTATAATTTTCAAAAACTAAATTTAAAACTTAGAAAGTTCATAAGCTCAGATCCGTAGACCAGTCAAAATTATCAAAAAACTAATTAATTTGCTCATAATCGGCATTTTTAAAATCAAAGACTAATTTTTTCTCACTTGCCTTCGGGCGAATTTTACTAAGATAAAAGAACAGATTTCTGACTTTTAATACCGTCATTGGTTTGTATTTTAGGTATTGCCGTTGCTTTTTTCCATTTAAGTAGTTTTTTTTTTGAAAATCGCCCCTACCTCCTAAACGGGGCGAGACAGACCCCCCCCTTCAATAGTAAAAAATGTTTGTGTTTGACCTCTCTTCAAAAATCCGTTATCAATTTTCGGGCCCAAGTTATCGTACTCGTGCCACAGCAGGGCTATTTTTCTGATTGCACACAAGTTTGTTCTTTGTTATTTTTTTTTATAAAACTACACTTGAAACACAGGGTGTATTCATAAACGTCAGTCTAACTAAGGTGCCAGTCATAGCTATCATTGAAACTCATCATTGAAAATTTTAATGATTGATTTCGAGACATTTAGAAAGCAAAATCATTTATTTTTTTGATGAAGAAATAAGGCTCTTGACTAAATTAATATTTTTAGTCAAAAAAATTTTCAAATAGGCCCAACTTTCCACATAAAATGACTTTTCTTTTCTGAATGATTGAACTACCTTACCAATGATCATTGGAATCATAAAAGTCATTTTATGGGGAAGATTGGACCTATTTGAAAATTTTTTTTGACTAGAAATATTAATTAAGTCTGGAACTTTATATATTCATCAAAATAATTAATGATTTTGCTCTCTATATGTCTCAAAATCAATCATTAAAATTTTCAATGATGAGTTTCAATGATAGCTATGACTGGCGCCTAAGAACTGCGTTATATGCATTCATAAATTCAGATTTTCGATCGAACTAACCTAGTCGAACTGCAGTACCTACCGTTCATAAACGTCAGACTGTCATCAGCGTCGGGCAGATTGTGCAGCTGAATTTGTTTGGCTGCAGAAAGAGCGGGAATTATTAAAACAAATTTTAAGACAACAAGAAGGACGAAGCGGCGAAGCACTGACTCGTAAATAATGTAAGTAATTGCAAATATTTTGTTAATTTTTTGATAAAAAATGATTTAAATTATTGTTTTTAAAGGGATGATGAAAGTACTGTAGGTACTGTGTGGACAACTAACCACATTAAACTTTTAATCACGAAACGAATAAGCATGGAAATGGAATTCAACGCTGGAAAGAAGAAAAAAATTACGTTGTGGAGGACGCTTCTATCTGGGATAAAGGAAATCGATCCATTTTTCGACATTGGAGTCGATGATGCAAAAAAAAAATTTGAGAACATGATGACTACCTATAAACGAATCAAGAAGAGAAACAAGGAATCAGGGCGTGAAGCAACAACGTGGGAATACTTCGAAATATTTGATCAAGCGTATGCAGGAAGACATAGCGTGTCTCCGCCACAACAACTACTGTGCTTTACATCAGCATTTCCAACGGAGAGGAATACGTTGTCATCTGTTGTAGAAGAAGCAGAACTAGATGGCGAAATCATTTCTGAAACCCCAACGAAGCGCAAACGCAAAAATGAAGACGAACTTCTTGCGTTTTTGAAGAAAGAATCAGACAAAGACGATTTGAAGCACCAGGAGCTCGTTACCATCGAGAGAGAAAAAATTGAAATCGATAAACGCCGGTTAGAGCTTATAAAAAGTCTCCAGGAATCTTTAATGAATCTTTCTAATTGAAAAAAAAACCTATTTATCTACCTTAATATTACTTTTTGTATATTGTTAAACTATTTTTAGTTGTGTTTTGTTTTTGCTTGTTATTCGTTATCGTTGAAGTTCTTTTTAAATTAAAGAAGTACAATTTTAAGTTAAAGTTTATTGTTTTATTTAAATAAATATTTATGAAGAAAATAGCATAGCAATTTGGTTTCGCTTCTGCTTTGCTTCTTCGTTTGTGGACGGATTGTTTTGATTATTGTCATGTTGCTCGTGCTCATCAGTTTCTGAGTTCAATGTTTCAAAAACTTCTTCTCCTAGTCCGTCTTTATCGATAATAATATTGTGTAAAACGATGCAAGCCATTATAATATATTTTAAATATTGCAATTTTTTGACGTCGACGTATTTAAGGATTCTAAATTTTTGTTTCAATCTGCCAAAAGCCTGTTCAATACAGACCCTGGTGGAACTATGAATGAAGTTAAATTTTCTTTCCATAGGAGAAAGATATCCATTGTACGGGACAAAAAGGTATGTAGTTAATGGGTACGCTGAATCGCCTAAAATGTATCCTTCGTCTACAACATCCTTGGAGTTAGCTCTTAATTTTTTTCCGATTGGACTGCTTTCCCAAACATTAGCATCATGACAACTTCCAGGAAACCCAAAAAAAACATCGATAAATTTTTGGTTGCTATCACAAATAGTCTTTGAATATTTAGGTATTTTAAGATTAAATTAAGTAATTTCAAATAAATAAACAAGAACTTTTACCTGGAGATTGCTCGAACAAACTCCTTTTCTATTATAGTAGCTTACTTTGTCGTCTGAAGGAGAGAGAATGGGTATTTGACTCCCATCTACACAACCGACGACAAAAGGAATTGGATTCCTTCGCAAGCTCTGAAAACCTTCCATGGTTTTTTTGCGTGCGAGTGTATTTGAAGGCCATTTTATAAACTTGTTTCTCAATTGAAACAAAAGCTTAATTACTTGCACAAAATAATTAAATGCTGCCCCTTGTCCAACATTAAAGAGATTCGATAGTTCTCTGAAACAGGAACCATTAGCTAATTTCCACAAGGTAAGAGACAAAGCCAATTCTAACTCCACTTTCGGTCGACCAGTTTGTTTTGTTTTCCACTATATTTTCAACTCGTCTTCAACAAACTATGGAAATTAACATTTAAATTTTACATTTTTAAATGACTACGGAATATATCGCCAGGATACTCTGAAATAACCTTCATGAAGAATGCATTTTTTGGCAATATGCGATAATTTTTTAAGCTTAAAAATTGTTTCGTTATAATTTTCTTTCTATTTTTTCTTTGCAAGATATTTGTGCCAATTATAATTTTCTTTTCTTTTTCGGTAAGCAAATCAAAAATCAAGTTCAACAAAATTTGTTTGGCAGCCATTTTTCTCTGACGTTTATGAACTCTGTTTACATACAAATCGGACTACGGCAGACATTCTGCATTGGAAGTGCGTTCACAAATGCATCAGAAAAGAAATGCGATTGTACTAGCGCAGATTTTGAATTTTACTGATTTTCTAGAATGTTAATCAGCATGAGAATGGATTTGTAGCGTGTATAAGGTACAAGTTTTTGTGAGACAGTTTTAAATCGCCATTTTTGTTCAATAACCCCAAAATTCGAATTTAAGCTATGTCTTTTTTACTGTTACGAAAAAATGTTTTATGAATAACAATGTATACATCGTTGTATAGTAGAAACATAATTCCTTATGCAGTGCATAGTTATTTATGTATTTAGCGGATACTAATGAATTTGATTGCTAACGTCTTGGTTATTTATGGTGTAAATTAAATTAGTTTTTACTAATTTGTTTTTAATAATAATTATTTTGGCAGAGGTTCTGCCTTATTAAAAATTCGGATACAAAAATGATACATTTTTCTTAATTTCTAAAGCTTAAATACTAATTAACTGCTGACCAAACAATTTGATGGCGTGGCTACGAGATGATGAAATTGAAGATCGCATCGTGGGGGATGTTTGCTGACTTGCAGTTTAAGTCACGTAGGCTGCTGTGGCTAAAGATGATGTTGATCTCTATGAGATGTTTCGTGTTTATATTATCTGGTGATGGGGAACAATTTGTTATCTGGTGATGAGGAACAATTCACTGAGTAGCATTTTGGACATCTCTTCATGATCGTCTATTTATGTTTATTTATTGGCTATGGATGAATGTGGTTATTTATGTCAATGGGATTTGGATGTGAGGAGAATCAATATGTTTGATGTTAACTCCTCCGTCATTAAATTTCAACGTATTCGTTGAACATTAAAAATATGGAATTTGACTTGTACTTTTAATTTTTGTAGATACAGGAATTTCTTCTGTTGACAATTTTGTAGGTAATTGTATTGAAATAGGAGTTTCTTCTATCTTTGATATGTTGGGCAGAGGTATTGAAATGGGGGTTGAAATTGAAGTTCGAGTTGTTGAACATTTTATTTTAACGAAAATTATTATAATTGCGAAAATAATTAAAGTTGATAGACTGAATCCAGTGAAGTAGCCAAATTTATTTTCCTTTTTTAATAACTGTATTTCTTGTGTATTATTAATGTGAATTTCTTTCAAAATTTCTAATGTGAGTATTTCTTAGTAAGTACTATGAAAGGAGTTTGGTTGCAAAATAGCTGGTAGTGGTTTAAATCCAGAGATTTCTCGTGAGAAGTAGTTTTTGCCTTTGACAGTAATAGTCATGTTTGAGAAATGTATGACAAATGTTCCAGTAATGTTTTTAGTGGCGTTATTTATTGTAATAGATCCATTGTATTGATTCAAAAATAGTATTCCAGGTGTAATTTCTTCAACTGATGGGATGTGGAGGTTGGTTGTTTTCACGCATGATGGTTGTTGACTTCTTAGTAGTGTAGTTATGCAATCGTTATCTCTAAATTCTACTATATTATTACTATTACATATATTAATATTATTAAAACTGTTACATTCTTTCTTTATTCCATATAATTTGTTATTACAATTCATTATTTTTTCAAAATTTATTTTATTCATAATATTTTTTATTTTAGTTGGTTTTATTAAGAGCATATTACATAATGTGTTTTCTGACATAGGGATTCCAATTATATAAATAATGGATGAATTACTTGATGCTATTTTTAAGCTTGAAAACTCAATTGCTTCTTCTATATTTATGTATGGAATATTATTTTTTTCAAAAATATTATTAACAATATTTATTTCTTTTTCGTCTAACAAAAATGAATTAATAAGTCCGACTTTGGACCAATGCATGGCATATTCAATATTTATAATTTCTTCTTTTATTATTTCCAGTTCAAACTTAATATTTAACGGTATTTCATCGGTAATAGTTTTACCTTCTTTCATTATTTTAATAACATGATTTGTAATGTTTGAACTTTTATTTATTCTTTCTAAAGCTAGTTTATTAATTACAACTTGTTCATTGTTGTTTCTCAAAATATTATTTATTTTGTCAGTTAATATAATAAGATCATCATGATCGGGATTTCCCGCGATCCATTTCCATGTTTTTCCAATTAAATCTATAGATCTTTTTACTCTAATTTTTGGTTTTAACCTTCTAATATGATTTCTTAATACGTAAATTTCGTGGTTGAGGAAAGGATAAATAGACCACCTCGAAGTCAGCCGGCGCACTTTCGATTTTCGTGAAAAAAAAAATCTTAGGCGATGTATTCCTAATTGCACATTTCAAAAATCAAAAAAATTTTAATTGCACACCTCCTGTTTTTTTTTTTAAATATAAACAAATTGCACTTTGTATGGAAATTTCAAATGCTCATATCTTTTTTACCAAGTCGAATATCTAAATGCACAGGAGCTTAAATAATTGCTCATTTTGAAATTTAATTTGCACACCAAACATTTTTTTTGTTACATGCTCCCCCACTTAATAAATCAATAATTAAAATTTCGACTAAATTAATTGTTTAATAATCCAAGTAGATCTTATAAGAAACCAACCAACACAATTTACAGTTATCAATAGCGCGATAGAAGAGTATCCGCCTGGTAGCCGATTCTCATGGGTTCAAGTCCTGTGTGGGCATACACTTTTTTTTTTTTTTTTGCATCTACTCATTGTTATGATGCATTTTTTCAATTAATAAGTAGATAAATGATCATTAATTACATTATAGTCTAAAGCAAATGTGAAATTTGCATTATTGCACATATATGTACTTAATTCCTTTCAAGGGATAATACATACATAGTATGTTATATATGTGTTTGTAATAGGGAAATTAAATTAAATTTCGGAAAATTGTAGATTTATGAGTTCAATATGCACCCAATTATAATTTGCATATTAAAATTTTAGATTTCCCTACCCCCCACTTTTTTGAACTAAATATTAAAATCATAAAAAAAACTACCAAAAAGACATTTTCGTGTCTGACTAAAATTGACATATCTCGATGGAAAAAAATAATTTTGAGATTTAAGTAATTTTTTTCAATTACTTACGTCAAGGTCGAATTTGCACACCAAAAGTTTTTTTATTCCCACCCCCCCTTTTCCCTAAAATTGATATAGAAAAACAGTGAAAAAAATATACCCAAATGAAATTTACATGTCTCACTAAAACTGTTATTACTCGGTGGAAAAAAAATAATTTTGAGTTTTTAGTAACTATTTTCAATTAACAACGTCAAGGTCGAATTTGCACACCAAAAGTTTTATTTTTCCCACCCCCCCTTCACCCTAAAAATTATATTGAAAAACAATGAAAAAAATATACCCAAATGAAATTTACATGTCTCACTAAAACTGTTATTACTCGTTGGAAAAAAATTATTTTGAGCTTTGAGTAAATATTTTCAATTAACAACGTCAAGGTCAAATTTGCACACCAAAAGTTTTTTTTCCTCATCCCCCCTTCTCCCTAAAAATTATATTGAAAAACAATGAAAAAAATATACCCAAATGAAATTTACATGTCTCACTTAAACTGTTATTACTCGTTGGAAAAAAATAATTTTGAGTTTTTAGTAACTGTTTTTAATGATCAACGTCAAGGTCAAATTTGCACACCAAAAGTTTTATTTTTACCACCCCCTCTTTTCTCTAAAATAGATATTGGAAAACATGAAAAAATATAGTTCGGACGTTAGTGCACGATATGTGGGCATACCTTTCATTTTGACCTGACGAGGTGAGCTTTAGTATAATAAGAGTTCATGTCCTAGCTTTACTTTTAAGAAGTGTTGCAAAGGTGGCAACACTGTCAGAAGAACGAGAAAAGGGTTGCCACTTGATTCAAACATTGGCCTATAAATCGAGGACCAGAGGTCGGACGATGACCAGCGAACTCTAGTTGCATTCAGCCCCCTTGTAACCATAGGACCACATTATTGGATTGGTGATGGAAAAAACAAACATTTTCACCAAACTTTCATGGAAGTACCAGTTTTGGGAGGGGTTTCATAATAGTTGTTAAACATTTTTCTCTTTCATTGAAAAAAACACCTTTTAATTACAAATATTTTTGTAGAGATTCTTGATTCTTATTACTTATGACAAATTAAATATGCGGACCAGGTTTCATCACTATACTGTTGAACTTTGGTAAAATTTTACTTATTTCATTTAAAATTCAGACATCATTTATGAAAAAGACAATAACTTTTTTAAGGTGGTTGTATCGAGTTCATTTTGATTTGATAAGATTGGGCACTAAAAAACCCCTTAAAATCATGTGCCATATGCTTAAATTAAGTAAGTAAGTAAGTATGTAATCAATTCATTTATTAATGATTATAATTTTACAAGTATTGCTTAAAATGAATATAAGAGCTATGGCTTAGCCGTCAGCCTGGTTAGCAATAATATACTTAACAATTTTTTACAAAATTTTCAAATAAATAAATTTTTTGTTTTCAATTGCGCCAAGTTTAATAAACAAAAAAAAAAAAAAAAAAAAAAAATCAAACATATTCTGTAACTAATAACCTTCTATACTTAAGGATGGACTTTAAATATTCACGTAATTTTTTCCAGTCGCATTCGTTTAAAATATGTATTGTATTCTGCACGGTTAATGTCTTTTTTCCAAAAAAAAGCTAGTCTTTGTGGTGTCAATATTTGGCATATACTAAAGATGTGGAAGCAATTTTCTTTCGATCTTGAGTTGCACAACGAACAAAATTGATCAAAGCTGCCATTGTAAGGGGTGCCATTTAAGCCGAGAAGATCGCATCTTGCCTTGAATATCAACGAGATTTCACTGTAGCTTAACGAATCCTGAAAGTAGTTTCTATGGCCGAGATCGAAATTTAGCTGACAGTATAGCAGTCTACTTTCAGATTCACGAGCCATTTGAATAAATGCATTTCGTATAGAGTCCTCATTCTTCCAGATTATTTGGTAGAGTTGTTCCTTCAAATTGCTTAAATTACTAAAATCAATTAGCAGCTCCTCTCCGCAGACATTTCAAATATTTTGCCATCTTGCAAACCACCAATCTTTATTCCTCAGTTCATACAACAGCAATTTTTTCGTCAGTCTTGAGTCCTGGTGTGCACATGTTTTTATTATAAAATCAGCTTGTGATTTGAGAGTACTTGTAAGAAGTTTTGGTAGCCCTGTTTCAATGTAGATTGCATAGCTTGGTGTATTCTGAGGCAATTTAAATAGCTTTTTTAAAAAGTTTCTATGAAATTTTTCAATGGTTTCGTATTCATATGCTCCCCAAACTTGTGAAGCGTAACAGAGAGTAGATTTCACTACCGCATCAAATATTTTATATTTTGAAGAGAGTATTATTTGTTTGTTTGAAAAAATGTTTTTCCAAGACATATTTATTAAGCTTTGAGAAGTGTTAGCTTTCTCGTTTAGATGTTTGGTAAAGTCTAGGGTTGAATTCAATTTTACTCCTAAATATTTTATCTCTTTCACAATTTCCAAAAGGTTTTCATTATAGTACCATCTGCTTTGACATTGGGCTTGTGAGGATCTTGAAAAAAACCATAATTTTAGATTTGTCGGTGTTAATTGTTAGTCCCCACCTCTTGCAATAGATTGCCAACCGATTAATCATCAATTGCAGGTTTTCTGGTGATTCGGAGAGTAAAACGAGATCATCGGCGTACAATAAAACATTGATAACAGAATTAGCAATTCTTATTCCTCCTGGTAAATCCTCCACTATATCGTTGATAAATAATGAAAACAACAGTGCACTGAGAAGGCAGCCTTGTTTAACCCCAGTAGTCGTTCCAAACCATTCCGAAAAAGTGGTGCCATCCCAAACAGCTGCTTTAGTATCATAGTACATTTCTTTTATAACTTTTATGAACTGTGTAGAAAGACCCATCTGTGAGAGCTTATAAAAGAGAGCACTTCTATTTACTAGGTCAAACGCTGATTTGAAGTCCACAAAAAACGAAAAAACTTTCTTATTTCTAGCTTGAAACACTTTTATGATTGATGAAAGTACAAATATTTGGTCAACTGTTGAATAGTTTCTTCTAAAACCAGATTGTAATTCTGTTAAGATGTTGTTTGCTTCCACCCATTTTTCTAGTCTCTCAACAAGTATGCCGCAGAATATTTTGGCTGAGACATTCATAAACGAAATGCCTCGGTAATTTTCAGCAATATCTACAGCACCTTTTTTGTGTAAAGGGAAGATAACAGACTTCTTGTATGAAGAAGGTATATCAGCATTTGAAAAAATTGTGTTATAAAGTGTTTTGAGTTGGTTTATAAAAGTGGGAGATGCATTTTTAAAGAATTCATATGGAATCCCATCTTCGCCTGGTGCCTTTCCATTTTTGGCTTTTGTTATTACAGCTTGTATTTCCGCAACTGATATATCAGAGTCCAAAGATTCATCAATGATCGTAGGTTCAGCGTAGGAGAACATGAGGTCGGTGTCGTTGCGAAGAAGAAGTTTAAAGTGAACAGCGAGTTTTTCAGCAGTTATTCCTGTACCTATTTTATAGCTTACTTCGTTTATTTCTCTTGCAATCTTCCAGAATTCCTTGGAACTTTTAGTTTGACCCAGAGTTAACGCTTGTTTATTATCGTACTCAGATTTTTTTGCAAAGCAAAGGGTTTTGTATTGTGCATTTGCTTCAAGGTACCAATTTTTCAAATCATAATTAGATGAAGCTCGCATGACTCGCAAAAGTGCAAAAGATTTATTTCGTGCTTTCATACAATCATGATCGAACCATTTTTGCTTGAATGATGAAGAGGAGCTTGTAATTTTGCTTGATGTTGAACTTCTTATATACTCTGTGAGTTGATTGGATAATGCTTCTGCAGATTCAGTTCTCATCTCATTTGTTGAAAGCAAGGTGTTCAAAATACTTTGATAAGAAACTGTACTATCGTTTTTCCATTTTAAACGGGGTAGTAATCTTAGATTGATATGTTGGACTGAAGACTCACATGAAAACTCCACGACGATAGGCATGTGATCTGAGAACGTTTTACAATGAACCTCGAATTTCTTGATTCGTTCAATCCATTCATTATTTACAGCACACAAATCAATAACGGATTTTCCTTGCCCTCCAACAAAGGTGTAATGCCCTTCAATATCTCCTTTGGTACAACCATTTAAGATGAAGCAGTCATACATTTGTAACAACTCAAGCATATCTGAGCCGTTTTTGTTGCGAATAATGTCTTTTGATGCCCTGTTGTTGTTAGGGATCGCCGGGTTTGATATATCTGGAACTAGGGTGACTTGTGAGTTGCTGAATCTTGCATTCCAGTCCCCAATCAATAACACGCTTTTGTCTGCTAAGAACTGCATTATGCTATGTAACTTTTCAAAATCGTAGGCCCACTTGTTACAATTAATATAGTACGGAACAATGTACATATTATTCTGGTTTAAGCATTTTACTACTGTAAATCCCTCGCATTCATCGAAATCAAAAGTATTTAATAGGGATGTTTTAATTCCAAACAAACTTCCTCCACTTGCACGCCCCTTAACAGAAGATTTAATTGCTTCACCCATAAATAAGCTTAAAGTTAGTGATGTGCGTTTCGAACAAGAAAATATATCAAAACTTTTAATATAGTTGAAAAAATCTACAAATAATATTTTGTTATTTAATCCTGAAATATTGTAAGCTAAGATTTTGTTATGAATGACATTAGGACTGACGGCTTCTAATTCTCAATTTTTTATAAATCTACTACAATTTAAAGCTTCAGGTGCCATCCCTGGTGAAACTAGTCCATCTGATCTAGTCCATTGACTTTGACGTTCAGTTGACAGCATGCCTTCTTTGATATTAGTGACAGCTACAAAGTTAAGTTCACCAAACATTTGTTGCAGTTCCGCCTCTCCGTTTTTATTTTTATATTTTAATATATTATTATTATTTAAATAAAACGTTTTGTCTCCTATTATCAAAGTGTTGTTTTTTATCATTACAATTTCAGTTGGTTTACTTGTTTTAATTAATTTTCTGTATCCAAGCAAGATCCGGCGCTTAGGTTGCGATTGTTTGCTTAAATCTCGTTGGATGTATGCACCTGTGCCTTTTAATTTTGTCGCATTTTTTAACATTTTTAATGCCGTTTCATTTGATCCGGTGTTAAGTTTTAATTTAATCATATTATTATGCTCACTAAGTTTTACGGCTTGTGGCATTTGAAGTGCTTCATTGTCCAATAGAAGTTTGCTTATAACGGGTGATTTTTTAAGAGGCTTAGAAGAAAAAAAACACAAAAAATTCGAAAAAATGAATGAAATATTTATTTGAATCGATAGTTTGAACCTTGCAATTTAATGTTTAAAGATAATTTCATGCAAATGTTGACCGCGGCTGCGTCTCAGGTAGCCCATCCGCTGAGTCCAATTTTGGCATACTCTTTCACACATATCGGCCGGTATCTCACGAATGAATGCATGGATGTTGGCTTCCAGTGCGTCAATCGAAGCGGGCTTGTCCCTATAAACATTAGCCTTGATATACCCCCACAAAAAATAATCTAATGGTGTCAAATCGCACAATCTAGGCGGCCAATTGACCGGCCCGAAACGTGAAATTAACTGTTCACCAAACTCGCCTCGCAATTGCGCCATTGTTTCGCGTGCTGTGTGGCATGTGGCACCGTCTTGTTGAAACCACATATCATGCAAGTCAAGAACTTCCATTTCGGGCAAAAAAAGTTTGTTATCATCGCTCGGTAGCGTTCACCATTGACAGTAACGCTGCGATTCGCATCATCTTTGAAGAAATATGGCCCAATAATGCCGCCGGCCCATAAACCGCACCAAACAGTGGCTTTTTCGGGATGCATTGGTAGCTGTTGCAATGCTTCTGGCTGATCTTCACTCCAAATGCGGCAATTATGCTTATTTACGTACCCATTCAACCAAAAATGAGCCTCATCGCTGAACACAATTTTTCGATAAAAACATGCGATGAACATTTCGAACCGAGCACGAATTTTGATAGTAAAATTCAATAATTTGCAAGCGTTGTTCATTTGTAAGACGATCCATGGTTAAATTGCAAACCAAACTGAAGCTGTTTGACAGTGACACAAGGTACTAAACACACGTCAGCTGTCAAAACCAGTGTTGCCAAAACCAAACCAGCTAAAAAATCACCCTTTAGCTTCAACCCGTTGTTGGGGGTCAGACAAAGAACCGTCATTTGGTATCGAAAAAATAATGTTTTTTCCTTTGAGTTCTCGACTTTGAAGCTCCAGCTCTTCTTCAAGTGCATTACATCGAATCTCGAACTGGTAAACTCTCTCCGATAATTCATAGTTCTCCTTTCGCAGATGATTCAACTCCTCGTTGAGTTTACTGAAATCGTCCTTTGTTGCCAGATGGGCGATCGCTAAAGGGAGCTCTTTATGAAGAGAATTGTCGATAATAGATTTTATTTGTTGAAAATCGGCTTGAGAAATTGACATTATTTGGTGATGTTTGAAGACTTTCGTAGTTCTGTTGTTTTGATATGAGGAATTTTGATTTCCTTAGGTGAAGTTTGGCAAACCTTCCTTTTGTTGTCGGTCATGTGACTCAGATATCTGGGTTAGATTTTCTTTGAATAACTTAAAGTCTATGATTACCTGATATATATTAACTGTTTTCAGATAGTGTAATCTATTTTATCGGTCGTGTGCACTTTTTAAGTTTTATTTTTGAGTGTAATGCCAAATTGCTTAGTGCTTAAATTATACCAAGATAAATATTTTTGTTTTCTAAACTTTCAGAACTTTGAAAGCGACTTTTTATAAAACCAAAGTAGGGGTTTCAATTAACTTTGGATACCATAGATTGTTACATTCAGCTTTGACACACAATCTTTACATTTTAATTCAAATGTTTCTTTCTTTTTTTTGGCTTTGCATTTTCCCTTTCCAAACGGATTTTTCCACCCCTCTTTATACAAGGTGAAGGGGGGGAGAAATCCAATAGTGTGGAAGGCGGATACTCTTCTATCGCGCTATTGATAACTGTAAATTGTGTTGGTTGGTTTCTTATAAGATCTACTTGGATTATTAAACAATTAATTTAGTCGAAATTTTAATTATTGATTTATTAAAGTGGGGGAGCATGTAACAAAAAAAAATGTTTGGTGTGCAAATTAAATTTCAAAATGAGCAATTACTTAAGCTCCTGTGCATTTAGATATTCGACTTGGTTACAAAGATATGAGCATTTGAAATTTCCATACAAAGTGCAATTTGTTTATATTAAAAAAAAAAAAAAAAACAGGAGGTGTGCAATTAAAATTTTTTTGATTTTTGAAATGTGCAATTAGGAATACATCGCCTAAGATTTTTTTTTTTCACGAAAATTGAAAGTGCGCCGGCTGACTTCGAGGTGGTGATAAATAGGGTTATCATCATTTACCCTTGTATTTATTTTAGTTTCTAGATTATTTATTACATTTTCATATGATTCTAAATCAATAGCATGTATTAATCGAAAGGTTCCTATTTGAATTTTTGCAGTTCCTATGTTAAATGCTACCGCTTGGGAGTTTGAGTAATCAAGAATTTGGATACTAGCAAGGCATGGAGCCAAGATTAACCTGGAAGGATAAATATTTTACTCTTAATATTATTTTTATGTATAATTTTGCCTGATTCTGTAACTACTGTACTTGTTTTATTTTCTTTAACTATTTCTTTTTTAAATCTTGGGGATAGTTTCGATCCTAATCTCTTATTTATTTTGACATAAATAATGTCTCCTGGGTTATAGATTTTTATTCGATCTCGATTTTTGTTGTGATAATTTAAATCTTGGGTTTGTTTTTCTTTTAGTCTTTTTATATTTGATTGTTTGAATTTTTCGTATGCTTCCGGATCTGTTGATACAGTTCTTCCAAAGAAGACTTCAATTGGTCGTTTCTTTGTTGTAGAGTGGATTGAAAAATTATATTCATATACGGAGCGGTCAAGGAGTTCTTCGAATGTTCGATGGGCTTAGTCGGTTTTAAGACAACGCATAATTTCGGATAATGTTGAGTGGAATCTTTCCACTTGTCCATTTACAGAGCTAGAATATGGAGGGGTTTTATAGATTTCAATGCCTAATTGATCTTGAAGTAAAAAGCATATGGATGCTGAGTTAAATGATTTTTTATTGTCAAAGACAATTAGTTTTGGGACGCCAAAAGCGAAAAGGATTTGTCGTAAGGGTTCTCTTATATCTTCTATGGATTTTGATTTCAGTATACGAACTTGTGCGTATTTTGAGAACTTATCTATAGCGTTGAGGACGAGATGTTTCTCAGTGGAATAAATGTCAATATGTAGAATATGACCGGGATATTGTGGTATAGGTGTTTGCTGAAGTTCTGTTTTATTAGGGTGCCTATCATATTTATGTTGCTTACATACTAAACATTGTTTAACTATTTTATCTATTTCAGATTTAATTTTAGGGAAATATATTCGCTGTATTAATTGATTTTTATTTTCAAGACTGTTTCTGTGAGCTCTTTTGTGTTCATTAATTATTAACTTGAGTTTGTGTAAATCTAGATTTATAACATCTGAAATGATGTGGATAAATATTTTGTATTTGAGCCATTATTGATTCTGAAGTGAAGAGTCCGTTAATTACACTGGGATTTAAATATTTGTTTAATAATTCAGTTAGATTTGCTGCTGTGAATTCTCTTCTTATAATTATATGTCTATGGTATGTAGGGAATGCTATTTCAAAAGTATATCTATCTTCGTTTCCTAGAGATAGCAGTAGTTGATTTTTAAAAACATTTATGGGACATTCTACAGATGGTACAAGTTCATGAGATGAACTTTCATCACTGTGTTCTGTGGGTGTCATTGAATTAACTTGGGATATTCTTGACAAAGCATCAGCCACAACGTTGCTCTTTCCAGGCATATAATGTAGTTCATAATCATATTCTTCAAGTATAGCTTTCCAGCGTTTCATTTTAGCGTTGTGATTTTTAGAGCTTAATGCATATGTCAATGGTTGGTGATCTGTATAAATTTTCACCTTTGCTGTACCGTATAGGTAATTTCGTAGAGCATTTAAAGCAAGTAATTCTCTTTCATTTGCTGCATAATATTCTTCTGATTTGCTTAGTGTTCGAGAAATAAATGTTATTGGTCGACCGTCTTGGGATAACACTGCGCCTAATGCTACATTTGATGCATCCGTTGTGAGTACGAAAGGTTTCTTAAAGTTTGGATAAGATAGTATTAAATCTTGCGTAACTAAAGTGTTTTTAAGTGTTTTGAAAGCTTCTAAAGCTTCAGTATTTAAAACAATGATTTTTTTATTAGATTCAGTTTTAGAAATTCTTCCTTCTTCTCCTCTTAAATAGGAGGTTAACGGTTTGGCAATTTTTGCATAGTTTCCAATAAAACGTCTATACTAGCCGGAAAGGCCTAAAAAAGATCGAAGTTGCTTAAGGGTCTGAGGAGTTGGGAAGTTTAGAATTGCCTCTACTTTTTGGGGGTTTGTCCGAATACCTTCGGATGAAACGACGAAACCAAGGAATTCAACTTGGCGTTTAAAGAAATTACATTTGTCCAATTGGACCTTCATGTTGGCATCATTGAGAGTTTGAAATATTTCTAAAATATGGTCATATATCATCTATGTAAACATAACATGATTTTCCTATGTGCATTCGGAGAATATCATCAAGGGCACGTTGAAAAATTGAAGGGGCGTTCTTCAATCCAAAAGGGAGTCGTGTAAACTCAAGCTTTCCATTGTTAATGGAAAACGCTGTTTTCTCAATGTAAGATTTTTTTAGTGGTATTTGATGAAATCCACTTCTTAAATCAAGCACTGTGAAGAACTTACTTCTTCCAAATTGTGTTAAAACTTCGTTAATGTCCGGTATCGGATATCGATCGGCTATTGTGACTGTGTTTAGTTTCCTATATTCTATAACCATTCTAAATTGTTTATTACCTTCGGAATCACATTTTTTGGGTACAACCCACACGGGTGAATTGTAAGGAGATCTAGATGGACGAATTATTCCATCTTGTAGAAGTTTTGAAACTTGAGATTCTATTTCATCCCGAAGTGAAGAAGGGTAAGGGTATGATTTTGTATATACTGGAGTATCAGTATTTGTGCGAATTTCGCCTATGACCCTTGTAGTATATGTAAGACGTTCGTCTGGTTCTGAAAACAGATTTTTAAATTTGTTTGTAATGGAAATTAGTGAATTTCCTTGCGAGGCTGACATGTGATCTAGTTTCTGTTCTAGAGAATTGACTGTAGGTGATTTGAGTTGTTTTATTCTTATTTTTGTATTTTTCTGTATTTCCATGTAATTTTCTTTTGCGTGAATCACAGCTGAAAGATCTTTTAAACTATCGTTTCCAAGGATTCCATGGAAGGATTTTAATGTGGGTAAGAGGAAAAATTTAAGCCTTACATCGTTATTTCCGAATAAATTAATAAAGGTGTGGTGACTTATTTCTACATCTCTGGCAATTGATTTTGCATAAAAGCAATTGTTATTTTTTAGAGGGTTTTCTACGAGTTCTGGTTGGATATAATTTTTACTTGACCCGGTGTCTATTAGGAAGTAAAAATTTTCCACTCTTCGTTCTACATTGGAAGTAGGGTAACGAAGAGTCTGTTAACCTAAAAAATTCAAATCTGTATATTCGGGTATTTCATTATTTGATGAAGGATTAGAACATTCTTGAGATTGTAAATAATCGTTTAAATTTTCTTCATAATCATTATCTTGTATTGACAAGTTCTGCAAGTAATTATTTAAATTTTCTTGTTCGGTTTGTAAGTGATAGTTTCTTTGGTATTTATTAGGGATTGGATTTTGAATAGGAGGACCATGTGGTCTCTTTCCTGCATATTTGAATGGAGCTGATGGCCTATTTTGATAGTTTACTTGAGCCGATGGGATAGTTGATGTTTCCATTGGCACTGGCCTAGGTTGAGGCCTTGGTGGTCCCTGAGCAAAAGGATTATATTGATTAGTCTGATTAAATCTTTGAAAACTTGTTTGGTTTTTTGGTGTTGGCCAAGTTGACCGGAATTGTTGATCTTTATAGGGGAAGTGGGCTAACTGTGGAATAAATGGTTCTCTTTGCATTGGAACTTGGGGTTGAGAATTAAATCGACGTGGTGGAATTTGGGGTTTTATCGAAGAATTTAACTTGTTTGTAAATTGTTGGTTATTTGCATATGAGGACCGGAAATTTTGATTTTCCAGTTTAAGACATAAATGTAATGCCTGTGGTAGATCTGCTGGCTCGCGGATTCCTAAGAGTCTTGGTAGATCACCCTTGAGACCACGAATAAAAGTATCGAGAGCTTTATCTCGATAAGTTGCTGTTAAAAGGCTTGTTGATTCTGAGGAAATATCCATACAGGATATTTTATTTAAAATTAATGATAAGTGTGTATATACTCTTTTATCTCTTTTGTCGGCATAATGTAAGGTAAGGCAGCGTGATATTGCCTTCCAATCTAGAGGTGTGTTATATGATTCAAGAGCGCTGTCTGCTCTTCCTGTAATCTTATTTCGAATGACACTTAAAATTCCATAGTATTTTGGTATTCCTAATAAAGGTGTATACATTTTTAGAATCCTATCGACGCCTTTTTTCCAAGAGGAAAATTCAGTAGGATTACCTGAAAATTCTCGTAAGTTTTTTACGATATCAGGTATTTTATCTAATACTATTATACCGTTCGCGTGTTCAGGTCTTATTTCAAGATCTCGAGCGGCTAATATTTCGGTGTTAGGATTTAGTATAGAATTTATCATTTGTCTTCCCTCATTGTTAAAAATTCGATTAACTACTTCAGTTACTAAAACAATCAATTGAGGTGTAAGTTGATTTAAATTATTATCGTTATTCGCCATTTTAATATATGTGTGTATTAAGATATAAAATTTTATTTCAGAATTTTTATCAAGTTAATAATATTAAATTTGTTTACTTTTATTTATTACTATTCTTTTTTCCTTTATTTCTACTTTTGTTAATTACTTTTCTTTTTCTTTATTATTTTTTCTTCCCTTCTTTATTAAAAATTTGTTTGATTATAATCATTTTTTCAGCTAATGTATATTTTGGGATTTTTGAATCTGGTTTCACTAATTCTATTACTATTTGTGCCATATTTTTAATATATAAAAAAAGTATGCTTATGTTGTGGTATTACTTAGTTTGTTTTTTTTTTCAATCTTTCTTTAAATCTTTATAATTCTTAATTCTAACTTACATAAAATACATGACATTCATCATCTTGGTAGAGCGGCGTGATAGTTTTTATATCGTCCTTTTTTCCTTTGAAGATCTGGATACTAAGGGGTCTCGTTCTCTACACTTGCACTTATTGTCTATATGTTCTCCTAATTAAACACGGCGGCTGCTTAAGGCGACTGGTTGTAATTTTTTGAGAACGTTACACTTATTTGGCACCGGTTAGTACGTTTTTTGTTCTAATTAAACACTGCGGCTACTTAAGGCGACTGGTTTTTAATTTTTCTTTAAGAACGTAGCACTTGTTGTCGTCTGATTTTTGTTAACACGGCGGCTACTTGAGGCGACTGGTTACAATTTTTCTTTTAGAACGTAGCACTTGTTTGACTTTAAGTTAACACGGCGGCTTCTTGAGGCGACTGGTAATAACTTATTTCAAAACAACAACGCACTAAACCGGTCCTTGATCGGGCGCCAATTAAATTAGTTTTTACTAATTTGTTTTTAAAAAAATTAATTTTGGCAGAGGTTCTGCCTTATTAAAAATTCGGATACAAAAATGATACATTTTTCTTAATTTCTAAAGCTTAAATACTAATTAACTGCTGACCAAACAATTTGATGGCGTGGCTACGAGATGATGAAATTGAAGATCGCATCGTGGGGGATGTTTGCTGACTTGCAGTTTAAGTCACGTAGGCTGCTGTGGCTAAAGATGATGTTGATCTCTATGAGATGTTTTGTGTTTATATTATCTGGTGATGGGGAACAATTTGTTATCTGGTGATGAGGAACAATTCACTGAGTAGCATTTTGGACATCTCTTCATGATCGTCTATTTATGTTTATTTATTGGCTATGGATGAATGTGGTTATTTATGTCAATGGGATTTGGATGTGAGGAGAATCAATATGTTTGGTGTTAACTTGTATAATAATCTACAAATATGTATATAGTATATAGTTGTAGGTATTTTGTTTTGCCTCCAATTGATTCCGAGAGTAAAAGTCTTACATGCTTTTGCTAAGACTAATATATTTCTGCACTTTTCACAACATAGTTATTATTAGGAAAAGTGTTTGTCAAATAACTTGATAATTGATAATTAGATCCCGATGATGGTACATAGTGCCGAAATATATCGACCTGATGATGGCACATAGTGCCAAAATATATCAATCTAAGCGGAAAACATATAAGTCTATTACTTTCGGAATCAATTGGAGGCCAAAAAGTTATCCACAATCAACTGTAACCTATATTCCGGCAACACACAATTCTAAAATAATACAAAAATATACTTTTATCAGGTATTTTATTTTGATATCCCGTTTGAAAATTGGTATAGATGAGTCTTAAATATCATTTTGGGGATATCATCCATTCAGATTTTGTCATACATACATATATATTAATATATATAATATCTTAAATAGCAAGTTAACAATTGAAATTATACATTTCTAATCGCTTTAAACTAGTTTTAAATTCAAATATTAAGATTTTAATCAGATGTTAAGTATCCATAAGGATTTGTGGCTAATAGATATGTTTCGTTCAGGCTTTTTGAAAAATTTGGTAAGATTATCGATAGTATCGATTAGATTTTCACAATACTATCGATACTATCGGAAATGGAAACTATTGATGTTTAACCAATACTACTACTGGATTCCATCCCTGATTTTACTCACGTTTGAAATATTTCCAAATGCATACATACTAGATTAACAGACAAACACAAAGATAACAATAGACACAAATTACATTGTTCTTTTTCAGTTTGGGCTGAAACAGGAGATTTTCGTGAATCAACACATAGCTCAATGGCAGCTGTTGCCAATAGCTTAGATACTACTCAATTAGGATTTCAATCATCATTGTTGAGAACCAGAAGTAGAGAAAGGAAAGAAGGTAAGTGCCTTATTATACTTTTCCAGCGAACATTTATCATTAAGGGCGGTTTTCCCCAAACGCTCATATCTTAGGGGCCTTATAAACCTATTCTCCAAGGAAAAGCAGTGAATATTTATGAGCTCATAAAAGTTAAAAGTGGTCCGACCACTCATAAGGTTATGAGTTGTCCGAAAACTTATTCGAAAACCTTAAAGTAATCCTTCACATAAATTCACTGACCCATTTTTGGATCCTTAGAAAAATGAGTATTGCACGTGCAAATACTATTGTTCTTTTTGTCTTGAGGGATTTAATTTTTTTCCGACTTTATTTATAAGTTCATTTTTGTAATTCGCGTGGTAAGGATAATTGCCTGTTTTAGTCCGTTTTGTTGTAAGAACTACAAAAAAAAACAATTTTAGATCCGCAAACGTAGTAAACAACGTATGAACGACATACCTACCCACCTGAAAAAATGGCAAGTTTTTGTCAAGTTTAGTCAAGATCCTCAAAGACTTCGGTAGGGAAAATTTAGACAAAGAAAACTTGTCAAAAACTAGTGAGGCCCTCGTTAAGGAAAACTTGTTGGATAAGTCTTGTTATCCCATCCCAAATACCCCATATAACTAAATCAAAAAATATGTTCTACCTACCCATCATACAGTAGTACAACAGTAAGAAAAATTAAAGTATATCGTTTAAAATGGGAAAGATTCAGTATTCAGAGGCAGTTAGTTCGACGTTGCCTTGGGTTTCACAGAACACCAGAGTCGGAGTACAAACATTTCTATTCCAACCTAGTTCTATACAACGGCGCCAACATAAACAGGATCCGAACCCTGTTCCTGATCTATTTGGCTGCTTTAATTACTTCTGCGTTTAACATTTAATTTTTAAATGATTTTTTCAATAGTTAAATTATAAAACTGTGTAAGTTTTTCAATCGAACAATTTTCTTTTTGACATTTATATTTCACGCGAGTGGTTATCAATTGATTAAATTTTTTTGTGAAATAATAAATTTGATCAAATCATAATTTATAAAATAATCTGTGCACTGTCCGCTCTATTGGCGACCATCATTGTTCTTTATCTCACTTATTTGCCTGTAACTGCTGTACTTGCTCTGTCTCATCTCTCCGGGTGAGTGCAATTTTGTACATGTATATGTTCCACTAGCCGAAGCATAACCTTTTTGATACTACAAAAACGAAAATTGTATTTTCTTTTATTTATACAACATTGGCATCATTATGAAATCGCTGGAAGAAATATTTACCTATAATAAACGTTTTTGCACCACATCTGTACTGATCTTGACATCAATTCATCACCGGCTTGTCTTGGAAAAAGAAAAAAAAATATACACATCTATTTTTTGTTTATATTTCTTGTCTCATCTGTCCCGATGAGTACATTATTAGCATATTTTCTGCATGGCAGAAGCTTTATCGTTACTACATACATCTTTACTTTTCTTTTGTTTTTACTCATCTGCCTTCAAAACAATAACATCTTGAAATTGAGATCTAATTATAAAAGCTCTCTGTACACTACATTAGTGGAGACCAAAACCATTTTTAAAACTCTATTCAATCACACACCCAACTGAGCAACTAAGAGTTGAAACTTCTACACTGAAAGCTAATCAATAGGAACGAAAAGTCAAAAAGGATAAAACAAAAAATTGAAAAAAAAAGAGTTTTAAAAACAAAATCCACTCTTTTAAATCAATCAAGATTATTTCACATCTCTTGTATAGACGCTCCATTCAGCACTATAAGGCTATTCAAGGAAAGAAAATCATTTTATTAATTTTTGTGACGAGTGTAACCCATTTTTATACACTAATATTACAAGAGATGTTCTAGTAAACACAAAAAACCTTGAAAATTTACACAAACAATTCAATTATCTAACCGAAAAAGTTGAAAGAATAGCGCATACTCCCACGTCACATCAAATGGAATCCCTAAATGAACAAAGCTAAATAACAAATAATCAACCACTAACTGATTCAGCATCTTTAAAACGAAAAATTCTTGAACTTGATACCGATATTTTTCAAACTAATCCATCCATGAAGAAACCTGCCGCTATCTCTGCATTACCATCACCACCACCACCTGTACAAACTTCTCCATCCCTTTCAATGTCAACATTTTCATCACCCAATGCATCGATACAAACCGTAGTAGTAGCAAACCCTACAGTCATATCAACATCGGAATCAACAAAACATTCGGCAATAACTTCAAATGAACGCCCAACTTCATCATATCAATATAAAGCATCTTATCCTCAACCATATAGAGACATCCATTTAATATCTTATCTGGACTGAAAGTAGTTAAAGGCCATCGAACATTATTTGTTTCTAAGCTCGACCCTTCTACAAACGCCCTCGATATAAAAAAGTTTATCTCTAATAAAATTGGAACTTCGACAATTATAAAAGTTGAGAAAATGATACATCCTAACTATTCGAAATATGCATCTTTTAAAATACGAGATCCAGATTCAATTTTCGGCATTCTCAACTCTTCATCGATATGGCCTAAAGGAATAACAATGCACGAATCAGTGATGCCAGATGAGATTTATAGAATCCCACCGTATTCCAAAAAAAAAAACAATCATTTTTGTACTGAAAAAAAACCATATTTTTTTTGCTTATTTCCTAGATATAAAATGAAAATAAAATCAAAACCATACTTTAAACAAGTTTACACGGTGCAGAAATTTCCCAAAGAAAACAAAACACACTCTGACAACAATTTTTTTTATTAAATAACGAAATTTGGTCATTATAATTCATATCATATGTATATAGCTATGAATATATGTATGTCCATAATATGTAATTAAAAACAAATCTTCGATATAGTTTTAAGAATATATTTGGGATGACTGTTAATTAAATCTTGATTATATATATGTACTTAAGGACATTTTAATACAGTTTCTTTATAAACAAAAATAAAATTCTCTTTTACATTTGGTAGGTACTTTTATCAATAAGGTTTAAGGGTGAAAAGTCAAACTTTTTAGGTAGGAACACATGTTTTAATTTACAAAAGAGGACTTTTTGTTATAGTACAGATAAAATAGGATAAATAGAACAAAAAAATTAGTACCGTCATGAAACTAAGTGAAAACGTTTACATTTACTATGTGAATGAAGAATCAAAAGAGTCTATAAAAATTGTTCATTTGGAAGGGTGTTTTTTTAAGGGGAGGAGGGGGCAAGTTGTGGTGTATCAAACTGAAAAATTAACCTTGTTACAACCTAAGCATGTGACACATGTTTCTAAGGTAGTTTTTAATGCTGAATCAAATGATATAAGAATCAAGTCAATACGCTCTCCGAGAAAAAAGTTAGTGTCATTTTTATGTAAGCATGACTGTATTTTCAGTACAAAAGTTAAATATTACCGAAAACCAATTGAAAATAATGGTCCATTGATGAAACTTGACATCAATGGTTCGTTTGTTGTAAAAAACAATAATCAAAACAATCTAAAAAATCTCTGTGGTAAATAGGTGTTTTTTCTGGGGAGTTGTATTATAGTGGGATTATTATACCATTAACCTATAAAAAAATATGGTACCACCATGAAACATGATAGAAATGTGTTCTGAACTATCAAAATGAAGAAATATAAAAATATCTATACAAAAAGGGCGTTTCTATGGGTGCAGGGGAGTATAATACTTTTTTTAAAAACAAATACTGTTTCCAAAAACAAGTAACACCGTCTTTACTCAAACCCACGAAAACTCCCTTTCACCCTCGATATTTTAGTAAATTTCTTTTACTGTTCATTCTCGTAGTAAATGAAACATTTTTACCACGTTTCTTGAAGCTACCATCCTTTTCAAAGAATTTCGAAAAATAACACCACACTTTCACACAATTGCTTCAAAAAAACACCCTTCCATGCAAAATATTTTTATAGACTCTTTTGATTCTTCATCCCGTTAGTTCATAAAGCCTTTTCACCAAGTTTCTTGGTGGTACCATTTTTTTAAATGGGTTTTATGGTAACCCACCCTCCCAAAAAACACCACAGATATTTTTTAGATTCTTTTGATTATTGATTTTTATGATGAATGAACCATTGATATCAATTGGGTTTCGTTGATATTTTACATTTACACTGAAAATACAGTCATGCTAACATAAAAATGACAATAACTTTTTTTCGGAGGTCCTATTGACTTAGGTTTGGTATTATTTGATTCAGCATTAAAAACTACCTAAAAAACTTGTGTCATTTGCCTAGGTTGTACCAAGGTAAATTTGTCCGTTTGATACACTACAACTTCCGCCCCTCTCCCCCTCAAGAAAAAACACCCTTCCATGTGAAATATTTGTATAGACTCTTTTGATTCTTCATTCTCATGGTACATGAAACGTTTTCACCAAGTTTAATGGTAATACCAATTTTTTTTTTATTCGAAGGCCTTTCTGTACTATTTCACCTGTACTATTAGTAAAATGATAAAAAAGGATTTCAACATATTAAATAATAATATATTTCTTCATTCTTGTCTTCATCATTGCTGTCTTTTGAAATATACATATTCTCTAAATTAAACTTCGCCAGCATTGCTTTTGATGGTTCGAAATTGATGCAAACTTCAGGGCATAGGCTATAGCGAACTCTTAAAACAGAATCTGCGGTTTCGATACCAAGTCGATTCCTGGGTTTGTTTTTAACAATGTTAACGACGGAAAACGCTCTCTCGACTGAAGCGTTGGAGAACGGAAGACTAAGAAGTGCCAAAAGTAGTGTGCTTAAGTGCTTAAAAGTGGATTCCCTTGCGGAGTTCTTAGCACCTGAAACTTCCGCTCAGAATATTTCTGATGTTTTAAGCTCACTCAACTCAGCCAAATGAAGAATATTTCACTTATTAACAATTGCATCGACGTTTTCACAAATATTTTGAAATTTAATCGCAATCGCCGTTATGTCAGCTTTTATTTGCGATGTTGCTGACTGTGGAGAGAAAATGTTTATATTTTCTTAAATGTAAGTATTCGTAACTGCAGCCACTCGCATAAGATGATAAGAAAGTCTTTTCACATTGCCTTACACACATCAAGCTCCGACTTTAAATACATCTTTGCTGGCTTCCAAAAAGTAATTTCCAAAAATTTTGTTCAAATTGGATAAAGATGCAAGAAGGTACATAGATAGATTGCTTCTCTCTTCTTGTTCTTGTTGATTGTTTCGTGTTCCTTGTATCAAGATGGTCAGACCAAAACAATTTTTTGGTCGGTTTGAGCTTTGTATGTATACACATAGGTAAGAATATATGTTTGTTTATAAAGTTGAAGGAAAATTCGTAGGTAGGCAGGTTGATATAGTATACTGTGGTTATGGTAAAATTGTTTCCAACCAAAAAAAAAGGCTATAGAAATGTTTTCCAACCAAAAATCCCACCATTTTCCCAGCTATGGGGATTATTTTCAACCATTTTGGTTGGAAAACCCACCAGTCTGGGAACATTGGCACGAAATCAGAAATAAACAATTCAACGGAAATATTATATCTCGCAACTCTTTTCAAGAGACCCAGACAGTGCAAAATCATCAAAGAAGCAGCTTCAACAAATACTGATTGATTACCAGAATGTTAATGGTTTAAGGACTAAGATCAATATGGTCTATAAAAATATTAATAAACTTCCTGACGATGTCATTGTAATGACAGAAACTTGGCTGAATGATACATTTTTAGATTCTGAGCTCCTCGACTCAAGCTAAAATCTTCAGGTGCGATAGACACCTTTCTAATGATTTGAACATTGTTGGTGGCGGAATTCTACTAGCTGTGAAAAACTCTTTAATATGTACTTTTGTTGACATTTTTGACGTAGAAATAATATGTACTTAAATTAAAATAGAAAGTGGTCACCTTTTCATTATCTCCGTTTATATATGTACCTCCAAGATCAACCAAAAATATTTACGAAAACTGTATTGATTGTATTGAAAGCATACACGATCTTATGGAACCAAGTGATGAGCTCTTGATCAAAGGTGACTTTAATCTTTCGAGCCTGCAATGGACAAAATCTACAGACTTCAACAGCTTATCTCCTGTTAACCCATCGTGTACTAATGAGTTCATTATAATTGATGGTTTAGCCTCTTGTGGATTTGGTCAATTCAACGGAACTGCTAATCGCTTCGATAAAATACTGGACTTACTTTTTTCTCAGAAACAATAAATGCTGAAAATGAGGACCGCCGCCACCCGACCTTAATAAATAATGCCGAATTTAAATAATGTGCAATATCCTACCTAGTTCAAATGAAAAACTTGAGTTCAATTTCAAAAAATGTAATTTTGATCAACTTGTTAGTTTATTGTGTAATGTTAACTGGAATCAAGTGTTTTTAAATAGCAATATTGATGATATGTATTTAAAATTTTATAATGCACTTTTTGATTGTTTTTTTATGAAACTACTCCATTACGTAAACCTTGCATTAGTTCTGAAATACCACCATGGTTTAACAAACAACTGAAAACCTTAAAAAATTAAAGAAACAAGGTTAAAATATTGTAAATCAAGAGCTGATGAAGATCATAGGACATACTCCGAATTAGAATGTATGTTTACAGACTACTCTAATTTCTTATATTCAGATTATATAGCTATGAATATATGTATGTCCATAATATGTTATTAAAAACAAATCTTCGATATAGTTTTAAGAATATATTTGGGATGACTGTTAATTAAATCTTGATTATATATATGTACTTAAGGACATTTTAATACAGTTTCTTTATAAACAAAAATAAAATTCTCTTTTACATTTGGTAGGTACTTATATCAATAAGGTTTAAGGATGAAAAGTCAAACTTTTTAGGTAGGAACACATGTATTAATTTACAAAAGAGGACTTTTTGTTATAGTACAGATAAAATAGGATAAATAGAACAAAAAAATTAGTACCGTCATGAAACTAAGTGAAAACGTTTAAGGCACTATGTGAATGAAGAATCAAAAGAGTCTATAAAAATTGTCCATTTGGAAGGGTGTTTTTTTAAGGGGAGGAGGGGGCAAGTTGTGGTGTATCAAACTGAAAAATTAACCTTGTTACAACCTAAGCATGTGACACATGTTTCTAAGGTAGTTTTTAATGCTGAATCAAATGATATAAGAATCAAGTCAATACGCCCTCCGAGAAAATAGTTAGTGTCATTTGTATGTAAGCATGACTGTATTTTCAGTACAAAAGTTAAATATTACCGAAAACCAATTGAAAATAATGGTCCATTGATGAAACTTGACATCAATGGTTCGTTTGTTGTAAAAAACAATAATCAAAACAATCTAAAAAATCTCTGTGGTAAATAGGTGTTTTTTCTGGGGAGTTGTGTTATAGTGGGATTATTATACCATTAACCTATAAAAAAATATGGTACCACCATGAAACATGATAGAAATGTGTTCTGAACTATCAAAATGAAGAAATATAAAAATATCTATACAAAAAGGGCGTTTTTATGGGTGCAGGAGAGTATAATACTTTTTTTAAAAACAAATACTGTTTCCAAAAACAAGTAACACCGCCTTTACTCAAACCCACGAAAACTCCCTTTCACCCTCGATATTTAAGTAAATTTCTTTTACTGTTCATTCTCGTAGTAAATGAAACATTTTTACCACGTTTCTTGAAGCTACCATCCTTTTCAAAGAATTTCGAAAAATAACACCACACTTTCACACAATTGCTTCAAAAAAACACCCTTCCATGCAAAATATTTTTATAGACTCTTTTGATTCTTCATCCCGCTAGTTCATACAGCTTTTTTACCAAGTTTCTTGGTGGTACCATTTTTTTAAATTGGTTTTATGGTAACCCACCCTCCCAAAAACACCTTTTTACCACAGATATTTTTTAGATTCTTTTGATTATTGATTTTTATGATGAATGAACCATTGATATCAAGTTTCACCATTAGACCATTATTTCCAATTGGGTTTCGTTGATATTTTACATTTACACTGAAAATACAGTCATGCTAACATAAAAATGACAATAACTTTTTTTCGAAGGTCGTATTGACTTAGGTTTGGTATTATTTGATTCAGCATTAAAAACTACCTAAAAAACTTGTGTCATTTGCCAAGGTAAATTTGTCCGTTTGATACACCACAACTTCCGCCCCTCTCCCCCTCAAGAAAAAACACCCTTCCATGCGAAATATTTGTATAGACTCTTTTGATTCTTCATTCTCATGGTACATGAAACGTTTTCACCAAGTTTAATGGTAATACCAATTTTTTTTTTATTCGAAGGCCTTTCTGTACTATTTCACCTGTACTATTAGTAAAATGATAAAAAAGGATTTCAACATATTAAATAATAATATATTTCTTCATTTTCGTCTTCATCATTGCTGTCTCTTGAAATATACATATTCTCTTAATTAAACTTCGCCAGCATTGCTTTTGATGGTTTGAAATTGATGCAACCTTCAGGGCATAGGCTATAGCGAACTCTTAAAACAGAATCTGCGGTTTCGATACCAAGTCGATTCCTGGGTTTGTTTTTAACAATGTTAACGACGGAAAACGCCCTCTCGACTGAAGCGTTGGAGAACGGAAGACTAAGAAGTGCCAAAAGTAGTGTGCTTAAGTGCTTAAAAGTGGATTCCCTTGCGGAGTTCTTAGCACCTGAAACTTCCGCTCAGAATATTTCTGATGTTTTAAGCTCACTCAACTCAGCCAAATGAAGAATATTTCACTTATTAACAATTGCATCGACGTTTTCACAAATATTTTGAAATTTAATCGCAATCGCCGTTATGTCAGCTTTTATTTGCGATGTTGCTGACTGTGGAGAGAAAATGTTTATATTTTCTTAAATGTAAGTATTCGTAACTGCAGCCACTCGCATAAGATGATAAGAAAGTCTTTTCACATTGCCTTACACACATCAAGCTCCGATTTTAAATACATCTTTGCTGGCTTCCAAAAAGTAATTTCCAAAATTTTTGTTCACATTGGATAGAGATGCAAGAAGGTAGATAGATTGCTTCTCTCTTCTTGTTCTTGTTGATTGTTTCGTGTTCCTTAGAATATATGTTTGTTTATAAAGTTGAAGGAAAATTCGTAGGTAGGCAGGTTGATATAGTGTACTGTGGTTATGGTAAAATTGTTTCCAACCAAAAAAAAAAGACTATAGAAATGTTTTCCAACCAAAAATCCCACCATTTTCCCAGCTATGGGGATTATTTTCAACCATTTTGGTTGGAAAAACCACCAGTCTGGAAACATTGGCACGAATTCAGGAATAAACAATTCAACGGAAATATTAAATCTCGCAACCCTTTTCAAGAGACCCGGACAGTGCAAAATCATCAAAGAAGCAGCTTCAACAAATACTGATTGATTACCAGAATGTTAATGGTTTAAGGACTAAGATCAATACGGTCTATAAAAATATTAATAAACTTCCTGACGATGTCATTGTAATGACAGAAACTTGGCTGAATGATACATTTTTAGATTCTGAGCTCTTCGACTCAAGCTAAAATCTTCAGGTGCGATAGACACCTTTCTAATGATTTGAACATTGTTGGTGGCGGTATTCTACTAGCTGTGAAAAACTCTTTAATATGTACTTTAGTTGACATTTTTGACGTAGAAATAATATGTACTTAAATTAAAATAGAAAGTGGTCACCTTTTCATTATCTCCGTTTATATATGTACCTCCAAGATCAACCAAAAATATTTACGAAAACTGTATTGATTGTATTGAAAGCATACACGATCTTATGGAACCAAGTGATGAGCTCTTGATCAAAGGTGACTTTAATCTTTCGAGCCTGCAATGGACAAAATCTGCAGACTTCAACAGCTTATCTCCTGTTAACCCATCGTGTACTAATGAGTTCATTATAATTGATGGTTTAGCCTCTTGTGGATTTGGTCAATTCAACGGAACTGCTAATCGCTTCGATAAAATACTGGACTTACTTTTTTCTCAGAAACAATAAATGCTGAAAATGAGGACCGCCGCCACCCGACCTTAATAAATAATGCCGAATTTAAATAATGTGCAATATCCTACCTAGTTCAAATGAAAAACTTGAGTTCAATTTCAAAAAATGTAATTTTGATCAACTTGTTAGTTTATTGTGTAATGTTAACTGGAATCAAGTGTTTTTAAATAGCAATATTGATGATATGTGTTTAAAATTTTATAATGCACTTTTTGATTGTTTTTTATGAAACTACTCCATTACGTAAACCTAGCATTAGTTCTGAAATACCACCATGGTTTAACAAACAACTGAAAACCTTAAAAAATTAAAGAAACAAGGTTAAAATATTGTAAATCAAGAGCTGATGAAGATCATAGGACATACTCCGAATTAGAATGTATGTTTACAGACTACTCTAATTTCTTATATTCAGATTATATAGCTATGAATATATGTATGTCCATAATATGTTATTAAAAACAAATCTTCGATATAGTTTTAAGAATATATTTGGGATGACTGTTAATTAAATCTTGATTATATATATGTACTTAAGGACATTTTAATACAGTTTCTTTATAAACAAAAATAAAATTCTCTTTTACATTTGGTAGGTACTTATATCAATAAGGTTTAAGGATGAAAAGTCAAACTTTTTAGGTAGGAACACATGTATTAATTTACAAAAGAGGACTTTTTGTTATAGTACAGATAAAATAGGATAAATAGAACAAAAAAATTAGTACCGTCATGAAACTAAGTGAAAACGTTTAAGGCACTATGTGAATGAAGAATCAAAAGAGTCTATAAAAATTGTTCATTTGGAAGGGTGTTTTTTTAAGGGGAGGAGGGGGCAAGTTGTGGTGTATCAAACTGAAAAACTAACCTTGTTACAACCTAAGCATGTGACACATGTTTCTAAGTAGTTTTTAATGCTGAATCAAATGATATAAGAATCAAGTCAATACGCCCTCCGAGAAAATAGTTAGTGTCATTTTTATGTAAGCATGACTGTATTTTCAGTACAAAAGTTAAATATTACCGAAAACCAATTGAAAATAATGGTCCATTGATGAAACTTGACATCAATGGTTCGTTTGTTGTAAAAAACAATAATCAAAACAATCTAAAAAATCTCTGTGGTAAATAGGTGTTTTTTTCTGGGGAGTTGTGTTATAGTGGGATTATTACCATTAACCTATAAAAAAATATGGTACCACCATGAAACATGATAGAAATGTGTTCTGAACTATCAAAATGAAGAAATATAAAAATATCTATACAAAAAGGGCGTTTTTATGGGTGCAGGAGAGTATAATACTTTTTTTAAAAACAAATACTGTTTCCAAAAACAAGTAACACCGTCTTTACTCAAACCCACGAAAACTCCCTTTCACCCTCGATATTTTAGTAAATTTCTTTTACTGTTCATTCTCGTAGTAAATGAAACATTTTTACCACGTTTCTTGAAGCTACCATCCTTTTCAAAGAATTTCGAAAAATAACACCACACTTTCACACAATTGCTTCAAAAAAACACTCTACCATGCAAAATATTTTTATAGACTCTTTGATTCTTCATCCCGTTAGTTCATAAAGCTTTTTTACCAAGTTTCTTGGTGGTACCATTTTTTTAAATTGGTTTTATGGTAACCCACCCTCCCAAAAAACACCTTTTTACCACAGATATTTTTTAGATTCTTTTGATTATTGATTTTTATGATGAATGAACCATTGATATCAAGTTTCACCATTAGACCAATATTTCCAATTGGGTTTCGTTGATATTTTACATTTACACTGAAAATACAGTCATGCTAACATAAAAATGACAATAACTTTTTTTTTCGGAGGTCCTATTGACTTAGGTTTGGTATCATTTGATTCAGCATTAAAAACTACCTTAAAAACTTGTGTCATTTGCCTAGGTTGTACCAAGGTAAATTTGTCCGTTTGATACACCACAACTTCCGCCCCTCTCCCCCTCAAGAAAAAACACCCTTCCATGTGAAATATTTTCATAGACTCTTTTGATTCTTCATTTTCATGGTACATGAAACGTTTTCACCAAGTTTAATGGTAATACCAATTTTTTTTTATTCGAAGGCCTTTCTGTACTATTTCACCTGTACTATTAGTAAAATGATAAAAAAGGATTTCAACATATTAAATAATTCATATTTCTTCATTCTCGACTTCATCATTGCTGTCTCTTGAAATATACATATTCTCTTAATTAAACTTCGCCAGCATTGCTTTTGATGGTTCGAAATTGATGCAACCTTCAGGGCATAGGCTATAGCGAACTCTTAAAACAGAATCTGCGGTTTCGATACCAAGTCGATTCCTGGGTTTGTTTTTAACAATGTTAACGACGGAAAACGCTCTCTCGACTGAAGCGTTAGAGAACGGAAGACTAAGAAGTGCCAAAAGTAGTGTGCTTAAGTGCTTATAAGTGGATTCCCTTGCGGAGTTCTTAGCACCTGAAACTTCCGCTCAGAATATTTCTGATGTTTTAAGCTCACTCAACTCAGTCAAATGAAGAATATTTCACTTATTAACAATTGCATCGACGTTTTCACAAATATTTTGAAATTTAATCGCAATCGCCGTTATGTCAGCTTTTATTTGCGATGTTGCTGACTGTGGAGAGAAAATGTTTATATTTTCTTAAATGTAAGTATTCGTAACTGCAGCCACTCGCATAAGATGATAAGAAAGTCTTTTCACATTGCCTTACACACATCAAGCTCCGATTTTAAATACATCTTTGCTGGCTTCCAAAAAGTAATTTCCAAAATTTTTGTTCACATTGGATAGAGATGCAAGAAGGTAGATAGATTGCTTCTCTCTTCTTGTTCTTGTTGATTGTTTTGTGTTCCTTGTATCAAGATGGTCAGACCAAAACAATTTTTTGGTCGGTATGAGCTTTGTATGTATACACATAGGTAAGAATATATGTTTGTTTATAAAGTTGAAGGAAAATTCGTAGGTAGGCAGGTTGATATAGTGTACTGTGGTTATGGTAAAATTGTTTCCAACCAAAAAAAAAAGACTATAGAAATGTTTTCCAACCAAAAATCCCACCATTTTCCCAGCTATGGGGATTATTTTCAACCATTTTGGTTGGAAAAACCACCAGTCTGGAAACATTGGCACGAATTCAGAAATAAACAATTCAACGGAAATATTAAATCTCGCAACCCTTTTCAAGAGACCCGGACAGTGAAAAATCATCAAAGAAGCAGCTTCAACAAATACTGATTGATTACCAGAATGTTAATGGTTTAAGGACTAAGATCAATACGGTCTATAAAAATATTAATAAACTTCCTGACGATGTCATTGTAATGACAGAAACTTGGCTGAATGATACATTTTTAGATTCTGAGCTCTTCGACTCAAGCTAAAATCTTCAGGTGCGATAGACACCTTTCTAATGATTTGAACATTGTTGGTGGCGGAATTCTACTAGCTGTGAAAAACTCTTTAATATGTACTTTAGTTGACATTTTTGACGTAGAAATAATATGTACTTAAATTAAAATAGAAAGTGGTCACCTTTTCATTATCTCCGTTTATATATGTACCTCCAAGATCAACCAAAAATATTTACGAAAACTGTATTGATTGTATTGAAAGCATACACGATCTTATGGAACCAAGTGATGAGCTCTTGATCAAAGGTGACCTTAATCTTTCGAGCCTGCAATGGACAAAATCTGCAGACTTCAACAGCTTATCTCCTGTTAACCCATCGTGTACTAATGAGTTCATTATAATTGATGGTTTAGCCTCTTGTGGATTTGGTCAATTCAACGGAACTGCTAATCGCTTCGATAAAATACTGGACTTACTTTTTTCTCAGAAACAATAAATGCTGAAAATGAGGACCGCCGCCACCCGACCTTAATAAATAATGCCGAATTTAAATAATGTGCAATATCCTACCTAGTTCAAATGAAAAACTTGAGTTCAATTTCAAAAAATGTAATTTTGATCAACTTGTTAGTTTATTGTATAATGCTAACTGGAATCAAGTGTTTTTAAATAGCAATATTGATGATATGTGTTTAAAATTTTATAATGCACTTTTTGATTGTTTTTTATGAAACTACTCCATTACGTAAACCTAGCATTAGTTCTGAAATACCACCATGGTTTAACAAACAACTGAAAACCTTAAAAAATTAAAGAAACAAGGTTAAAATATTGTAAATCAAGAGCTGATGAAGATCATAGGACATACTCCGAATTAGAATGTATGTTTACAGACTACTCTAATTTCTTATATTCAGATTATATAGCTATGAATATATGTATGTCCATAATATGTTATTAAAAACAAATCTTCGATATAGTTTTAAGAATATATTTGGGATGACTGTTAATTAAATCTTGATTATATATATGTACTTAAGGACATTTTAATACAGTTTCTTTATAAACAAAAATAAAATTCTCTTTTACATTTGGTAGGTACTTATATCAATAAGGTTTAAGGATGAAAAGTCAAACTTTTTAGGTAGGAACACATGTATTAATTTACAAAAGAGGACTTTTTGTTATAGTACAGATAAAATAGGATAAATAGAACAAAAAAATTAGTACCGTCATGAAACTAAGTGAAAACGTTTAAGGCACTATGTGAATGAAGAATCAAAAGAGTCTATAAAAATTGTCCATTTGGAAGGGTGTTTTTTTAAGGGGAGGAGGGGGCAAGTTGTGGTGTATCAAACTGAAAAATTAACCTTGTTACAACCTAAGCATGTGACACATGTTTCTAAGGTAGTTTTTAATGCTGAATCAAATGATATAAGAATCAAGTCAATACGCTCTCCGAGAAAAAAGTTAGTGTCATTTTTATGTAAGCATGACTGTATTTTCAGTACAAAAGTTAAATATTACCGAAAACCAATTGAAAATAATGGTCCATTGATGAAACTTGACATCAATGGTTCGTTTGTTGTAAAAAACAATAATCAGAACAATCTAAAAAATCTCTGTGGTAAATAGGTGTTTTTTTCTGGGGAGTTGTGTTATAGTGGGATTATTACCATTAACCTATAAAAAAATATGGTACCACCATGAAACATGATAGAAATGTGTTCTGAACTATCAAAATGAAGAAATATAAAAATATCTATACAAAAAGGGCGTTTTTATGGGTGCAGGAGAGTATAATACTTTTTTTTAAAAACAAATACTGTTTCCAAAAACAAGTAACACCGTCTTTACTCAAACCCACGAAAACTCCCTTTCACCCTCGATATTTTAGTAAATTTCTTTTACTGTTCATTCTCGTAGTAAATGAAACATTTTTACCACGTTTCTTGAAGCTACCATCCTTTTCAAAGAATTTCGAAAAATAACACCACACTTTCACACAATTGCTTCAAAAAAACACCCTTCCATGCAAAATATTTTTATACTCTTTGATTCTTCATCCCGTTAGTTCATAAAGCTTTTTTACCAAGTTTCTTGGTGGTACCATTATTTTAAATTGGTTTTATGGTAACCCACCCTCCCAAAAAACACCTTTTTACCACAGATATTTTTTAGATTCTTTTGATTATTGATTTTTATGATGAATGAGCCATTGATATCAAGTTTCACCATTAGACCATTATTTCCAATTGAGTTTCGTTGATATTTTACATTTACACTGAAAATACAGTCATGCTAACATAAAAATGACAATAATTTTTTTTTCGGAGGTCCTATTGACTTAGGTTTGGTATCATTTGATTCAGCATTAAAAACTACCTAAAAAACTTGTGTCATTTGCCTAGGTTGTACCAAGGTAAGTTTGTCCGTTTGATACACCACAACTTCCGCCCCTCTCCCCCTCAAGAAAAAACACCCTTCCATGTGAAATATTTTCATAGACTCTTTTGATTCTTCATTTTCATGGTACATGAAACGTTTTCACCAAGTTTAATGGTAATACCAATTTTTTTTTATTCGAAGGCCTTTCTGTACTATTTCACCTGTACTATTAGTAAAATGATAAAAAAGGATTTCAACATATTAAATAATTCATATTTCTTCATTCTCGACTTCATCATTGCTGTCTCTTGAAATATACATATTCTCTTAATTAAACTTCGCCAGCATTGCTTTTGATGGTTCGAAATTGATGCAACCTTCAGGGCATAGGCTATAGCGAACTCTTAAAACAGAATCTGCGGTTTCGATACCAAGTCGATTCCTGGGTTTGTTTTTAACAATGTTAACGACGGAAAACGCTCTCTCGACTGAAGCGTTGGAGAACGGAAGACTAAGAAGTGCCAAAAGTAGTGTGCTTAAGTGCTTAAAAGTGGATTCCCTTGCGGAGTTCTTAGCACCTGAAACTTCCGCTCAGAATATTTCTGATGTTTTAAGCTCACTCAACTCAGCCAAATGAAGAATATTTCACTTATTAACAATTGCATCGACGTTTTCACAAATATTTTGAAATTTAATCGCAATCGCCGTTATGTCAGCTTTTATTTGCGATGTTGCTGACTGTGGAGAGAAAATGTTTATATTTTCTTAAATGTAAGTATTCGTAACTGCAGCCACTCGCATAAGATGATAAGAAAGTCTTTTCACATTGCCTTACACACATCAAGCTCCGATTTTAAATACATCTTTGCTGGCTTCCAAAAAGTAATTTCCAAAATTTTTGTTCACATTGGATAGAGATGCAAGAAGGTAGATAGATTGCTTCTCTCTTCTTGTTCTTGTTGATTGTTTCGTGTTCCTTAGAATATATGTTTGTTTATAAAGTTGAAGGAAAATTCGTAGGTAGGCAGGTTGATATAGTGTACTGTGGTTATGGTAAAATTGTTTCCAACCAAAAAAAAAAGACTATAGAAATGTTTTCCAACCAAAAATCCCACCATTTTCCCAGCTATGGGGATTATTTTCAACCATTTTGGTTGGAAAAACCACCAGTCTGGAAACATTGGCACGAATTCAGGAATAAACAATTCAACGGAAATATTAAATCTCGCAACCCTTTTCAAGAGACCCGGACAGTGCAAAATCATCAAAGAAGCAGCTTCAACAAATACTGATTGATTACCAGAATGTTAATGGTTTAAGGACTAAGATCAATACGGTCTATAAAAATATTAATAAACTTCCTGACGATGTCATTGTAATGACAGAAACTTGGCTGAATGATACATTTTTAGATTCTGAGCTCTTCGACTCAAGCTAAAATCTTCAGGTGCGATAGACACCTTTCTAATGATTTGAACATTGTTGGTGGCGGAATTCTACTAGCTGTGAAAAACTCTTTAATATGTACTTTAGTTGACATTTTTGACGTAGAAATAATATGTACTTAAATTAAAATAGAAAGTGGTCACCTTTTCATTATCTCCGTTTATATATGTACCTCCAAGATCAACCAAAAATATTTACGAAAACTGTATTGATTGTATTGAAAGCATACACGATCTTATGGAACCAAGTGATGAGCTCTTGATCAAAGGTGACTTTAATCTTTCGAGCCTGCAATGGACAAAATCTGCAGACTTCAACAGCTTATCTCCTGTTAACCCATCGTGTACTAATGAGTTCATTATAATTGATGGTTTAGCCTCTTGTGGATTTGGTCAATTCAACGGAACTGCTAATCGCTTCGATAAAATACTGGACTTACTTTTTTCTCAGAAACAATAAATGCTGAAAATGAGGACCGCCGCCACCCGACCTTAATAAATAATGCCGAATTTAAATAATGTGCAATATCCTACCTAGTTCAAATGAAAAACTTGAGTTCAATTTCAAAAAATGTAATTTTGATCAACTTGTTAGTTTATTGTGTAATGTTAACTGGAATCAAGTGTTTTTAAATAGCAATATTGATGATATGTGTTTAAAATTTTATAATGCACTTTTTGATTGTTTTTTATGAAACTACTCCATTACGTAAACCTAGCATTAGTTCTGAAATACCACCATGGTTTAACAAACAACTGAAAACCTTAAAAAATTAAAGAAACAAGGTTAAAATATTGTAAATCAAGAGCTGATGAAGATCATAGGACATACTCCGAATTAGAATGTATGTTTACAGACTACTCTAATTTCTTATATTCAGATTATATAGCTATGAATATATGTATGTCCATAATATGTTATTAAAAACAAATCTTCGATATAGTTTTAAGAATATATTTGGGATGACTGTTAATTAAATCTTGATTATATATATGTACTTAAGGACATTTTAATACAGTTTCTTTATAAACAAAAATAAAATTCTCTTTTACATTTGGTAGGTACTTATATCAATAAGGTTTAAGGATGAAAAGTCAAACTTTTTAGGTAGGAACACATGTATTAATTTACAAAAGAGGACTTTTTATAGTACAGATAAAATAGGATAAATAGAACAAAAAAAATAGTACCGTCATGAAACTAAGTGAAAACGTTTAAGGCACTATGTGAATGAAGAATCAAAAGAGTCTATAAAAATTGTTCATTTGGAAGGGTGTTTTTTTAAGGGGAGGAGGGGGCAAGTTGTGGTGTATCAAACTGAAAAACTAACCTTGTTACAACCTAAGCATGTGACACATGTTTCTAAGTAGTTTTTAATGCTGAATCAAATGATATAAGAATCAAGTCAATACGCCCTCCGAGAAAATAGTTAGTGTCATTTTTATGTAAGCATGACTGTATTTTCAGTACAAAAGTTAAATATTACCGAAAACCAATTGAAAATAATGGTCCATTGATGAAACTTGACATCAATGGTTCGTTTGTTGTAAAAAACAATAATCAAAACAATCTAAAAAATATCTGTGGTAAATAGGTGTTTTTTTCTGGGGAGTTGTGTTATAGTGGGATTATTACCATTAACCTATAAAAAAATATGGTACCACCATGAAACATGATAGAAATGTGTTCTGAACTATCAAAATGAAGAAATATAAAAATATCTATACAAAAAGGGCGTTTTTATGGGTGCAGGAGAGTATAATACTTTTTTTAAAAACAAATACTGTTTCCAAAAACAAGTAACGCCGTCTTTACTCAAACCCCCGAAAACTCCCTTTCACCCTCGATATTTTAGTAAATTTCTTTTACTGTTCATTCTCGTAGTAAATGAAACATTTTTACCACGTTTCTTGAAGCTACCATCCTTTTCAAAGAATTTCGAAAAATAACACCACACTTTCACACAATTGCTTCAAAAAAACACTCTACCATGCAAAATATTTTTATAGACTCTTTGATTCTTCATCCCGTTAGTTCATAAAGCTTTTTTACCAAGTTTCTTGGTGGTACCATTTTTTTAAATTGGTTTTATGGTAACCCACCCTCCCAAAAAACACCTTTTTACCACAGATATTTTTTAGATTCTTTTGATTATTGATTTTTATGATGAATGAACCATTGATATCAAGTTTCACCATTAGACCATTATTTCCAATTGGGTTTCGTTGATATTTTACATTTACACTGAAAATACAGTCATGCTAACATAAAAATGACAATAACTTTTTTTTCGGAGGTCCTATTGACTTAGGTTTGGTATCATTTGATTCAGCATTAAAAACTACCTTAAAAACTTGTGTCATTTGCCTAGGTTGTACCAAGGTAAGTTTGTCCGTTTGATACACCACAACTTCCGCCCCTCTCCCCCTCAAGAAAAAACACCCTTCCATGTGAAATATTTTCATAGACTCTTTTGATTCTTCATTTTCATGGTACATGAAACGTTTTCACCAAGTTTAATGGTAATACCAATTTTTTTTTATTCGAAGGCCTTTCTGTACTATTTCACCTGTACTATTAGTAAAATGATAAAAAAGGATTTCAACATATTAAATAATTCATATTTCTTCATTCTCGACTTCATCATTGCTGTCTCTTGAAATATACATATTCTCTTAATTAAACTTCGCCAGCATTGCTTTTGATGGTTCGAAATTGATGCAACCTTCAGGGCATAGGCTATAGCGAACTCTTAAAACAGAATCTGCGGTTTCGATACCAAGTCGATTCCTGGGTTTGTTTTTAACAATGTTAACGACGGAAAACGCTCTCTCGACTGAAGCGTTGGAGAACGGAAGACTAAGAAGTGCCAAAAGTAGTGTGCTTAAGTGCTTAAAAGTGGATTCCCTTGCGGAGTTCTTAGCACCTGAAACTTCCGCTCAGAATATTTCTGATGTTTTAAGCTCACTCAACTCAGTCAAATGAAGAATATTTCACTTATTAACAATTGCATCGACGTTTTCACAAATATTTTGAAATTTAATCGCAATCGCCGTTATGTCAGCTTTTATTTGCGATGTTGCTGACTGTGGAGAGAAAATGTTTATATTTTCTTAAATGTAAGTATTCGTAACTGCAGCCACTCGCATAAGATGATAAGAAAGTCTTTTCACATTGCCTTACACACATCAAGCTCCGATTTTAAATACATCTTTGCTGGCTTCCAAAAAGTAATTTCCAAAATTTTTGTTCACATTGGATAGAGATGCAAGAAGGTAGATAGATTACTTCTCTCTTCTTGTTCTTGTTGATTGTTTCGTGTTACTTGTATCAAGATGGTCAGACCAAAACAATTTTTTGGTCGGTATGAGCTTTGTATGTATACACATAGGTAAGAATATATGTTTGTTTATAAAGTTGAAGGAAAATTCGTAGGTAGGCAGGTTGATATAGTGTACTGTGGTTATGGTAAAATTGTTTCCAACCAAAAAAAAAGACTATAGAAATGTTTTCCAACCAAAAATCCCACCATTTTCCCAGCTATGGGGATTATTTTCAACCATTTTGGTTGGAAAAACCACCAGTCTGGAAACATTGGCACGAATTCAGAAATAAACAATTCAACGGAAATATTAAATCTCGCAACCCTTTTCAAGAGACCCGGACAGTGCAAAATCATCAAAGAAGCAGCTTCAACAAATACTGATTGATTACCAGAATGTTAATGGTTTAAGGACTAAGATCAATACGGTCTATAAAAATATTAATAAACTTCCTGACGATGTCATTGTAATGACAGAAACTTGGCTGAATGATACATTTTTAGATTCTGAGCTCTTCGACTCAAGCTAAAATCTTCAGGTGCGATAGACACCTTTCTAATGATTTGAACATTGTTGGTGGCGGAATTCTACTAGCTGTGAAAAACTCTTTAATATGTACTTTAGTTGACATTTTTGACGTAGAAATAATATGTACTTAAATTAAAATAGAAAGTGGTCACCTTTTCATTATCTCCGTTTATATATGTACCTCCAAGATCAACCAAAAATATTTACGAAAACTGTATTGATTGTATTGAAAGCATACACGATCTTATGGAACCAAGTGATGAGCTCTTGATCAAAGGTGACTTTAATATTTCGAGCCTGCAATGGACAAAATCTGCAGACTTCAACAGCTTATCTCCTGTTAACCCATCGTGTACTAATGAGTTCATTATAATTGATGGTTTAGCCTCTTGTGGATTTGGTCAATTCAACGGAACTGCTAATCGCTTCGATAAAATACTGGACTTACTTTTTTCTCAGAAACAATAAATGCTGAAAATGAGGACCGCCGCCACCCGACCTTAATAAATAATGCCGAATTTAAATAATGTGCAATATCCTACCTAGTTCAAATGAAAAACTTGAGTTCAATTTCAAAAAATGTAATTTTGATCAACTTGTTAGTTTATTGTGTAATGTTAACTGGAATCAAGTGTTTTTAAATAGCAATATTGCTGATATGTGTTTAAAATTTTATAATGCACTTTTTGATTGTTTTTTATGAAACTACTCCATTACGTAAACCTAGCATTAGTTCTGAAATACCACCATGGTTTAACAAACAACTGAAAACCTTAAAAAATTAAAGAAACAAGGTTAAAATATTGTAAATCAAGAGCTGATGAAGATCATAGGACATACTCCGAATTAGAATGTATGTTTACAGACTACTCTAATTTCTTATATTCAGATTATATAGCTATGAATATATGTATGTCCATAATATGTTATTAAAAACAAATCTTCGATATAGTTTTAAGAATATATTTGGGATGACTGTTAATTAAATCTTGATTATATATATGTACTTAAGGACATTTTAATACAGTTTCTTTATAAACAAAAATAAAATTCTCTTTTACATTTGGTAGGTACTTATATCAATAAGGTTTAAGGATGAAAAGTCAAACTTTTTAGGTAGGAACACATGTATTAATTTACAAAAGAGGACTTTTTGTTATAGTACAGATAAAATAGGATAAATAGAACAAAAAAATTAGTACCGTCATGAAACTAAGTGAAAACGTTTAAGGCACTATGTGAATGAAGAATCAAAAGAGTCTATAAAAATTGTCCATTTGGAAGGGTGTTTTCCTAAGGGGAGGAGGGGGCAAGTTGTGGTGTATCAAACTGAAAAATTAACCTTGTTACAACCTAAGCATGTGACACATGTTTCTAAGGTAGTTTTTAATGCTGAATCAAATGATATAAGAATCAAGTCAATACGCTCTCCGAGAAAAAAGTTAGTGTCATTTTTATGTAAGCATGACTGTATTTTCAGTACAAAAGTTAAATATTACCGAAAACCAATTGAAAATAATGGTCCATTGATGAAACTTGACATCAATGGTTCGTTTGTTGTAAAAAACAATAATCAGAACAATCTAAAAAATCTCTGTGGTAAATAGGTGTTTTTTCTGGGGAGTTGTGTTATAGTGGGATTATTACCATTAACCTATAAAAAATATGGACCCACCATGAAACATGATAGAAATGTGTTCTGAACTATCAAAATGAAGAAATATAAAAATATCTATACAAAAAGGGCGTTTTTATGGGTGCAGGAGAGTATAATACTTTTTTTTAAAAACAAATACTGTTTCCAAAAACAAGTAACACCGTCTTTACTCAAACCCACGAAAACTCCCTTTCACCCTCGATATTTTAGTAAATTTCTTTTACTGTTCATTCTCGTAGTAAATGAAACATTTTTACCACGTTTCTTGAAGCTACCATCCTTTTCAAAGAATTTCGAAAAATAACACCACACTTTCACACAATTGCTTCAAAAAAACACCCTTCCATGCAAAATATTTTTATACTCTTTGATTCTTCATCCCGTTAGTTCATAAAGCTTTTTTACCAAGTTTCTTGGTGGTACCATTTTTTTAAATTGGTTTTATGGTAACCCACCCTCCCAAAAAACACCTTTTTACCACAGATATTTTTTAGATTCTTTTGATTATTGATTTTTATGATGAATGAACCATTGATATCAAGTTTCACCATTAGACCATTATTTCCAATTGGGTTTCGTTGATATTTTACATTTACACTGAAAATACAGTCATGCTAACATAAAAATGACAATAACTTTTTTTTCGGAGGTCCTATTGACTTAGGTTTGGTATCATTTGATTCAGCATTAAAAACTACCTAAAAAACTTGTGTCATTTGCCTAGGTTGTACCAAGGTAAGTTTGTCCGTTTGATACACCACAACTTCCGCCCCTCTCCCCCTCAAGAAAAAACACCCTTCCATGTGAAATATTTTCATAGACTCTTTTGATTCTTCATTTTCATGGTACATGAAACGTTTTCACCAAGTTTAATGGTAATACCAATTTTTTTTTATTCGAAGGCCTTTCTGTACTATTTCACCTGTACTATTAGTAAAATGGTAAAAAAGGATTTCAACATATTAAATAATTCATATTTCTTCATTCTCGACTTCATCATTGCTGTCTCTTGAAATATACATATTCTCTTAATTAAACTTCGCCAGCATTGCTTTTGATGGTTCGAAATTGATGCAACCTTCAGGGCATAGGCTATAGCGAACTCTTAAAACAGAATCTGCGGTTTCGATACCAAGTCGATTCCTGGGTTTGTTTTTAACAATGTTAACGACGGAAAACGCTCTCTCGACTGAAGCGTTGGAGAACGGAAGACTAAGAAGTGCCAAAAGTAGTGTGCTTAAGTGCTTAAAAGTGGATTCCCTTGCGGAGTTCTTAGCACCTGAAACTTCCGCTCAGAATATTTCTGATGTTTTAAGCTCACTCAACTCAGCCAAATGAAGAATATTTCACTTATTAACAATTGCATCGACGTTTTCATAAATATTTTGAAATTTAATCGCAATCGCCGTTATGTCAGCTTTTATTTGCGATGTTGCTGACTGTGGAGAGAAAATGTTTATATTTTCTTAAATGTAAGTATTCGTAACTGCAGCCACTCGCATAAGATGATAAGAAAGTCTTTTCACATTGCCTTACACACATCAAGCTCCGATTTTAAATACATCTTTGCTGGCTTCCAAAAAGTAATTTCCAAAATTTTTGTTCACATTGGATAGAGATGCAAGAAGGTAGATAGATTGCTTCTCTCTTCTTGTTCTTGTTGATTGTTTCGTGTTCCTTAGAATATATGTTTGTTTATAAAGTTGAAGGAAAATTCGTAGGTAGGCAGGTTGATATAGTGTACTGTGGTTATGGTAAAATTGTTTCCAACCAAAAAAAAAAGACTAGAAATGTTTTCCAACCAAAAATCCCACCATTTTCCCAGCTATGGGGATTATTTTCAACCATTTTGGTTGGAAAAACCACCAGTCTGGAAACATTGGCACGAATTCAGGAATAAACAATTCAACGGAAATATTAAATCTCGCAACCCTTTTCAAGAGACCCGGACAGTGCAAAATCATCAAAGAAGCAGCTTCAACAACAGCGGCGTATACAGCTCCATTTCTTGGGGGGGGGGGTCATATCAAAACAAATACCCAATTCAGTTCTTATAAATTTATTAGTTAAAAGTCTGATCCACACGGTTTCAATTTTTTTCGCCTCTGTACTTTTTTTGGAATTAATTTCTGCTGGTCCCACAAATGTTAGCATTTTTTTTAATTATAAAGAGGGGGGGTCGAAATTTTAGCAAGGTAAAAATTCGTTTTGCAAAACTTTTCTTTCGAAATTTTGTTTCTTAATATTCTCCAAATTCCGATTACATAGTTTTGACAAAATAAAGAAAAGTTTGGAAAATGTCAAAAGGGCGTAATTTTTTCTTCTTCTTTCAATTTACTTTTTTATCATCTTAAAATAAAATACAGTAGACGCTCGATATAGTGAAGTAATAAAACCAGCCTGTTAACTCTTTCGAGATTGTTTCCTTTTTCGCAGGAGTTCAGACATTTTTGTAAAAAAAAATGTGTTTTTATAAATAATTTTGTGTGTTCACTATAGTTAATTTTTTTAGATTTACTAAATCGAGCGTCTACTGTATTATTATTTGCTGACAAAGCTTAAAAATTTTTATATTAAGGGTATTCATGCAACTTCTTAAAACCGTAGATAAGTTAACAAATTTGTTAAATTTATCTTTTGGTTAATGAACTGTCAAATTTTGTATGGGAAATGATTTACACAATTTTGTAAAAGTTATCAAGGGATTTTGTTGCGTAAAATAAACCAAACTGGTTAATCGTCATTGTGACTCTATCTCTGATTGAATTACCTAGCATTTAATCAAATGTATAACAAAGGTCGTTCATGCAAACTTTTAACACAATTTGTAAACTTACGACGTTGAATGAATAGCCTTATTATTTTCTGTGTAAACACAAATTTTGTAGAGCTGAGTTTTGGAAACAAAATTTTGATCAACTCCCAAATTTTAATATGATCTTGAGGTTGTGTACCAAAAATATTTCGTATGGATTTTTTGTGCACGCTAAAAATAGGAGGTTTTGGAGATGTAAATATTAATATTTTACTTAATAATAATATTTTTAAATATTTTTCTTAATATCTTACGTTTGAAGACAGTTTTTAGGGACATTTTGCATTAATTTTTTTTTCTTATCTGATAAGGGGATAATAATGAGGCGATAATTTTCTCATCTATCAATCAAAAATTGTGGTAGTTAGAACCACACTTTTATTGAAGACAAACATTCTTAGCTTTCACAATTTGTTTTTATTTATGTCTGAAAATGAACATGTGAAGTATTGGCCGTAGATCAAAAAATTGAATGCAGACGCAAAATGGTCTTGGAACTTTCAAAAATGTTTAAAATATGTGTAAATTTAAAATTACCTTCTCAATGGGTTTTCTCATGATAATTGAAACATACAAAATACGCAAAATGCAAATACAAATTCTACTGCGTTAGTATTGTGTTCATTAGTCAAGTTTGCTAAAGTCACGAATTTGAATACATCATCTACGGTGCAACTGAGCAGTACAAAAATCGAGTTGATGATTATTGAAAAGGCAGAAAGCATGTTTGTAAACGTCAAAAGCTTTAGCAAGTAAATTGACTGGCGTTGATGAAAACAAATTTTCAACAAACAGGACGAATACATATTATTTGTCATGACGCTTTCTGCGTCAAAAAAACGACGATCATTTCATGAACAAATTGACTTTGATTTACCGATATTGTGATCAATTCATAGTTTAGGGAATATATTTTAAAGCACGCTTAACTTGCGTTGGATTGTCATCAATCGAATATACGATCGATACGATCAAAAGAAAATGTATTTTAAACATAATCCAAAATTAATAGTAACTGTTAAATTCGTGTTAAAAGTCAGACAAGAATGTATATAACATATAACATTCCAAGCAGAGCGATGTATTTTAAGTTACGTTGCGTTGGAATGAAATTAACGATAGAAAAAATATTGAACTAAAAATAAAAATGTCGACAGGTTAAAAAATCAATTTATATCAACTTTTTTTCTATGTACTAAATATTGGGAAGAAATATCGAAAATTCGATTAAAGTCGATCCTTTTCTCGAGTTTCTTTTTAGGCTGCTGACTTTTTGTCAAAGTTTGAAGCAAAAAATTTAATGAACTAGTAACCAAAATAAGTATTCTTACATGCAAAAAAGTCGATATAAACTGACATTTCAACTAGTTAAATCGTTTTTTTTTGCTGGTAATTCATACGTAACCTATACTGAAACAAGTCGGTACTGGGTTTGAGTCGGAGCGGCCCTGGTGTATGGAATACGGTTTAAAGTAAAATTTTTGTTTTTCATTGTAATATTCGTATAATAGCGTCTGTTATTTTTTTTTCATTCATTATTCATTCATTTATTTTTTTTTATCGAAGATGATTTCCTTGATATTTTGAACAAAATTCTCACAAAATAAGTAAGTTAAACCGATCAAAAACAATATTGAAAATACTTTGAGCATTAAAGAGGGTATATCTGCCAAAAACGTAGATCTACCAAATTGATTTTGAGTCAAAAAATAAATCAATGCTGAAATGTTCTGAATGCAAAAGTGGTCAAAATCGTCTATTTGATAAATCTTAACAAAAAAAATTGATTAATTTCGACAATAAAACCCCAATAGTATTATTCGGGCAATGGCTTATAAATGTTGATAGGAGACGGTAAATAATCTTTACCAATAATGAGTAGGTTATCTCTTCCAAAGCTATAAACAATTAATTTTTTTGAAATTATATTTTAAGATTGCAAATATGTTTTGCTTTTCTTATTATTTTTTGCGTATATCTTTTGAGTTCTCGGGGGGGGGTCATGACCCCGTGACCCCCCCCTTGTATACGCCGTTGTTCAACAAATACTGATTGATTACCAGAATGTTAATGGTTTAGGGACTAAGATCAATACGGTCTATAAAAATATTAATAAACTTCCTGACGATGTCATTGTAATGACAGAAACTTGGCTGAATGATACATTTTTAGATTCTGAGCTCTTCGACTCAAGCTAAAATCTTCAGGTGCGATAGACACCTTTCTAATGATTTGAACATTGTTGGTGGCGGAATTCTACTAGCAGTGAAAAACTCTTTAATATGTACTTTAGTTGACATTTTTGACGTAGAAATAATATGTACTTAAATTAAAATAGAAAGTGGTCACCTTTTCATTATCTCCGTTTATATATGTACCTCCAAGATCAACCAAAAATATTTACGAAAACTGTATTGATTGTATTGAAAGCATACACGATCTAATGGTACCAAGTGATGAGCTCTTGATCAAAGGTGACTTTAATCTTTGTATTGATGATATGTGTTTAAAATTTTATAATGCACTTTTTGATTGTTTTTTATGAAACTACTCCATTACGTAAACCTTGCATTAGTTCTGAAATACCACCATGGTTTAACAAACAACTGAAAACCTTAAAAAATTAAAAAAACAAGGTTAAAATATTGTAAATCAAGAGCTGATGAAGATCATAGGTTAGGTTGGGTTAGGTTTAGGTGGCTGTCAGGAAAACTGCTGACACACTTAGGCCAGAATAGGCCCATTGTAATACCACATAAAGAATGCGAGGTAATCCTCATTAATTAAACCAGTTGGAGCTTTTAATAAAGCGATGGAGACTGTGAATGTCAATTTTATTTAAGTCACTGGGATCATTGAAGAAAAAATTTCCTAAGTGTGTTTTGCGTCTTTGAGAAAGAGCAGAACATGAGCAAAGAAGTTGTGGGATAGTTTCTTCCTCCTCCTCTTCCATGCAGCTTCTGCAGAAATCATTTGAAAAGACACCAAGTCTATTGGCGTGTTTACCTATGAGGCAGTGTCCAGTAATGACACCAATTGTGGAGCTAATATGCAATCTACTCAGAGATAACAAACATTTCGATTGCTTCGGATCCAGTGTTGGCCAGATCTGTTTTGTCGCCAGACAAGTAGTGATACCTGTCGATCTGCTGTTTGTCATCATCATAGAATCTTGCTTAAGCATAAGTTTACATGTAGCAATCGGTATTCCAATGTTCATCTTGCAAGGTGATATTGGTGTACTAGTTCCTATCCTGGCGAGTTCATCGGCTTTACAGTTTCCTAGAATATCTCTGTGTCCCGGCACCCAGAAAAGGTGAATGTTGAACTGTTCTGCCATCTCCATTAGAGACGATCGACAGTTTCGGGCAGTTACGGAGTTTGCAGAAACAGATCCTAATGATTTAAGGGCAGCTTGGCTATCTGAGAAGATACGGATATTCAAAGTAGATATTACGTTTTCATTGAGCCAAGATAAAACTTCTTTTGTCGCCAGGATTTCCACTTGGAACACGCTACAATGATCAGGGAGACGGAAGGAGAGACTAATATTTAGTCGTTCTGAGTACGCGCAGCCACCTACCCCCTCTTCGGTTTTTGAGCCGTCCGTGTAGAAGTGAATTGCTTCATCTCTCAAGAATTCATTATCTTCCCAAATAGATCTTGTTGGAATTGTAATTTGAAAATTTTTGCCAAAAACCGGCTGAGGGATGGTGTAGTCGGAGTGTTTAGGGATTGATTCGAATTTGTTCAGAATGAGAGTGTGTCCAATAGAGTTATTGGACCATTGAGAAATGGCTCTGAGACGAATAGCTGTGTTCGCCGTCACTTGTTTAGTGTATATATCGAGGGGTGTGATGTTAAGCAGTATGTCTAACGCAGCGGAAGGTGTCGAACGGAAAGCTCCGCTGATACACAAGCAAGCCGATCACTGTACTTTGCTTAGCTTATCACGATTAGTTATTTTATTTAAAGCAGTCCACCATACTGCCACCCCATAAGTGAGTATCGGTCTGATGACCGCTGTGTATAGCCATTGGGTGATATGTGGCGACAAGCCCCATTTGTTTCCAATAGCTTTTTTACAGGAGAAAAGTGCCACTGTGGCTTTTCTAATTCTTTCTTGTATGTTTGGTTTCCAGCTCAACTTTTTGTCTTAGATCAGACCCAGATATTTAGCTTGATCTGAGAAGTTAAGTGGAATACCATTTATTGATGGAGGGTCTATGTTCGGAATTTTATTATCCTTGTAAAGAGGACAAGTTCAGTTTTGTGGGGGTTTACACCTAGTCCACATTTGTCTGTCCATTCAAGTAGTTTGTTGAGAGCGGTTTGCATTAATTCTGTTATGATTTGATGATGCTTTCCCGATATTGCAATGGCAACGTCATCAGCATATGCAATAACTTTGAAACCATCCGCTTCTAGATTGACTAGTAGGTCATTAATTACGATGTTCCATAAGATTGGCGATAGGACTCCACCTTGCGGTGTTCCTCTGCTAACAGATCTTCTAACAGAACATTCACCTAATGTTGAGTTAATTATTCTGCTTCTTAGCATTAGGCTGATTAACTCCCTAAGTGAGCTATCTACATTCAAGCTCTTAAGCGCGGTTATTATTGCCATATTGCTTACGTTGTTGAAAGCACCTTCGATATCTAAGAATGCAACCAGAGTGTACTCTCTATGATGAAGGGAATATTCAATAGTGCGTACCAAGTTATGCAAGGCCGTTTCTACCGATTTCCCTTTGCGGTAAGCGTGTTGCGCCATAGAGAAAAGATTGGGTTCTATGGAACTGCGCAGATGGATATCAATCAGTCGTTCTAGAGTTTTAGAAGGAATGATGATAGGCTGATAGGTCTGAGATCCTTCGGATTTACATGGGAGCTTTTACCCGCTTTGGGTATGAAAACCACTTTAACTTCTCTCCATAAGGATGGTATGTGTGCAAGGTTCATACACCCTTCCAAAATTATCTCAAGGATAGGGATGATGATGTCTGAAGCCATTTGCAGTTCAGCTGGTATTATACCGTCAGGTCCAGCTGATTTATATGGATCGAAGCTGTCGATTGCCCATTTGAGTTTTTCTCTAGTAATCAGACCTAGTTTATTTGTTGTTATTTTGTTAGACTCTATTGAGCCATCACTGCATATATTTTGGGAGCTACCTGGGAAGTGAGTATCTAGTAGCAAGTCAAGTGATTCCCCACAAGATTTAGTCCAAGAGCCGTTGATAGTTTTCAAGCCGCTTGGCATAATGGGATTTGACGAGAGGATTTTTCTCAATCTTGAAGCTTTTCAAGAATCTTCTATTTTGTTACAGAAGTTTCTCCAGGAAGTTCTTTTATTTTTCCTCAATTGTTTTTTATACTTCTTAAGGGATTCTTTATATTTATAAGTCCCAGTCAGAGATTTCTTTGGAATATTTAGCTCGGTTGAAAAGTTTTCTACATTCCTTCCTGAGCGATTCTAGCCCTAAGTTCCACCAATGAGGTTTTTTCTTTCCTCTTATTTGGATAAGAGGACAGGATATGTCCATTGATTTGTTGAGAGCTGAGGTGAGATCATTGACTTTATTGTCAAGATCGATTCTGTCTAAGGGGATACGTAATAGGTTAGGTTTAATTAATCTGCTAAGAGTATCTCTATATTTTACCCAGTCAGTTTTCCGATGATTCCGGAAAGCTATCTGTTTCGTAGTTTCATCATTTAGATTGAATTGTATATACCTGTGATCAGAGAAAGAGTGCTCTTCTGATACTATCCAATTCGTGATCTTTTGATGAATCGAGTCGGATACAAGAGTAATGTCTAATACTTCTTGCCGGTTTCTGGTTATGAATGTTGGTTCATTACCAATATTGCTTACAATGAGGTTAGTACTGAGAATAAAATCGAAAAGTGACTCACCTCGATCGTTTATGTCAGAGCTTCCCCATACTGTATGGTAGGCGTTAGCATCACACCCAATGATGAGGCAGATTTTTTGTCGTTCGGCGTCAGCGATTAACCTCTTTAGCGTGTCGCCAGGGAGAGGGCCCAGGTGGTCGTGGCTGAGGTACGCAGACGCAAGCCAGTAGGTACCTTTCTCGGTCTGGAGTCTGACTGCGGTTACGTCTTTATCGCTGTAATCAGGGAGTAAATATACATTAGTGGTACTTCTTACCAATATGCAGGATCTGGGATCACCTTTGTCCGTTACATGCAGCAAGTAGTAATCAGAAGTCCTGTGTCCTTGAATTGTGGATTTGTAAATCCAGGGTTCTTGGATCAGGACGACATCTTCCCCATTTTTCTTAATGCGGAGAAGAAGGGAGGCTGAAGCCTGTTTTGAGTGTTGGATGTTAATCTGAAGTAGTTGCAGCATCATCGCTACGTTTCTTCAGATCCGCCCCCACCACGGTTTCGTTGAGCTCCTCTTCAGATTCTGACTCAGAAGGTGACTGTAGGAGATCATCATCACTGAGCAGAAATTCGGACATGCGATTAGCCTCCATGTCAGAGAAGCTGTCAATATTGGTAGCCTCAGGAGGCGGGTTAGTAGGGCATATTCTCGTGTTGGAAGTACTCGGTGCATCTACTTCCATTGCTGGTTGGTCGATGCAACGAGTATTTTCCTCCACAGAGGATATGACCTGTGACAGTAGAGGTGGAGGTGTTTCCTCATCTTTTTTGTAGACTTTCAGGATAGCGGTAGTCCAACCAAACCTAATAACACCTTGAGTTGAGACTAGGGGAGCCAGAGATTCCTTATTGAGTACCATGATGGCAGATATATAAGGACCAACTGGATCTTCTAGCTTCGCAACCTTCCAGTCGTGAGTAGGGAGAGTTGGATTACCGTACCTGATCATCTTTAGGATTGTATCCTTGCAGGATAGATTTGCTGGGATTCTGATGCGAGCTAGGTCTGCAAGGAATGTCTTCCTTAGCCACGACTTCGAGCTTAGCACCAGGCCATAGCCCCTCTAACCTACTAATAGCAAGCTTATATAGATCATATGATCTCTGGTCATCAAAGGCGACGATTTGGCCCTACCCTGGTACCACCCTGCATCTTCAAAGACAACAGGCTCTCCTGGATTCTCCATTATAAGAGTCCAGTACGATCTCTGGAGTTTATTTGAGACCGTCGTCCATTGATCAGAAGTGATCATACCATCCACATTGCTTCTGTCGATAACAGCTACAATAGTCTTGTCCTTTAGCACGTCACTAAAGGACAAGTCTTTTTTAGCATAGGAGGTGTTATGCACCTTTGGTTTTTTGGGGTTTGGAGTGCCTCCCTCTACAGACCGTTGTCGCTTCGACGAGAAGTCTTTGCTGGTCGTAGGTTTAGCAAGAATGCTCCTAGCCCAAGCGAGTTTAGCGGATTGCTTTGAGTCTAGATCTGTCGGTGGCATACTTCCAATGACTTTTTCTATTCTCTCTGCGGCCCGCCTCTCGCTGCGTGATGCGTTTTTGTTTCCCTCGCTGGTGGAAGATGAGCTGTTTGTCACAGTTCTGCCATCAGGGAGGGAACCCTCCATCGTGTTCGGACGGGGTCTGCTCTCACCAGTGGTAATATCGCGCGTCGCAGATATTTTTCTTGTCAGAACAGCCCCCTTCGAACTCGTGAGAGGTCTAGGAGTGGGTTTAGAGCCAAGCGTCATGGCTATATTCCCACGATTTTGTGTAAAGAGTGTTTTTATTTCCGTACCCTTTGGGACTTGACCACCGTCAGCAGAAGAGAGGCTGACAGTCGCAGTCTCACCACTACTAACGCTGGGCAAACCCACCGAGTACGGATTGGATATAGTACCAGCAGGAGGTACACCTCCTTCCTTACTAGTAATAGCGTCTAGACTGTGAGTCGTTTCATCATTCCTAGGAGTGCCTGGGATGATGGTCGGCTCAGCAGTCCCACCGCTCTTCACTTCTTTGTGGATGGACAATTTTGTATTTATCGCTGGCGACTTAACCTCACCTGAGGTCAAGCCCTCGCCGGCAGTCGCGACACCTGCCGACTTTTGAACGTATATCCCCGTTCGATTTTGTTTTCTTTTATTCTTACTTTTGTCCATATTTGTTCAAGTTTTCTAACATTGAGGTTTTTTGTTTGAGTTATGTTGGTTGTGTGACTCTGCAGCTGGATTGCTGGAGAATCCCACGTAAGCACCCCCACCACGACAAGGTCAACTCGTAGGAGGTGGAAGATCATAGGACATACTCTGAATTAGAATGTATGTTTACAGACTACTCTAATTTCTTATATTCAGATTATATTGTAAAAATTGAAAATGATATAAAACGTAACCTAAAAAACTTTTGGAATTTCGTGTCTGCCAAAAGAAAATTTGACGACGACACTAACTCTTTGTCTTTTGAAAATGCTACTAGTCATGACTCCTAAGTCATCGCAAATATATGTATTTTTTCAAAGATGTATTTGTAGCATCTAGTTCCCATGAACCCAGGATCCATTACTTTCTAATATTAAGGTTTTCACATCTTAATTCAATTAACTTTACTATTTGCGAGAATTCAACTATCCAAAGTGTTCTTAAGTTCGACGATTGTTTTAGTCCTGGTCCTGATGATGTTACATCATGTGTATTAAAGAAGTATCTGGTCTCAGTTGTCCTATCCCCTACATATTCTTTTGAACGAGTTTCTTAAATGCTCAGTTTTTCCTATTCTTTGGAAAAGTGCATTTATAACACCGGTTTATAAAAAAGGGTCGAAAAATTACATCATAAACTACCGCCCTATTGTCAAACTTTGTGTTATTACGAAGCTGTTTGAGTCCATTATTTGTAATGTGTTATCTTTTAATGGTAAATCTATTATTAGGGCAACCAACATGGTTTCGTCAAAAACAAGTCAATTGTTACAAACCTGTTTCATTTTACTACGTTTTGTCTTGATTCCTTTGAAGATCGAAAACAAGTAGATTGTGTCTTTACCGATTTTAGTAAAGCTTTACATAAATTGTGTCATAAAACTTTGGTTAATAAACTGATGGCTTTGGGGTTTAATGAAAGTTTCTTAAAGTGGATCTCGTCCTACTTGATTAATAGACGTTATAGTGTTAGTTTCGAAATGGGCAATGATTGGCTTATATGTATATTTGATTTGTGTGAACTTATGTGTAATGTGTATTGAATAATAAATTGTTAACAATTGTATATAGTTCAATAATTGTTGTAATTAGTTTTGATAATCTGTTACCAATTTTCAATTTGTGTTATCTAATCGTGTACCTCCTTGTTGTGTATTTAATTACGTGTGAATGTATGTATGTTCCGTGTGTTGTTTGTTTGAATAAAAATACTTTGTTTTAAACTATTAACAATGAATTAAATGTACTTTATTACTTATTAATTGTGAACTATGTGAATTTATGTATGAATGTTTTTACGTGACTGTACAAAATATGACTTGTTTGTGAATTGTGATTATGTTTTACCAACCGATCTCGTTCGTGATTGAATGCTGAATGATGTTAGTTCTTAGTAGGTATACAAATTAGGCAATACGTAGAGATTAGATTTTACAGTTTATGTTAGTAAATAGCTACATAGCAAATTATGTAAATTGAAAATAATGTGCATTGCGGAAAGCGCATACATGGATAACAAGAAAATAGTGTTATGATTTTGTGTGTTAGATTTTTATATAGTGTTGCATCCGATGTTTGGCATTCTCAAACTAGCACTCTGATCATTTTATTGTTAACTCTGGTGTTCCTCAAGGTAGCCACTTTGGTCCATTATTATTTATTTTATATATAAATGACTTGAACTCAATTATTCAAAATTCTTCTATTCTTATATATGCTGCTGACATTAAAATTTTTAAAAGCATAACTTCTCTAAATGACTGTTCAAAACTCCAAGAAGATCTTTATGGGTTAAGGGAATGGTGCAATTCAAACCGTCTTCTGTTGAATATTGACAAATGTAAAACAATGTTTTAGACGCAAAAAAAAATATAATAACTTGTAATTATATGTTCAATTCTTCTTCTTTATGTACATTGTCTGTTTTTTCTGATTTGGGTATTGTTCTTGACACAAAATTAACTTTTGTCGACCACTTTTACTATGTAATTAAAAAAAGCCAATTAAATTCTTGGATTCAAAAACGGTTCTCTCGTGATTTCCACGATCCTAATGTTCTATAGCTTCTTTATGTATCTTTTGTTAGGCCAGTACTTGAATACGGATGTGTAGTATGGGCCTCTTTCTACACAATTCACATAAACAGGCTTGAATGTTTCCAGAGAAGGTTTATGCGTTTTTGTCTTCGTTTTCTTCATTGGTTCCAAAGATCTACCTTACCTCCTTATCCTCAAAGACTCATGCTAATTAATCTTCGCTTGCTCTCCAAACATAGACAGTATATCCAGTTTTGCTTTATTTTAAAATTAGTCAATGGGTCAGGCAAGCTTAAGAAGACAGTTGCCTTTGTGCCCGATTTTCAGCAGAACAAACTATGGTATTAATAGTCCTTCAAACCAATTGATTTCAGTTTTCAATAAATATTATTTTGTAATTTCATCTACAGACGACAATGTAAAAAGTTATAAATTTAAACAAATCTTTTTCTTTTCATCATTGTAGTGGACTATATTAATGTTTATATATTGTATCTTATGTAAACTAGTTTTGTAAGCTTTGCTATGGTTAGTTATTTAACGGATTAAATAAATGGAAATGTAAATGTTTTAAATAAATGATAGATAATTTCTTGCTGAAGCACATGAAGAGCAACAGTTTAATTTTTGAGGCTTATTACCCTTAGTTCGAATACTACGAGCGTGTGTGTTTAAGTGGCTTTATTGCGCGCCAGATACATTTCTCCATCTAGACAGTCGAGGGCTGATCCAGGATAGAGCGGCGGTTCCGCTAATCTACCATGTCGGGCGTAGAACTGTAGATTAGTGACTCCTTTACAAGCGGCACGTCCTCACGCAAGTCTATTGTTTACGTTTTTATTCAATATACTTCAACCAGCCAGACCACGGGCTTTACCATCATCAATTTCAAGTTGTCTGAATTTAACCAAATTCCCCTAGATAATATAATTTACAGTACATTTGTGATGTTTTTTTAATACGTGTCGGTAACCATCGACTAAAATTATGCGTCTTAGAAGGGTACAACAACATCTAACTGATGAGCCCAATTGTTGTACCTGGGCGAAACGCATTTTGGACTAAAGGTCATAAAAAAACTTATTATTAAGGTGATTATAGCTTAAATTCAAGCGCCCGATTGGGGCCAGTAGCTTTAAGAGAGAAAAATGAATTAAAAAAAAGCACATTTGAACGGTAATCAGAAGATCGCAGGATCGAATCCCAGCAAAGACAACTTTTTTTGTTTTGTCTCTCGGGGCAAAAGGATACTTAATGGATGGGGACCGAAATATAGTCGAGAGTTAGCTTTGTTAGATCCAAAATGTCTGGAGCAAAGTTATTATTTTCATCAAGGAATATCAAATAGAAACGTGTACTAATACAACGAAAATTTGGTATATGCTCTTGGGTTTAACCAATACATAAATGTTGAAATGAATGGCGACGTGAATTCAAAACTTCTCGAAATCGATGAAAAGAGATGTAAAGAGTTTTAATGGATACTTACATATAAAACAAACTTACATATTATATAAAGCTTAAAAAAGCAGAAAGTGCTTAAAAATAAGAAAATAAACAGATTTTTAGGAAACTTTACTTAAATCTCTCATGAATGATAGTTGAAGTTCTTTATGATAAATTTTATCTTTCTTTTTGTTTTATTACTTTGTATTTGACATCAAAATCACGCAAAATTAAGGAATAACTTGGGGTTCGGGCGAACCCCATACTTTTATGCACACCTAACTGTTATATGCTTAAAGTATGTATTGTTATAGATCAAGTTGACAGTTAAAATATCTTGTAATGAGGTCACGTGATTGTTTTTGTCAAAATTTAATAAGAATTATTGAAATTAGTGAAAAATAAAAGTTGCCATATTTCTCATAGAGCAGAGGACACAAAGAACTGGGCTTAAAACCTTTTTTTCTTCAAATACAACGTCTCCATCAAATGTCTCCTGGAATTACCACTGATTCCTGTATGAAATTTGCTTTCTTTATTACTCATCTTATTCATTTTATTTACATCATCAATCCAAATCCGCTCGAACCCCAAGTTTGGTTTATGGCTTTTTCTAAAAAAAACAATTCAGGAAAAGTCCCTGTGATGGAAAAAAATACAAAATATTAGGAAAAATAAATTTCGTTCACTGGCTTTTCATCACAAGTCAAAAATATGATTTTAAAGAGTTACTAGCATTCAAATATGCACTGGGGTTCGCGCGAGCCCCAATCCGTAGGGTTAATCGCAAGATATAAAAAGTTATACCTACAGAAACTGAAAAAATCCTACTTATAATTACGAGTACCAACGTCAGGATCCAACATCTCAAATCTCCCGTGAGAGATTTTAAAAATATTTCACTCATATAACAAGGTCAGCATAAGCTTTCACTTGACACAATTTTATTAGTTTTTACTCTTATCCGGAACATCCCGGAGCACCCTACCAAACAGGGCAGTTCCCTTTGGAGCGGCATAAATCACTTTAACCTTTGTATAAGTTAACTTTTTATTATTAAATTTGTATTAAAAAAAAATAATCTTTATTTTTTTTTTCTTTTTTATTTATCTTTATTATTTCATTTCATTTTAAAATCCTGCAGCGATTCCGCCTTCTAAGACTTAATGAATGTTTTTACTTAAAATCTAGAACTTAAATACCTATTATATGCTTACGTAGTATAACTGCACTATTGTTTTATTTGCGAGAATTAAATTGTTTGTTGCAACATTGCCCAGACACCAGGTCAGCATTTTTCGTGGAAAGCACAATGTTCGTTGAAGTTAACTTGTCGTCGTTAACTCGTCCCCTCTTAGATGAAAACGTCTCCGTTTTTTTTAAAATATGGGATCTTGTAGATGCTGGGATGATCTGAAATATTGGGATATGAAGAGCTTTTTGGTCTTGTTTCTGTAGGGATGAATGCTGGTGTTAGGTTTGTTTCGGGAGTCTTTTTGTTCCGATTTTTCATCTTAAGTATTATTGCGATCAGGAATATTAGGGTGAAAATTGAATAGTTGATCCATTGATAAGCTTCTATTTCTATTTGAATTTTGTTGATGTGTTTTGTATTGTTTAAATGGAGTTCCTTCATAAGTTGTAAGGACAGTATTTCTTCTATTTCGGATTCTTCGGAGACTGCGTGTAGAAGTGGTGGTAGTTCGTTAATTTTAGTTATTTCATCAGCAATATATTGTTGATTCCTGATTTTTAATGTAGTGTTGGAAAATTTAATAAGATAGGTGCCATTCAATGATCTCGTGATATTATCTACTTCTATGTTACCATTGAAATTGTTTAAAAGCATCGTTCCTGGTTCTATTTCTTCAACTTGTGGGATGTGTTGACTGTTCGTTTTTTTACACGTACCGTTTTCATTTCTTACTAAATTATATATACATTTATCATTACTTATGTCTATAATATTAGATTGTTTACATAAAGATAAATCATTTATTGTTTTGCATTCATTCCTTATGCCATATATAATATTATTTTTCTTTAAAATATTTGCATTTGAAATTTTATTAACAATATTATTATTTTTTATCAATGGTTTTACAGTTAGTTTTTCGAATATTTCGTTTCCCATTTTTGGAATGCTTAAAATATAAAGAATGGATGATATGTCCATAGCGACTTTTATTTCGGCAAATTCTAATGCTTCTTCGATATTTCTAAAAGTTTCATTTGTTTTATTTTTATTTATATTTTTCAATATTATATCAATTTCTGATTTGGAGAGTATATTTGAACTTACGATATTTCTCTTACTTAACTCGATTGCATAAATTATATTAATTATTTCCTCTTTAATAAGCTTTGTTTTATAAAGTAGACTTAATACTAATTCGTTTGCAAAGGTTTTATCCTTTTTTAATTCGATCATTATTTCGTTAGTTACATTTGTTAATTTATTTATTCTTTCAATGTATGCCTTGTTTATTAAAACTTGATTATTATTATTTTCTAAAACATTATTTATCTTATTAACCATTACTTCATAATCATCGTGGTCGGGATTACCCGCGACCCATTTACAGGCTGAGCCTATAAAGTTTAAGGATCTTTTTGATCTGTTTATTTTGATTTTATTTATAAGGTTCTTAGTATGCTTGAGTTCGTGTTCCAGGATGGGAAAAAAAGCATTTTTAGGTGGAATATGTCCGTATATGAGGGATGAAGTTTTTGCTATATAGTCTTCATAAGGAGGTTTTTCTACGGTGTGGATGAATTTGATGTTTCCTGTTTGGATTCTCGCAAGCCCATGTTTTAGAAAAATTATTTCTGAATTTGAATAATCGAGTATTCTAACTTCTGTGATGACGAAAGGGATAAAGTACCTGTAGGGAAAGAAAGGTTAATTTCAACTTTTTATATTTGATTTATGTACTATTCTGTCGGATTCTGTCACAATAGTTTTGGTTTCATTTTCTTTGACTATCTCCTTTTTGTAGCGGGGTGTTAGTTTTGAGCCTAATCTTTTGTTTACTTTGATATAAATGATATCACCAGGTGAGTAATTTTTTATAGGGTGTTTTTTCTTGTTATGATGCTTTAAGTCACTGTTTAATTTTTCTTGCAACTTTATTATGTTTTCTTTTCTTGCCTTTTCAAACTCTTCTGGGTCAGTGCTAACATTTCTGCCAAAGAATACTTCTATGGGTTTTTTTCCTATTGTAGAATGAACTGCCCAACTAACAATTTAACTTGTATTAGGTCCGATTTTTCAAATTTGGTAAGCTATAGCTCACATAGAACTAAAATAAGGCTTTGTTATGCAAACCAACCAATTCACAACATTGATTTTTGATAATAGCCTGTAAATTGGCCTTATATTTGAGATTTGCAAGTTGTATACAAGGCTTGTATGCTATAGTATGAAAAGACCTGTTTAAGGCCTGTCCAAGTTGTTTTACTGATAGTTAATAGAAACATATTGTATACGGCCAATTTAAATAAGCTCTTTGTAGACAGCAGCAAGATTTGACATTTCTCTTCAGTTGAAAGTATTTTGCAGAATGCATCGGGTCTAATAAATATTGGAAAATAGAAAGTGTTCGTCCTTAATTTGAATAGATTAAAAACAAATTAAAAAATATACTTTTTCATCAATAAGTGGTGAATAATTAATAAGAATTTATTAAAATACAAATGAACATGCATTTCAAGTGCCCCAGCGTTGATAAACGATATGAAGTGCGCGCTCGCCAATGTGGTCTTCGATTGATGTGCTTCTTGGTGGAATTTGTGTTGTTTGTTTTTGTTAACTTTAAGAAATGTTATAACTATTTTTGTTTATTTTTGCAATTATTCTCGTAAATATATCTGTTTTAACAGGATTTAACTTTTGTCGACCACTTTTACTATGTAATTAAAAAAAGCCAATTAAATTCTTGGATTCAAAAACGGTTCTCTCGTGATTTCCACGATCCTAATGTTCTATAGCTTCTTTATGTATCTTTTGTTAGGCCAGTACTTGAATACGGATGTGTAGTATGGGCCTCTTTCTACACAATTCACATAAACAGGCTTGAATGTTTCCAGAGAAGGTTTATGCGTTTTTGTCTTCGTTTTCTTCATTGGTTCCAAAGATCTACCTTACCTCCTTATCCTCAAAGACTCATGCTAATTAATCTTCGCTTGCTCTCCAAACATAGACAGTATATCCAGTTTTGCTTTATTATACGGCCAATTTAAATAAGCTCTTTGTAGACAGCAGCAAGATTTGACATTTCTCTTCAGTTGAAAGTATTTTGCAGAATGCATCGGGTCTAATAAATATTGGAAAATAGAAAGTGTTCGTCCTTAATTTGAATAGATTAAAAACAAATTAAAAAATATACTTTTTCATCAATAAGTGGTGAATAATTAATAAGAATTTATTAAAATACAAATGAACATGCATTTCAAGTGCCCCAGCGTTGATAAACGATATGAAGTGCGCGCTCGCCAATGTGGTCTTCGATTGATGTGCTTCTTGGTGGAATTTGTGTTGTTTGTTTTTGTTAACTTTAAGAAATGTTATAACTATTTTTGTTTATTTTTGCAATTATTCTCGTAAATATATCTGTTTTAAATCTTCAAATTTACGCAAAAAAATGTACTTTTGGATAAATAAATTAATTAAATACATTTGTTATGAGTTTATATGAGGATTAGTTTTGTTTACTATTTCCTTAAACCAACAAAAAAATTATTTCTTACAAATACCTTCCAACAAAAAAATTGTTCTTAAATAATTGTAAGGAATCCAGCAATTGTAATTATTATTTTTTTGTTTTAAATTATTCTGATTACAAATCAGCAGCAATTTTGTTATACATATTTTATTTTTTTTTTTTTTTTTTTTTTTAGTTAATTTAATTGGTTATTTTAAATAAGTTGAAAGTAAAGATTTTGTTTTCTCTTGATATTTTGGAAATTTTCTTTATTTTCTAAAAGTTAAAAGTTTTTTTTTTTGAATGGTCTGTTCTGCAAAGAATTGTACAGAGGGCTCAAATTCTTCCCCACTCTTTGCCTGTTTTGGTCCTTGTGGGTATCTTTACCATGCCAAATGCATCGGTTCAACCAATGCGTTTATTGAGAAAGTAACCAATTCTAAATTTGCGTATTGGTATTGTACCGATTGCCGCAAACTCTCCTTGCCCAACTAGCTTTCAAAATGTCTAATTTTAAAGCGGACATTTTGAAACTGTCCAAGGGATTTGAAGAACTGCTAGGTAGTTTTAATGATACGGTCACAAGATTTAGTTCGTTAACACTCCCAAATGATCCGGTAGACATCGGAACCTCTACTGATGACCTAATTCAGGACCCTCTTCCTCTCCTAATCGTGTCCACGAATGATGATTTGCTTGCGCAATCATCAAGCTGTGGACAGGAAAACGTTATTGTTGCCAAAAAAAAAATAACAAAAGAGGACGAGATAATGCACTAGTTGTTAAGAATTCTGGCCCACCTCCTAAAAGAACAAATCTTTGTCCCCAAATGGCTTAAGAATTAACTTCTTTAGTTCAGGTTAGGAATGAAAGCTTAGAGACGGTTCCATGCACTGTTCCTATTGTAGAATGTGCTTCTGTCCCTAACATAATTATCGATTCAAGACCTATCAAAGCCGTTTCTAAGCCACAGTCGATCTTTATCTCTCGCCTTGAACCAGAAATTGATGCCGTTGACATTGTTTCCCACTTATTATCTAAGAATTGTATCCCTACGAAAACATCTGTTAAATGTACAAAAATTAGTAGGGTAAATAGTTTTGTTTCATCTTTTAAAATAGTCACAAATTCTTCATACTTTGATTCTATTTGCGATTCAAGTAATTGGCCTCCAGAAGCTCTTATTAAAGATTTTTCAACAAGGAAAAATAGGTTTTCGCGTAACTTACCCAAAAATCCATTCCCAAAAAACTAAATAGGATTACCCTCTTCTATCAAAATGTTAGAGGGCTTCGCACTAAAACTGCTGATCTCTACATCAACTCACAAGGATTTTCACATGACATCTTTCTTTTGACAGAAACCTGGCTTAATTCAAGCTTTTTGGACACAGAACTTTTTAATGAAGAGTTTTTAGTTTATAGAAAAGATCGTCATGTTGACAAACCAAAAGAAGTGGGTGGTGGTGTTTTGATTGCAGTTCGAAATAAATTTATTTCCTCACTTATTGTATTCCCTTTTAAACTATCAATTGAACTAATCTGTATAAAGTTAGCCGTAGAGTCAAAATTTATTTATATATTAAATGCATACATTCCTCCGAAAAGCTCGGACTCAGTTTATGTGGACCTCTCTAGAGCTCTAGATTTTATTATTGAACTGTCTTGCTCCAACAGCAACATTTTACTTCTCGGAGATTTTAATTTACCTTCTATTGAGTGGGTTCCTTCTGAAGATGAATGTTTTCAGGAGGCAGCTTTAACTTCTTCACAAACTGAGCTTCGGCTTTTGGATAGAATTATTGCAACGGACTTACAGCAAGTAAGCTATATTAAAAATTCAAAAAATCGAGTACTCGATTTAGTATTTTCATCTGACGCTATTAGTACTCTTGTTCTAGAATCTAGTTCTGGAATGACTAATATAGATAATTATCATCCTCCTTTGGATATATTTCTTGACTTAAGTAGTGAAATTTTAGAAAATAGCAACACTTATGATCGCTCATATACTTTTGACTTTAGAAGGGCAAACTTTCAGTTACTCGCAGAAGAATTAGCTAGATCACGTATCGATGGTATATCAGTATCTAGTAATATTGACGAAGCAGTTAATAGCTTTAACAGCATACTTAATAATTGCATAAATAATACTATCCCTAAGAAAATAATAAAAAATACGAACTTTTGTCATGCATGGTATACGAAAGAGTTGAGGTCACTACGAAATAGAAGAAATAAAGCATGGAAAATATATTTAAAGACCCTATCTTCAATTGACTACAACTCTTACATTACCCTTTTCGAAGAATTTAAATCTCTTTCAAAGTCGCTTTACACTAATCATGTATACGAAATGGGAAGATCTCTTAAAGAAAACCCTAAACCATTTTGGAAGTTTGTCAATTCGAAGAAAAATTCGGATGGTTACCCCGCAAATTTCAAATATGAGAATTGTGTATTGAAAGAAACTATTGATATATGCAACGCCTTCGCAAACAATTTTCGTAACTCTTTTGTGGATACAGCCCTTGATATTGATGAAGATTATTTCAGAAATTTACATTCTTATGCGCAAACGAGTTGTAACAATTTCGCTGTGCAGCAGAGTACTGTTTTAGACCTTCTCTCATCGTTAAATGATGATTTCTCATCTGGACCAGATGGAACTCCCCCAATATTATTGAAACAGTGTAGACATACACTGGCTGAGCCTCTTCAATTTTTATTTGAGTTTTCTATTAAATCAGGGAAATTTCCCTATTTATGGAAAACTTCATTTCTAACTCCAGTTTTTAAAAAAGGTGATAAAACTGATATTTCGAACTATAGACCTATATCCAAACTGTCATGTATTCCAAAGCTATTTGAACAAGTTGTGTGTGAGACCTTAGCATTTCATACGAAGAATATAATATGTGAACAACAGCATGGATTTGTGAGAAGAAAATCAACAGTAACAAACCTCCTTACATTCTTGCACAAATGCTCTAACGCGTTAGAAAATGGAAGTGAAATGGATTGTATATATACTGATTTCTCCAAAGCATTCGACCAACTTAGTCACAACATTATTATATTCAAACTAAAATCCTTAGGATTTCCAACATTTTTTATCACCTGGATAAAATCATACCTTGAAAACAGATCTTACCAGGTAAAATTTAGAAACTGTTTTTCTAACTCATTCAAGGCTCACTCCTGTGTGCCCCAGGGAAGTCATCTAGGACCATTTCTATTTATTCTCGCTATAAATGATGTTTTCTCTTGCATACGTTTCAGTGATATTCTTATATTCGCTGATGATATGAAGATTTTTAAAACAATAAAGGCTAACAACGACCGCATTCTTTTGCAAGCCGATATAGACAGTTTCGCTACTTGGTGTGTTAAAAACGGTCTTTCTCTTAACCCTGCCAAATGCCAAACAATTACTTTCTCAAGAAAGCGACTTGCAAATGCTTTTAATTATTCTATTTCACAACACAAACTCTGTCGAGTCCTTAGTTTCAAGGCCTTGGGTGTTAACTTTAGCTCAGGTTTAGAATTTACTGAACACATTAACTTCATTGTTAACAAAGCAAGCTCTATGCTTGGGTTTATAAAGCGTTGGGCAAAGGAATTTGACGATCCGTACGTTACTCTTACCTTATACAACTGTTATGTACATCCTCATCTAGAGTACGCCTCTCAAGTATGGTCTCCCATTTATGAAATTCATAAAAATCGTATTGAATCAATTCAACGTAAATTCATTCGCTTTGCTCTGAAAGGACTTCCTTGGGCTGATCCATTCAACCTTCCACCATATGAACATAGGATCCAGCTACTGCAGATTCACACCTTATATCAAAGGCGGGTGAATAATGATCTAATATATCTTCACCAACTTATAAATGGTCAAATTGATGCTCCTGATTTGTTAGCAAGTATTGGCATAAATTACCGCGGAGGATCTCACCATCTGCGAAGATTTGAACTTTTACATGTAAATTTCCATAGAACTAACTACGGTATACATGAGCCTCTTAACAGTATGTGCTATTAAGATAGTTCTTAGGCCGAAAGGCATTAGCATTAAGTTATTATAGTTTAACTTAGAGCGCCCGACTGGGGCCAGTAAGTTAGTTTTAAAATATTGATAAGTAGGCTAGTTTTTATGAATTTTTGTCTAGCTTTAAGATAGTTTTAAGAAAATGGAAAATAAAAATGAATTTAAAAAAAAAAAAAAAAAAAAAAAAAACCGTATGTGCAAGATCTTTAATATAAATGGCTCCTCTGTTGATTTTAACATTAGCAAGATGGGATTAAAAAAATCGTTCCGAACCAGTGCTCCACTTTCGTGATTGTTTTAATTATATTTAATTTAAATGTTTTATACTGTCTATTTATGTTTATTGTTTATTTGTTTAAATTAGTAATTGTATTATGTAGTTTATTCTCATGCATGTGTTAGCTCGCATTATTTTACTAACCACTAACACATGCACTTATGATGGTTTGCAGCTTGCTCTAAGCTCACTACAACAAAGAATCTGAAGTGTAAAAAAAAAAAAAAAAAAAAAAGACCTGTTTAAGGCCTGTCCAAGTTGTTTTACTGAATGCATCGGGTCTAATAAATATTGGAAAATAGAAAGTGTTCGTCCTTAATTTGAATAGATTAAAAACAAATTAAAAAATATACTTTTTCATCAATAAGTGGTGAATAATTAATAAGAATTTATTAAAATACAAATGAACTTGCATTTCAAGTGCCCCAGCGTTGATAAACGATATGAAGTGCGCGCTCGCCAATGTGGTCTTCGATTGATGTGCTTCTTGGTGGAATTTGTGTTGTTTGTTTTTGTTAACTTTAAGAAATGTTATAACTATTTTTGTTTATTTTTGCAATTATTCTCGTAAATATATCTGTTTTAAATCTTCAAATTTACGCAAAAAAATGTACTTTTGGATAAATAAATTAATTAAATACATTTGTTATGAGTTTATATGAGGATTAGTTTTGTTTACTATTTCCTTAAACCAACAAAAAAATTATTTCTTACAAATACCTTCCAAAAAAAAAATTGTTCTTAAATAATTGTAAGGAATCCAGCAATTGTAATTATTATTTTTTTGTTTTAAATTATTCTGATTACAAATCAGCAACAATTTTGCTATACATAGGTTTGGAAAATAAAATAAATTGTTTTAAGAAAACCTATGGAAATTATTGTTTTTTTCGTGGGCTATCATTTCATTTTGCTTTTGACAGATGCTGAGATTTTGTCCTGTGTAATGAAAGAAATAGTTTTATAAAATGTTTGTTGCTAACTTAAGGAATTGATTGCTTTCTTTTGTGAGCTTTTTCATTCTGCGTGTGACAGATGTTGCCCTGCATAAGGAAATATATTGTTTTTTAAAATGTTAATAGGAAATTTTAAGAAATTATTGCCTTCCTTCACCAGCTATTTCATTTTATTTGTGACAGATGTTGATTATACGCTTGAAGGAGTTGCATGTAATTGCTGTTATAATTCAAGTTGTTTTTAAAGCTTACTTTTTGCAGGTAAATTAATAATTATTTACCCAAAACTTTATAACGAAATGAGCTTTTGGAGGAATTTAAGTTTTTTTTTTTTTTAAACAGCCAGATGATTTATAATTTTTCAAAGTAACGAATATATGAAAAAAAAATGATTAAGATTTAAGGCTCTCCCAAACCAACGCGAATCCGCAGCGACGACGAATTTTTGTTGTTGTTTAGCGTTGTGTATTTGTCATTTTTTTTTCTATTGTGAATGATTCGCTGCGAATCGCTCCGCATTTGCGTTGGCTTGGGAGAGCCTTTAAACATTCAGTTTTTGCAATTTCTTTTTCAAACACATCAAGAATCAATTGATTCACCCTTCAGACTAAAAAAAAACCTAGATTCAGGAAAATTTTGGCTAGAGGCTAGGTTGATGTATACTGTACAGGCTTATTGCCTTAAGTTACAGAAGTAAAGTTATCTTTGAATATATAATGGTATTCGATTATATCGTAAAGTTTTGATTAAAATTTCAAGTTAGGTTTTTATAAATCCAACACATGGCCTTTACCACTCATATATCGCTGTTAAAATTGCACAGGCTATGATGTATACGTGAAGTGTATCAACTGACTAAAATATCAACATGACTTTTCTGAATTGGGAATGGCCTAGTGGTTAGCGCACTGGACAGGTGATTGGAAGGACTTGAGTTAAATCCTCGGAAAAGTCATGTAAGTAAGTAACATTTTTTCAAATAAAATAAAATTCTTCATATCTCAGAACAAATTAAAAAGTTATACAGGGCTCCCTAACGTGCAGAAAATTAACAGAAGAAATAAAATTAATAAAAAAATTAAATAACGGGTGATTTTTTAGCTGGTTTGGTTTTGGCAACACTGGTTTTGACAGCTGACGTGTGTTAAGTACCTTGTGTCACTGTCAAACAGCTTCAGTTTTGTTTGCAATTTAACCATGGATCGTCTTACAAATGAACAACGCTTGCAAATTATTGAATTTTACTATCAAAATTCGTGCTCGGTTCGAAATGTTCATCGCGCGCTGCTTCCATTTTATGGTCGGCATTCTCGACCTTCTGAGCAGTCTATTCGGAAGATTGTGACCAAATTTCGCACCAAATTTATTTTGTTGGACATTAAACCACCAACACGTTTACGTACTGTACGTAGTGAAGAAAATATTGCGGCCGTATCAGCTAGTGTGACAGAAGACCGCGAAATGTCGATTCGGCGCCGTTCCCAGCAGTTAGGCCTTTGTTACAGCACTACGTGGAAAATTTTGCGGAAGGATTTGGGCGTAAAGCCTTTTAAGATACAGCTGGTGCAAGAACTAAAGCCAGCCGACCTACCACAACGCCGAATTTTTGGTGAATGGGCTCTTGGAAAGCTGGCCGAGGATCCGCTTTTTTATCGAAAAATTGTGTTCAGCGATGAGGCTCATTTTTGGTTGAATGGGTACGTAAATAAGCATAATTGCCGCATTTGGAGTGAAGATCAGCCAGAAGCATTGCAACAGCTACCAATGCATCCCGAAAAAGCCACTGTTTGGTGCGGTTTATGGGCCGGCGGCATTATCGGGCCATATTTCTTCAAAGATGATGCGAATCGCAGCGTTACTGTCAATGGTGAACGGTACCGAGCGATGATAACAAACTTTTTTTTGCCCGAAATGGAAGTTCTTGACTTGCATGATATGTGGTTTCAACAAGACGGTGCCACATGCCACACAGCACGCGAAACAATGGCGCAATTGCGAGGCGAGTTTGGTGAACAGTTAATTTCACTTTTCGGGCCGGTCAATTGGCCGCCTAGATCGTGCGATTTGACACCATTGGATTATTTTTTGTGGGGCTAATGTCTATAGGGACAAGCCCGCTTCGATTGACGCACTGGAAGCCAACATCCATGCATTCATTCGTGAGATACCGGCCGATATGTGTGAAAGAGTATGCCAAAATTGGACTCAGCGGATGGGCTACCTGAGACGCAGCCGCGGTCAACATTTGCATGAAATTATCTTTAAACATTAAATTGCAAAGTTCAAACTATCGATTCAAATAAATATTTCATTAATTTTTTCGAATTTTTTGTGTGTTTTTTTTTTAAAGTTCTAAACCTCTTAAAAAATCACCCTTTACAATGAAATCAATAATTTTTGAATGGCCTTTTAAAAGTCTTATTATACTAGCCATTTGCTTTTATATAATAACTTGTTTAGTTGAGTAATATTTTGTTTTTTTAAGGCCTTATTATACTGTTGATCGGAAGCTATTTGATTGTGTAGCACTTGTAATGACAGGTCTTAAAGGAATCAAATATCCTGTATAATGTCAGCCAAAATGATTTGTGTAAGGCCTATTTTAGGTACTATACAAGCTGGAAAATTGCTTGTATTAAAACTTAAACAAGTTAAATTGTTAGTTGGGTGAGCAGTTGTATTCGTAGACTGATCCATCTAATAATTCAAGAAATGATTTATGAATTTTTTTCAGTTTTCAGACAACGCATAATTTCCGAGAGTGTAGAGTGGAACCGTTCCACTTGTCCATTAACTGTACTAGAATGCGGGGGTGTCTTGTAAATTTCTATTTTTAATTGATCTTTCAAGAGAAAACATATGGATGCTGCACTAAACGATTTTCGTTGTCAAAGACGACAATTTTAGGAACGCCGAAAACAAATAGGATTTGTCTTAAAGGTTCCATTATGTCTTGTACTGCTCTTGATTCGAGGATTCTTGTTTGAGCGTGTTTTGAAAATTTGTCCAAAGCAGTGAGAACTAGATTACCTTCGGTTGAATAGATATCTATATGTAGGATATGGCCTGGATATTGAGGAATGGAAGTTGGTTTGAGTTTAGGTTTTTGCGGATGTCGATCGTATTAGTGCTCTTGACAGATTTGACATTGTTTAACTAGTTTATTGATTTTTGCGTTCATCTGCGGAAAAAAGTAATTTTGGAGTAGGTGCGTTTTATTTTCGCGAGCATTCCTGTGAGCTCTGCTATGATTTTTAAGAATATGTTATTCTTGTTCAGCTGGGTTGGGCAGATCAATAACTTTTGTTTGAGTGAAGCGGATCTTATAGTTTTTAAAGTAAAGTGGGTAAAGGTTTTGGATGATTCCCATGGTTTTTTCATTGGTCATGAGCCCATTTATTATGTTAGGTATGAGGTATCGTTTGAATATGGAGATAATGTTTTCCTTAGAGTAGGAAAGTTGAACGAAAGTATGTCTACGGAATTTCGGAAAAGGAAATTGGAGTTGATAAGAGTTATCTTCTCCTATAAGGAGGATAAGTTGGTTTCTGAATACGTTGATTGGGATTTCTACTGCTGGTATAAGTTCGTGTGATGAACTTTCATCGCTATGTTGGGAAGCTGTAAGGGATATTTCCAACGTTTCATTTTAGAGTTACTATTTTTATTACTTAGAGCATATGTGAGAGGTTGATGATCAGTTAAAATGTTCACTTTTGCTGAGCCATAGAGGTAATTTCGAAAGGAATTCAGAGCCCATATGATAGCCAACATTTTTTTTTAGTTTGCGGCATAGGACTCTTCTCTTTTACTTAACGTTCTCGAAATAAACATTATAGGTTTTTCTTGTTGGGATAAGACTGCTCCAAGAGCGTATTTTGAAGCGTCGGTTTCGAAATCTTTTTTGTAATCGGGATAGGTTAATATTATATGTCTTGATGCTAGGGATTTTTTAATTTGTCGAATGCTTCTATACTTCATCATTAAGGTTAATTAATTTTTTAGAAGAGAGGTTTTTGGACACGCGTCCGTCTTCCCCTCTTAGAAGGGCTGTAAGGGGTTTTGCTGATTTGGCATAGTCCCTAATGAAACGTCGATAATACCCTGACAGGCCTAAAAATGAACGTAAATCTTTGAGTGTTTTAGGTAATGGAAACTCGAGTACTGTTTTTACTTTTTCTGGATTTGTTTTTATACCATCAGAGGAAATTAGGAGTCCAAGGAATTCAACTTCCTCTTTGAAAAAATCACACTTGTCTAGCTGCACCTTCATATTGGCAGCTTCAAGAGTTTTGAAAATAGTCTCAATACTCTGCAAATGTTCTTTTTCGTTTTTGTTAAAAATGATGATCATCGATACCAAACATATTTTCCCAATATGTTCTCTCAAAATATCGTCGAGTGCTCTCTGAAAAATAGATGGAGCATTTTTCAGACCAAAAGGCAGCCTGGTGAATTCGTACTTCCCGTTATTCACCGAGAAGGCTGTTTTTTCGATGTCTTTTTCTTTGAGAGGGATCTGATGGAATCCACTTTTGAGATCAATAACAGTGAAATATTTATTTTGGCCTAGTTGCGCTAACACTTGATTGATTTCAGGAATTGGGTACTTGTCAGGAATAGTGATGGTATTAAGTTTGCGGTAGTCAATCACCAATCGATACTTTTTTTTGCCGGATGCATCTAATTTTTTTGGAACAATCCACACGGGTGAATTGTATGGCGATCTCGAAGGTCTTATTATACCAACTTTGACCAGTTCCTGTATTTGGCTTTCCACCTCGTCTTTGAGGGCCATTCCATAAGGATAACATTTTGTATAGACGGGTGAGTCTGAAGTTGTTCGATTTCTCCTTTTACAACGGTGGTATAGGTTAATTAAAAAAAGTAAAAAGTGTGGTGGGTTATTTCTACGTTTCCGCCTACAGAATTGGCATAAAACTTTTCTTCATTGGGTATTGGATTTTTTATTAAAGAGGGTTGAATGTAATTTTTATTGGATCCTGTATCGATTAGAATTCTAAGCACTTCGTCACCAGATGTTTTTACTTCGATATAGAGTAACGAAGAGCTTGTTAATCTAAAAAATTAATGTCGCTAAGTTCAGAAACTATTTCAGTGACATTATTATTATGGTCATCTAACTGAGAGGCGTCGAAGTATTGCTTCAGTTCTGACTCTTCTCGGTTTTCTTGAGATGATGCTTTCAAGTGAAAATTTCTTTGTAGTTTACTAGGGTAATTGGGTTGTTGTGGTTGATGGTTGGCTCTTTCGGTTCTGGTGGCCAGTTTCTCTGTTGTTGTTGGTACTGCGGTCTATTAACGTAATTCACTCTAGCTGTTCCAATTTTTGATGTTTCCATGTGATCCTGCCTTGGCTGTGGCCTTGGTGGTGGTCTAATGTTTCCTTGAGCTTGATTAAAGGGTTGATGTTGGAAAGGATTACTTTGGAAGGGTGGTTGTCTAGGTCCATTATTAGTGAATGGGAGTGGTCGATTGTTATAATTCATTACAGGACGGGGGACATGTGCAAAGTGGGCAGATCGCCTTTAAGACCCCTTATAAAGGTGTCTAGGGCTTTGTCCCTATAAACGTGCATTAACATGTTCAAAGCTTCTGCTCCCATTTCCATAGAGGAAATTTTGTTGAGAATCAATGAAAGATGAGTATAGACTTCTTGGTAGAAGTCCTGTATAGAAGAGTTACCCTGTACCAAAGAAGTTAATTGGTACTCTAAAGTTCCAAGGTCACGCTTATCTGCGTAATGAAGCGTAAGGCATCTGGAAATATTTTCCCAACTAAGGGGCGTATTGTAGGACTCGAGAACATGGTCTGCATGTCCAACAATTTTATTTCGGATTACGTTTATAATACCAAAATATTTTGGAGAGCCTCTTGTAGAATCATAGATTCTAAGTATTCTTTCGACGCTTTTGCGCCAAGAACTAAACTCGCCTGGTTGTCAGGAAAACTCTCTCAAGCTTCTGACAACATCAAGTAATTTCAGTGGCGTATACAGCTCTATTTCTTGGGGGGGGGGTCATACCAAAACAAAAATCCAATTCAGTTCTTATAAATTTATTAATTAAAAGACTGATCCAAGGCTCCCATTTTTTTCGCTTTTTGTACTTTTTACCATGTTACCATTTTTATTTTTATTATAAGGAGTTGGGGTCGAAATTTTAGCAAGGTCAGAATTGGTTTTGCAAAACTTTTCTTTCGAAATTTTGTTTCTCCATATTCTCCAAATTCCGTATACATAATTTTGACAAAATAAAGAGAAGTTTGAAAATTGTAAAAAGGGCGTAATTTTTCTTCTTTTTTCAATTACCTTTTAATCATCTTAAAATAAAATACAGTAGACGCTCAATATAGTGAGGTAATAAAACCAGCCTGTTCACTCTTTCGAGATTGTTTACTTTTTCGCAAGCTTTCAATGAGGTTTAAAAAATAGAAACACTTGTTTAGTGTCTTTAAGCAATGTTAAATTCTTTCGGGACATTTTTGTAAAAAAAAATTATGTTTTTATATCTAATTTTGTGTGTTCAATATAGGTTATTTTTTTAGATTTACTAAATCGAGCGTCTACTGTATTATTATTTGCAGACAAAGCTTAAACATTTTTATATTAAGGATATTCATGCAACTTCGTAAGACCGTAGATAAGTTTACGAATTTGTTAAATTTATCTTTTGGGTAATGAACTGTCAAATTTTGTATGGGAAATGATTCACACAATTTTGTTAAAGTTATCAAGGGATTTTGTTCGTAAAATTAACCAAACTGGTTAAACTTATCCAAACGTCATTGTTACTTTTACTCTAGCATTTAATCAAATGTATAACAAAGGTCGTTCATGCAAACTGTTTACACAATTTGTAAACTTACGACGTTGCATGAATACCCTTATTATTTTCTGTGTAAAACACAAATTTTGTAGAGCTGAGTTTTGGAAAAAAAATTTGATCCACTCCCGAATTTGAATATGATCTTGAGGTTGCGTGTACCAAAAATATTTCGTATGGATTTTTTGTGCACGCTAAAAATATGTAGGTTTTGGAGATGTTAATCTTAATATTTTACTTAATATTAATATTTTAAATATTTTTCTTAATATCTTACGTTTGAAGACAGTTTTAAGCAACAGTTTGCATTAACTTTTTTTTTATCTGGTAAGGGGATAATTTTCTCATTTATCAATCAAAAATTGTGGTAGTTAGAACCACTCTTTTATTGAAGACAAAAATTCTTAGCTTCCACAATTTGTTTTTTATTGAAGCCTGAAAATGAACATGTGAAATGTTGGCCGCAGATCAGATTTCAATCAAAAAATGTTTTTAGGGTGTATGACAGGGCTGTGTCTAAGGGTGGGGCACTGGAGCAAATGCCTCAGGTGCCTTCCTATGAAGGGGGCCATGCCGTACTGCGAATGGCTTGCCATGTTCCATGAATGGTGCCATGAAATACAGGGTGGCACACGAATCGTGCTACAAAAATAAAACGTAATAACTTTTTTTCTGTGTGAGTAATCGGCTTATTTTTTGTTTTATTTTGTAGGTTCCTATTTAGATTTATAAAAATGGATGCTTGGGATACGGTGAAAAGAATTTGGATAGTGCAACGGTACCATGCTTTGCAGTCCGTCATTTCCGTCCAAAGGGAATTTAGGCGGGAGTTTGGTGGTAATCCCCCGAGTAGATGGACCATTATGAGGTTTGTAAACATGTTTGCCGAATCTGGAAGCATCGCACGAAGGCCGTACCATCGAGATGCCAATGTTCGGGTTCAGGATACAATCGCAGCAGTAGCATCTGCAATACAGGCCAATCCGAGCGTTTCGACCCGAAACTTATCGGGGCAAATTGGAGTTAGTAGACGGTCATTACAACGGATAATTCATGACGATTTAAACTTGTTTCCGTACAAAGTCCAAATTACTAGCAAGTTAAACCCTCAGGATTTGCCTGTTCGCCTGGAATTTTGCCAAAAAATGATATCAATGGCCGAAGAAGACAACACATTGATCAATTGTTTGTTCATGTCTGATGAGGCCCATTTTGATCTTAACGGCAATGTAAACAAGCAAAATTGCCGTATATGGAATGAGTCTAATCCAGAAATGCTCCATGAGACGGAACTGCACCCAGAACGAGTCACTGTGTGGTGCGCAGTTTCATCAAGGTGTATTGTCGGGCCGTACTTCTTTGAAGAAAACGGTGTAACCGTTACTGTCAATGGGGACCGTTATTTAAAGATGTTTAAGGAGTTTTTTTACCCAGAACTGCGCCGAAGACGTATACCATTCAACAGCGTTTGGTTTCAGCAAGATGGAGCAACTGCACATATAGCCAGACCAGTTATGGCGGAGCTAAACAAAAAATTCGCAAACAAATTAATTTCTGGGAACTCCACTCTTCGCTGGCCCCCAAGGTCACCTGACCTGACTGCACCAGACTTCTTTTTATGGGTTATGTCAAGCAAGAGGTGTATAAAACGAAGCCCAGGAATTTAACTGAATTAAAGCAGTCCATAACGACAATAATTGAGGCGATCCCAACTTCAACTCTTCAGGCCGCAATGAATAATTTTTTGATCAGGTGCCGCATATGCGTGGGAGAGCGTGGAGGTCATTTGCGGTCTATAATCTTTAAAAACAACTAACTATTTAAAATAAAATTTAATTTTCTAACCAATAAAAAAAAAAAAAAAATGAAATACATCGATTAAAAAAAAAGTTATTAGAATTTCTTATTGTAGCACAATTGGTGCGCCACCCTGTATGTTTGCGGAATATTCGTTAACGCAAACTTCAAAAGTCTTTTCTTAAAAAATGCAATTACAAATTTTACTGCGTTAGTATTGTGTTCAATAGTCAAGTTCGCTAAAGTCACGAATTTGAATACATCATCTACGGTGCAACTGAGGAGTACAAAAATTGAGTTGATGATTATTGAAGAGGCAGAGAGCATGTTTGTAAACGTCAACAGCTTTAGCAAGTAAATTGACTGGCGTTGATGAAAACAAATTTTCAACAAAGAGGACGGTTACATATTATTTGTCATGACGTTTGAGTGAGAGTTTTTGTTGATTTCATTCAAACATTCCAAGCAGAGCGATGTATTTTAAGTTACGTTGCGTTGGAACGAAATTAACGATAGAAAAAATATCGAACTAAAAATAAAAATGTTGACAGGTTAAAAAATCAATTTATATCAACTTTTTTTCTATGTACTAAATACTGGGAAGAAATATCGTAAATTCGATAAAAGTCGATCCTTTTCTCGACTTTCTTTTTAGGACGCTGACTTTTTGTCTAAGTTCGAAGCTAAAAATTGTATGAACTAGTAACCAAAATAGGTATTCTTACATGCAGAAAAGTCGATATAAACCGACATTTCAACTAGTTAAATCGTTAATTTGCTGGTAATTAGTACGTAACCTATAATGAAACATGTTAGTACTGGGTTTGAGTTGGAACGGCCCTGGTGTATGGAATACGGTTCAAAGTAAAATTTTTGTTTTTCATTGTAATATTCGTATAATATCGTCTGTAAGTTTTTTTATACACTCATTCATTTATTTTTTTTTATCGAAGATGATTTCCTTGATATTTTGAACAAAATTCTCACAAAATAAGTAAGTTAGGTTAGGTTAAGGTGGCTGTCAAGAAAACTGCTGACACACTTTGGCCAGAATAGGCCCATTGTGATACCACATAAAGAATGCGAGGTAATCCTCGTTAATTAAACCAGTTGGAGCTTTTAATATAGCGATAGAGACTGTGAATGTCGATTTTATTTAAGTCACTGAGATCATTAAAGAAAAAATTTCCTAAGAGTGTTTTGCGTCTTTGAGAAAGAGTAGGACATGAGCAAGGAAGGTTTCTTCCTCCTCCTCGTTCTGCAGAAATCATTTGAAAAAACACCTAATCTATTGGCTTGTTTACCTATGAGGCAGTGTCCAGTAATGACACCAATTGTGGAGCTAATATGCAATCTTCTCAGAGATAACAAACATTTCGATCGCTTCGGATCCAGTGTTGGCCAGATCTGTTTTGTCGCCAGACAAGTAGTGATACCTGTCCATCTGCTGTTTGTAATCTTGCTTAAGCATAAGTATACATGTAGCGATCGGTATTCCAATATTCATCTTGTTAGGTGACATTGATGTACTGGTTCCTATGCCATCTCCATTAGAGACGATCGACAGTTTCGGGCAGTTACGCAGTTTGCAGAAACAGATCCTAATGATTTAAGGGCAGCTTGGCTATCTGAGAACATATGAGTATTTAAAGTAGATACTCGTATTACGTTTTCTTTGAGCCAAGATAAAACTTCTTTTATTGCCAGGATTTCCGCTTGGAACACGCTACAATGATCAGGGAGACGGAAGGAGAGACTAATGTTTAGTCGTTCTGAGTACGCGCAGCCACCTACCCCCTCTTCGGTTTTTGAGCCATCCGTGTAGAAGTGAATTGCTAAATCTCTCAAAAATTCATTATCTTCCCAAGTAGATCTTGTTGGAATTGTTACTTGAAAATTTTTGCCAAAAACCGGCTGAGGGATGGTGTAGTCGGAGTGTTTAGGGATTGATTCGAATTTGTTCAGAATGATAGTGTGGCCAATAGAGATGTTGGACTATTGAGAAATGGCTCTGAGACGAATAGCTGTGTTCGCCGCCACTTGTTTAGTGTATATATCGAGGGGTGTGATGTTAAGCAGTACGTCTAAGGCAGTGGAAGGTGTCGAACGGAGAGCTCCGCTGATACACATGCAAGCGGATCTCTGTACTTTGCTTAGCTTATCACGATAAGTTATTTTATCTAAAGCAGTCCACCATACTGCCACCCCATAAGTGAGTATCGGTCTGATGACCGCTGTCTATATGATATGTGGTGACAAGCCCCATTTGTTTCCAATAGCTTTTTTATAGGAGAAAAGTGCCACTGTGGCCTTTCTAATTCTTTCTTGTATATTTGGTTTCCAGCTCAACTTTTTGTCTAAAATCAGACATATTATATATACGGATATACAGATATTTAGCTTGAACTGAGAAGTTAAGTGGAATACCATTTATTGATGGAGGGTCTATATTCGGATTTTTATATTCCGTTGTAAAGAGGACACGTTCAGTTTTGTTGGGATTTACACCTAGTCCACATTTGTCTGTCCATTCAAGTAGTTTGTTGAGAGCGGTTTGCATTAATTCTGTTATGATTTAAAGATGCTTTCCCGATATTGCAAAAGCAACGTCATCAGCTTCTAGATTGACTAATAGGTCATTAATTACGATGTTCCATAAGATTGGGGAATAAGTAAGTTAAACCGATCGAAAACAATAATGAAAATACTTTGAGAATTAAAGAGTGTATATCTGCCAAAAACTTAGATCTAGCAAATTGATTTTGAATCAAAAAATACATCAATACCAAAATGTTCTGAATGCAAGTGGTTAAAATCGTCTATTTGATAAATCTTAGCAAAAAAAAAAATTGTTTAATTTTGACAATAAAACCCCAATAGTATTTTTCGGGCAATGGCTTGTAAATGTTGATAGGAGAAGGTAAATAAACTTTACAAGTAATGAGTAGGTAGCCTATTCCAAACCTATAAAAAAATAATTTTTTTTGAAATTATATTTTAAGATTGCAAATATTTTTGCTTTTCTTATTATTTTTTGCGTATATATTTTGAGTTTTCGGGGGGGGGGGGATCTGCGAACTGATCAGAGTTGGGGTTTATTATAGAATGAACAATTCGCCTACCATCTGTTTGGAGGGCTTGAGCTACCATGGAGGTAACTAAGTTCTGTAATTCAACACGATTTATGCTATTGCTCTGTTGTACTGGAGGATTTTGTGGGGGGACAATGGCTGGTCTAGCAATATTTTGTGGATTCGACATGGTTATTTTTTTAAGATTGTACACCTTATTATTATTTTCAAAATATTTTGTGTGCTAAGTAAGGTTTTAATTATTTATTAAATAGATTTCGATTTTAAATTTTTCTTTACGTTTAGGTTTGTATTTAAAATATTTTTAAATAACGTTGCAAGGCATTCATTGATTTCACTTATTTTCGCAAATATTTATTATTATATATTTTTTTTTTTTATATTTCTTAAAATAGTAAGGTTTTTATTTTATATCACTTTTTATTTAGTTTAGAATTTCTTTCTTGTAAAGGAAAATTAAATTTTTATGACCTAAAAATAATTGTAAATTGTCTCTCATAAATTAATTGAACCTTTTCATAATATCCTTAACCATTGATTTCTTAGTTTTTCTCAATATGGAACTTAAATTTGTTTAAAATCTTTTTACTTTTTTCAAATTAATTATCTTAAGATACGTAAATATTTAAAATTCTTACAATAAAAAGCTGATACGCATGTCTGTGGAGCGGCGTGTAGTTCAACTACGTCGTTTTTGCTGTACTGCTACTGTATGATCTTATTGTACAAACAATAAGAGATGATGATTTCTTACTGTGCAAAACAATAAGATGTGTTGATTTGGAAATATTGGTTTCTTACTGTACAAACAATAAGAAGTGATGAATACAAAATGCAGGCACTTGAAACCTGATCTTGTGTGAATAAATCGATCGAAGTAAAGAACAAAACGATTGTAATTTAAATGATATTTATTGTTGGGCCAAATGCCTCTTTTATACTTAAAACTAAATGCTGACAAAGGTATTTAATAATAAAATAAAATTAAATAAGAATATGGGTCGATGTGGTGTTCGATCGTTGCACTCAAGTTGCAACTATGTATCTGGTCAGCACTTTTCGGTGGTTCTGGGTTGATGTAGGTTGTTGTCGTCGGCGATGTTTGTAGGTTGCCTAGTTGTCAACGATGTAGGTCAGCAATGTTGTTATGTTTTTGTGTTGCTTAACATACTTCCCCGCGTTGAATGAGATTACATTCAACTGTACTCTCATATTACATTGACGTTGTACTGTGTTGGATTTTGCGGAACCGATGTCGAATTTGGAACTGACGTCACTTTCTTCCGCAGCTTGTAAATAATTGCAATTCCAAAGCATATTGAAAGGAAGAGAGCCAAATAACTGACGAAGTGGTGATGAATGCTGTTGACCAATACTCTGTCCCTTAGATTGGTGAGACCTTGGTGTTGTATGGCAGAGAGTTGAGTCTGGAGATGGTTTAAGGATTCTAGATGAGTTTTGTTGAATGTTGGGAGTAATTCTAATGCTGCTGGAACGTCATTGGGTTTTGCGATTGAAGAGATATTTCCAAAGCTGATGTAGGATGAGTGTAGAGAGCTGCTTCTCGTCTGACTTCCTTGGATGGTAATACGATTGTTTCTTAGCACACAATCATCTTCGATTGATAGGAGGCCGGATCCAGTGAGTTCAATTTGTAGGGGTTTTGTTTTACATACAGCAGTTAATTGAATATTGTGAAGGGTTCCGAATATCCAGTGATTTCTGCTATTCAGCTGGGTCCAGATCAAATCATTGCTAGGTTTTAGTACATTGCATGATGGTACGGTATTGTTGTTGAAGAGATTAAATTCACAATTGTATGCCTGTGACCCAGTGTGGTATTTTGCCTTTTTGTTGGTGCAGAAGAACTGCATGTCTTTTCCCTTGTCACACTCTTTAAGCTCAGATGTTGTCATTGCAAAATATTGGTCTCTATGACGATTTATGGCTAGAATTTCTATTGCCGGATTGATGATGAGAAGTGTATTGTTGACAATTGAAGGAAAGGGTATAAGTTGAAATAGATTGAAGGATTCTTGTTCAACTAATGGAATTTGTATGACAAATAACAAGTGATTTCCAGTTGCATGTCCTTGTGTTGTTGAAATCTTGTAGAAGTGAAGCAAGTCCTCTTGTTCGAATGGTAATTTTTGGGACTGGGGTAAGTGGTTTTTGATGTTGATAATTTCTGCTCTCAACTGAGCTGGTGATAGCAGAAGAGGGCTGATGGTTCCATAATGTACTTCAGTAAATGTGTCGCGAATAGCGTCCTCAATTCGTTGCAAATTTGAAGCCATGATCATTAATTGCATTGTCAAGGATGTAAAGATTTGGTAAATTCTTAATTGATCTGTCGTTTCTCCAATTCTCGAAATGATGTGTGTGACTTGATTTTGAAGTGTAATCATGCGTTTTTGTCCTTCGAGATGATCATGTTTCATTATGTTGATGGTGGAGTCTATTATGGAAGTCTGATTTTTTAACATTGTTAATAGATGTGCTTCATTGTTGTTGACTTGATTTATCGTTTCGGATATTTCTTCAGCGTATTCGGAATCAAGTAGTCCAAACAGCGAATGCGCTAAATTGCCGACTATGTTGATAGCCGCCCGTGAGGATCGATGTTTTGAAATTAAGTTGGTATCTGTTTGTAGACTGTTCTTCATATTTGTGAAGTGTGTTACTAATGCACTGCATGTTGTTCTTAACTGCAGTTGGTTGCATAGATGTTGAAGGGCAGTTGTTCCATTGTTGAATGCTTCCAACTCTGATTGAATAGGTGCTAGGTCGTAATAGACAATGATTTTCCATTCATTTGCAATTAAGTTTGTGGATCCAAGATTATCGAAATATATTCCTTGATTGTTGTCAAATCTTGATATGTTTATGGGTGATGCACAAATAAGCGGTAGCAGGAGCAATGATAGTATAACGGTGGTGACTAATGAAACGTGTGATGTCCTTCTTCGTTTTGTCGGTGATTCTACAGTATCATTCACCAACGGTTCGGGAAGTGGAGTTACATCCTGTGAGTCGTCAGTAATATCATCGTCCTTGAATAATGGGGCTAAGCGATGGATTGGTCGTTTGAGTATTCCCGATTTGGTTTTGACATTGACTACTCGAACAACATTGTCGTCACCCTTGATGACTTGGACAATCCTTCCCAGCGGCCATTGAAGTGTTGGCGTGTTGTCTTCTTTGATTATAACCATGTCACCAACACTGATGTTCTGTTTATGCTGATTCCATTTGTTTCTTTGTTGTAGTTGATTTAAGTATTCATTTGACCATCGCCTCCAGAATTCATGTTTCAAGTAGCAGATTGAACTCCATCGATTTCGAAGATTGATTTTTTCTGGAGCAGAGTCAGGATCGACCTGAGCAATCAACGGTTCGCCAATTAAGAAATGTCCTGGTGTCAAGGCAGCCAAATCGTTTGGATTAGAAGAGAGAGGAGTGAGTGGTCTAGAATTGAGAATAGCTTCGACTTCAGTGACTATGGTTTCCAGTTCTTCATGTGTAAGTGACGATGTGGATACTGTTTTGACTAAAAGATGCTTAGCTGATTTGACAGCAGCTTCCCATAAACCGCCGAAGTGTGGAGCTCTTGGTGGGATGAATTTGAATGTTATTCCCTTGTTGCTGCTTGCCTTGATTATGGCTTCTTTTGCTTCGGGGGTGTGTAGTACACTGTTTAGTTCTTGAAGCTGATTCTTTGCCCCCACGAAGTTTGTTGCATTGTCACAGTAAAGGGTTTGAATTCGTCCACGGCGACTAATGAATCTCCTTAGTGCTCCGATGAATGCTTCTGTCGTTAAGTCAGTTACTATTTCTAGATGAACTGCCTTTGTTGCAAAACAACAAAAAACTGCTAAGTAAACCTTGTGTGGCTTTTTTCCTCTGACTTTGTAGTGTACCCACAGGGGGCCACAAAAATCCACACCAGAGTTTAAGAAGGGTCTATTTGCTGTGACGCGATCTGCTGGAAGATTTCCCATTACTTGAGTCATCAATTGTGGTCTGGTTTTGGTACATCTTATGCAGTTATGAACGGTGTGTCGAGCCATGACCTTTCCCTTAATTGGCCAAAATTGCTGCCTTAGAATTGATAATAATGTTTGTGGTCCACAGTGGTTGTGCTCATCATGTTTCATTTTGAATAGCAATTTTGTGATGGACTCATTATATGGCATCAATATGGGGTGTTTGGCATTGAATGAGATTGATGCGGCCTCTAGTCTGCCTCCAACTCGTAAGATTCCTTTTTCGTCTAAAAAGGGTGCCAGGGTAATCAATGCACTGGATCTGCATAATCCTCTGTGATTCTTGAGGTCTTGAATTTCATTTCTGAATTCGGATGATTGGATTTGTTTTACGATTACCATGAGGGATTCATTGAGTTCTTTAGGTGATAATGTTGTTTGTTCTACTGGAACTATGTCCCTTTTCCAGGCTCTATTGGTGAACCGGAGAATGTAGCCCATCGTGTGTTGGAGAAATTTGAAGGAATTTCGATGTTCTATCTGGTAAATCAGTTCACTTGAGGAGTTTTGTTGCAATGCTACTGCCACTGTGTGTTTTCTTTTTCGTTCTAAATCGGAGGATACTTCTAGCTCCTTTATGAAGGGTTGATGCCATGCTGACTCAATTCCATGCAGGAAGAACGGTCCATAAGGCCACATGCTACATGACATGAAGCTAGCTGCGGATATTCCCCGAGATAGAAGGTCTGCCGGGTTTTCTTTGGATGGGACGTGACGCCATTGTGTTGCCAAGGAACATTCTTGGATTTTCGCAACTCGATTTGCAACAAATGTGTGGAATGATGATGAAGTAGAATTGATCCATGATAGCACGATTTGTGAATCTGTCCAGAAAAATATTGGTGTGTCTCGAAGTCGTAAGTCTTCTCTGACTCTTGTTGTGAGTTCGGCTCCTAGCACTGCAGCACATAATTCAAGTCTAGGAAGAGTTTGTTTTTTAACCGGAGCAATTCGTGACTTGGCACAAAGTAGTCTGACGATTATTGTGCGATCTTTATAAGTTGAACGGAGATACACAGCTGCTCCATATGCTTGTTCTGATGCATCCACGAAAGTGTGAATTTGTGTGGATGTAGGATTATTTTGGTTGAAGACATGCCTGGGAACTCTTGCCTGATTGAGTGTTGATATGCTGTTTCTGAAGACAAGCCACTCTTCCCTTAGATGTTGGGGTAGGTCATCATCCCATGAAAGTTTTAGGTGCCATAGCTGTTGCATGAAGATTTTGGCTTTAACTACTACTGGGCCAAAGAGTCCTAGTGGATCAAAGATGCGTGCTAGATCTGAGCTTACTGAACGTTTAGTGATTGAGATAGAATCGGGTATCTGTGCTCTTCCACATAATTGGTCTGATTTCGGTTGCCAGATTAAACCTAAGGTTTTGATTGTGCAATTGATTGAATCGCTAAAATCAAGACTGACCTCTTGGTCCTCAACTGGGATATCTTTTAGCAATGATGGATGGTTTGCACACCATTTACGGAGCTTGAGTCCAGCACTGCTGAGTAAAGAAGTAACTTGAGCTTGTGCTTCTTTCGCCAAAGGGATGCTATCTGACCCACTAATGCAGTCGTCCACATAGAAGTCATCTTGAAGTATTCGAGCCCCAGTCGGTTGTGTAATTTTGTTCTGGGTTGCTAAATACTGCAGAGATTTAGTTGCTAAGTAAGGTGCGGATGAAGTTCCATAAGTTACTGTTTTTAGCTTATAGTATCTTATCTCTTCTGATGATTGCCGTCTCCACATGATGAGTTGATATCCTTGATCTTCTTCGTGAACCAGGATTTGCCTATACATCTTCTCGACATCTGCTGTAAATACATACTTGTGCATGCGAAAACGAAGTAGTATTGACAAAAGTTCACTTTGAACTGTAGGACCGGTGTGGAGGATGTCATTGAGTGATAGACCAGATGAGTGATAGACAAGACGGAGCTGAGCACCTTCGGTTCAGTAGGACTGTGTCCGAACGGGACCGAAGAGATAGGGTAAAGCAGGAGAACCAGTTCTGGTGGTTGAAAAACGAAGATGAAGTTCCTTCAGACATTTAATAGTTGACCTTGCTATTTTCTTAGGTATGGCCGACTTACATAGGTTTAGGTAGTTAGTTTTAAGTAGGGACAGTCAGGGTGGCGCCAAAAAAAAAAAAAAAAAAAAAAAAAAAAAATATAAAATCCACAAAAATACAAAAAAATTATAAAACCGGAAAATGCTTGCTGTGGCTGTTCTAGTTTGTAAGTAGTCTGTAAGTAGCTTATAAGTAGGTTGTAATTATTTATAATTAGTTGTAAATAGTTTTAAGTAGCTTTAAGTAGTTTTAATTAGTTTTAGTTAGCTTTAATTTAGTTTTATGTAGTTTGTAAGTTTTATATAAAACCAAAAAATAAAGACAATGATACCGAGTTTTTTGTTAATTCTTCTCGGTAAAAAATAAAACCGACCTGGATATAGTATTAAGATAGTTCTTAGGCCGAAAGGCATTAGCATTAAGTTATTATGGTTTAACTTAGAGCGCCCGACTGGGGCCAGTAAGTTAGTTTTAAGATATTGATAAGTAGGCTAGTTTTTATGAATTTTTGTCTAGCTTTAAGATAGTTTTAAGAAAATTGAAAAATAAAAATGAATTTCAAAAAAAAAAAAAAAAAAAAAAAACCAGATGAAGTTTTGGCGGAAGCGTCAAAGACCACCCGTAGTTTTGTTGTACTGCTATCAGGCTTCAATACGCAATGATGAGGAATGAAAAAGTGTGGTCCTCGAATGCTGTCCGGTTTGATTTCTTCCATGTGTCCTAGAGATTCATATTCGTCCATAAACTTGACGTAATCTTCTCTTAGTTTGGGATTTTTGTTGAGTCGTCTTTCTAATGAAATGAAACGATTCAACGCTATTTGCTTTGAGTCACCTAAGGCTACACCATTTTCTCGAAACGGTAACCTAACGATGAGACGTCCGGTTTCTGATCTGGACACATTTTGAGTGAAATGTGACTCACAATATTTTTCTACCGATGTCATCTGCTTAGGTGTATTTTCGAAGTCATCAAGCCTCCAAAATCGTTCAATTAGTTCGTTAGTTGGTTCCTCTTCACAGAATATACCGCAGGTAGCTGTGTTATTTGCTGTGTCCTCAACCTTTCCAGCTACTACCCAACCAAATACGGTATTTTGTAAAATTGGCATCTTTGCACCAATTTGTATTTGTTCGGGACGAATAAAACGATGATAGAACTCTGCTCCCAATAGGACATCAACCTTGTCGGGTCGGTGGAAATTGGGGTCTGCTAAGTTGATATTTTCAGGTATAGACCAGGTGGAGGTGTCCAGGTTCTGTGTGGGTTGAGGTGATACGATGTTTGGTAATATAAAGGCTTCTAGTCTGCAAACGAAATTACCCATTGTTGATTGAAGTTTGATATTGACTCTGTGTGTCGTGCTTCGTGTTCTTTTACCAATGCCTTCAATGCATAGAGATGATGGTGTTGGTGATATGGATAAACGCTTAATAAGCCTCTCGGTTATAAGGTTTATCTGAGAACCGGAATCTAAGATGGCTCTAACTTCACATGTTTGTCCGTTATTGGCTGTGATAAGAACCTTTGCGGTGGCTAAGAGAACATAGCCTTGTTTATTGTTTAGTTGTTGGATGGTGGCTACAGTGTGCGGTGATGAGTCTCCCCGTTCTGCTGCCATTGATTTGGTGGATGTAGCACCTGCTACAATGATGGATTGATTTGCTTTCTTCTGGTCTGCATTTGAAGAACTTGTCCTTTCTAAATGCAATAAGGTATTGTGTTTACCTGAGCATTTAGTGCAGCACCGTGATGAGCATGATTTTGCGGTGTGATCACCCTTGAAGCAGTTCACGCATAGGTGTCGTCTTTGAATCCACTTCAGTCTTTCGGCCACTGACATCTTGAGAAATTTGTCGCAGGAGTAGATAGGATGATTCTTTATCCCACATACCTTGCAGTTTTCTATGTTGGAGGTAGCTATTGTTGTCACCACCTTGGCCTTGTCCTTTCCATTAACAGCTTCTAGTGATTCAAATCGATTTTTCAAAAACTTTAGGAACTGGTCCATCGTTTGAAGGTCTCTTGGGTTTTCAAGCGATTGCTCATAGAGCAGGTGACTTTGTCGATCCAACTTTTTTATTAAAAGATGGATTAGCAAAGGGGCCCACGATTCTGTCTCGATGCCAAGAGTTTTGAGTACTGCAAGGCATTCATGGATTACATCATGGAATTCTCTAATGGCCTTCATTTCTGGATTGACGTTCGCCAACCCAATAATCCTTTGGATGAGTGCTGATGTTTGAGCTCTTTTGTTGCTGAAACGATCCTGAAGGATGTTCCAAGCAATGCTGTAGTTATCTTCAGTAAAATCGAGGTGCCTCATCAATCGCTCTGCATCACCGGACACGTTTGTTTTCAAATACCACATTTTTTGAATGGGTGGTAATGGCTGTTCATGTATCATCTTAGTGAAGATGTCTGAAAATGTTTGCCATTTTAAATAATCGCCGTCGAATTTGGATATCGACATTTTAGGCAACTGAATTGCCGGACGATCAGTTAGCTGTTTTGATGGCTCGCTTCTTTGAACGCTTGATGATGTTTTGCTCAAAGAAGCTTGATTTTTGAGAACTGATGTCTCTAATTCGGTGTACAACTCCATGTTGTAACCCTCAGGTTCCGGATCATTGACGGCTTCCCAAATTGAGTAATGAATCTCCTCAACCTTGGTCCAAAGTCTGTTCATAGACTCCAGACATTGGAGGGGTGCTTCTTCTTTTATTTTTCCGTTGATGAGTCGGGCAAGTGAATTCATAAGTGCCTTTTGTCTTCTCATCAGGGTATCAATGTTTGTGTTGTTATCTTGTTCTTTAAGAGCAAGATTTTTTGTTGATGTCAATGCATCATTAGGTTCAGATTGCTTATCTTCTGTTCCCTTTGGCACGACATCAAGTTTGGTGTTGTTACTGGCCTCTAACTGCGCCAGTGAATCACTCAAAATTTGCTTATACTTTTCGTATAAAGTCTTGATTTTGTCGAAATACTTAGAGGTAAAGTACTCGTGGTCTAACGATATGTCTGGTGTATCGCGAATTCTGCCATCTTTAGCTTCGAATTCTTCCCATACGGTGTTTAGACGATTGAGTCTTGACGTGAAGTATTCTCTAGTTGTTTTGCGGGTGGAGGAATCTTTCGAGAAGTTGCGGATGATTGACTGTATCTCCTCTCCAGATATACGTTGGCTCCTGGCTAAACTATCCATAGTAAAGCTGATGTTCTTCTCACGTCGGGGTCACCAAGAAATGTATGATCTTATTGTACAAACAATAAGAGATGATGATTTCTTACTGTGCAAAACAATAAGATGTGTTGATTTGGAAATATTGGTTTCTTACTGTACAAACAATAAGAAGTGATGAATACAAAATGCAGGCACTTGAAACCTGATCTTGTGTGAATAAATCGATCGAAGTAAAGAACAAAACGATTGTAATTTAAATGATATTTATTGTTGGGCCAAATGCCTCTTTTATACTTAAAACTAAATGCTGACAAAGGTATTTAATAATAAAATAAAATTAAATAAGAATATGGGTCGATGTGGTGTTCGATCGTTGCACTCAAGTTGCAACTATGTATCTGGTCAGCACTTTTCGGTGGTTCTGGGTTGATGTAGGTTGTTGTCGTCGGCGATGTTTGTAGGTTGCCTAGTTGTCAACGATGTAGGTCAGCAATGTTGTTATGTTTTTGTGTTGCTTAACAGCTACTTAGGGGCCCTTTTTCCAATTCTCCAACAATTTACGGTTTTTCCACTTTGTTTTAAAACTGTCTTTTTTTTTAATTCTGCAATAGTTTATTTTTTTTTTTAAATTGTCACAATTTTAAAAGGATTCTTTCGGGACACTTATTTTTCAAAAATCAATTTCGCAAACCGAGGGGACTACTTGAGAACACTTTTCGGTATACTAAATGTTTTTTCCTACGAACCGATTGTGCCTACTTTTAGGGACTTTTACCGGGACGAACGACACTTAGATTTTTTCGCGAAACTTGATTTTAAATGTCCCTATTGCTCGGGCGCCAGTTAATTTTTTATTATTAAATTTGTATTAAAAAAAATATAATCTTTATTTTTTATTTCCTTTTTTATTTTATCATTATTATTTTATTTCATTTTACAATCCGGCAGCGATTCCGCCTTCTAAAACTTAATGAATGTTTTTACTTAAAATCTAGAACTTAAATACCTATTTTATGCTTACGTAGTATAACTGCATTATTGTTCTATTTCCGAGAGTTAAATTGTTTGTTGCAACATTGGTGTCATTGCCAAGACACCAGGTCAGCTTTTTTCGTGGGAAGCACAATGTTCGTTGAAGTTAACTTGTCGTCGTTAACTTATATAAACTTTATAGTAATCTCATGCGGCGCTCGCACAGCCTGATGTTGATAATTAAATCTGCAACATTGTGAGATTTTGACAGTGGACACATACAAGAGAGGGTTATATTTTATTATTCTTATAAGTGATAAAGGGAGTAAGGAGGTAAAGAAATTTTGCAGTTGTCAACGAGTCAGAAAAGGAGGAGAATATAAAACAAAATGTAGAACTTTCCAATGTAATCCGCAAAAATATATTTTCATTCAAATAAAACCAAAACAATAAATTTATATCGTGCTTCTTAAAACCAATTAAAATGTCGTTGAAATAAATAATTTAGAAAAAACAAGAAGAGGAATTGTTCGTTCTAGGCAATGGGTATGTACCTACTTATTTTGTTCTTCATTCCTTTCTAGCATGTTATTGTTTTTCATTTGGCTAACAATGTTTTACCTACAATTTCAGATATTCGAACGTTGCCTGTATCGGAGCATAATAATTTTTGCCAAGGGCTTTCAAAATAATAATTCCTGCTGTGGCCCTTTCACTGACAACAACCTCTTGGATAAAAATCGTACCTATAAAGTGTTATTTTTTTGGTTTGTGATTTGAGATCTAGATATAACGGGTGATTTTTTAAGAGATTTAGAACTTAAAAAAAAAAAAACACAAAAATTCGAAAAAATGAATGAAATATTTATTTGAATCGATAGTTTGAACCTTGCAATTTAATGTTTAAAGATAATTTCATGCAAATGTTGACCGCGGCTGCGTCTCAGGTAGCCCATCCGCTGAGTCCAATTTTGGCATACTCTTTCACACATATCGGCCGGTATCTCACGAATGAATGCATGGATGTTGGCTTCCAGTACGTCAATCGAGAGGGCTTGTCCCTATTGACATTAGCCTTGACATACCCCCACAAAAAATAATCTAATGGTGTCAAATCGCACGATCTAGGCGGCCAATTGACCGGCCCGAAACGTGAAATTAACTGTTCACCAAACTCGCCTCGCAATTGCGCCATTGTTTCGCGTGCTGTGTGGCATGTGGCACCGTCTTGTTGAAACCACATATCATGCAAGTCAAGAACTTCCATTTCGGGCAAAAAAAAGTTTGTTATCATCGCTCGGTACCGTTCACCATTGACAGTAACGCTGCGATTCGCATCATCTTTGAAGAAATATGGCCCGATAATGCCGCCGGCCCATAAACCGCACCAAACAGTGGCTTTTTCGGGATGCATTGGTAGCTGTTGCAATGCTTCTGGCTGATCTTCACTCCAAATGCGGCAATTATGCTTATTTACGTACCCATTCAACCAAAAATGAGCCTCATAGCTGAACACAATTTTTCGATAAAAAAGCGCATCCTCGGCCAGCTTTCCAAGAGCCCATTCACCAAAAATTCGGCGTTGTGGTAGGTCGGCTGGCTTTAGTTCTTGCACCAGCTGTATCTTAAAAGGCTTTACGCCCAAATCCTTCCGCAAAATTTTCCACGTAGTGCTGTAACAAAGGCCTAACTGCTGGGAACGGCGCCGAATCGACATTTCGCGGTTTTCTGTCACACTAGCTGATACGGCCGCAATATTTTCTTCACTACGCACAGTACGTAAACGTGTTGGTGGTTTAATGTCCAACAAAGTAAATTTGGTGCGAAATTTGGTCACAATCTTCCGAATAGACTGCTCAGAAGGTCGAGAATGCCGACCATAAAATGGAAGCAGCGTGCGATGAATATTTCGAACCGAGCACGAATTTTGATAGTAAAATTCAATAATTTGCAAGCGTTGTTCATTTGTAAGACGATCCATGCTTAAATTGCAAACCAAACTGAAGCTGTTTGACAGTGACACAAGGTACTAAACACACGTCAGCTGTCAAAACCAGTGTTGCCAAAACCAAACCAGCTAAAAAATCAGCCGTTATAAGGTGGTGAGAGCCAAAACTCCGCATATCCAACAACCTTATTAAATTGTTGAATATTTTTTTAAATGACCGTAGATACTTACTTTAAATATAGTATTTTTCTCTCCAGATATTTAGCAATTACTTTTGCTTATGATGAGTATATCTGGCATTAATATACATACCGAGTTTTGGTTCTCATCACCACACATAATGACAACAAAAAGTTAAGACAATATTATGGGTTTCTTATGCACCTCACTTTATTTATCTAGTTTGGCTAATAATATTTTTCTTCAATTTCAGATATACCAGCCTGTTTAGGAGCGCTATTATTTTTGCGAAAGGCTTCAAAGCTACATCTTCTTATTGTCCTTTCAATCGCAATTGCATAGCATTAAATGTACATCATCATAATCTACATCATGATTTCCCATCTGTACCAGGAAGACGCAGAATTTCAAGAACTTACTTTATATGTTAATGTGCTGAATGTTTAGTGCGGATCCAGCTGTTGGTTTATTAACCCCAGTAAAAAAAAAAAAACGATGTGATATCAACACATAAAATGACAATTAAACTGCAATCCAAACAAAACAACCTGCAACAATTCTTGAAAAAAATTCAAATAAAATGTGTATAAAATAATTTTTTTGTTACATACGATTGTGATTGTGATATACGATTTACATGAGCTGATTAGAACCAAAACTCGGCATATCCATACCACAAAAACTCTTAATAACCAAATTTAAAAGATGTTTTAACAAGTACTCCTGGTAATAACGAGTTGTTCTGGCATGGATATGGTGAGTTTTGGTTCTTATTATCTCATATAATTTATTTTGGTGTGGTTTATGGGCCGGCGGCGTCATTGGGCCGTACTTCTTCCATGATGATCAAGACCGGCACGTTACTGTGAATGGCGATCGCTACCGTTCAATAATTACCGAATATTTTTGGCCCCAATTGGATGATATGGACTTGGAGGACATGTGGTTTCCACAGGACGGCGCTACAACATGATCATGAAATTCCAGCAGTATCGGCCGATTTATGCTTGAAAACCTTCGAATATTGGGTTCAGCGTCTGGACTTCTGCAAGCGTGCCCATGGTGGTCATGCAAAAGAAATCGAGTTCCATATATAATAGCATCGAACGTACTTTCACAGGAATAAAGAATTTCATTGATATCCAAAACCGTTTTTGTTTTATTTAAAAAAACTTTTGTAGCGCTCTTATTGAAAAACCCGATACTATTATAGTTTCCAAAGGTGACATACATTTGTGATCTTGGTAATCTTCACTTGATACAGAAGAAACAAACTTATTTTTATTGGGATCTCACAGTAAATCCAATACCCTCCGCTTTATTGAAGCTACATTGAGTACCTCAAAATTTTTGCATGGCCTTCCTCGCTTGGAACTACATATTATTCTTTTTGTTTAAGACGTTTAAGACATCTTCACTCAACATAAAAATAGTACTCAAATACACAGAATTTTAGTTTTTACTTTAAGTTCATTCTTATAACATAACTACCAATATTTACAAATACAGTCGACTCCCCCTTAGATGAATTTTGACGGGATATCAAAATTAGTTCGATTTAGAGGAAGCTTTAGACAAATTTGAGTCAGAGAGAAATAATTTTTTTAAGTATTTAAAAGAAGATACAAAAATAAATGAAAAATCCAAATAAGTAAAAAGAAGATTCTTGCTTCTTGTAGAAGGCATCATCTACCTACTAACCTAGCAATGAAGTTTTTTAAGAGTTGAATGTTGTGTTATAATTTTGTCCCACTCAACATAAAAGTTGAAAGCAAAACATTTTAATTAAAATTAACAAAAGTTGCTCATCACACTGTAAACTGAATAGAGAGCGTACATACATGTACCTACATACTTTTATGTATGCTTGATGTTTATATCAGAATACAAGCTAGTGATATTTTTTGTTGATTGTTTTTTTTACAAAGAAAAATTTTAAAAAATCGACTCAAAACAGGCCAAGGATCAAAAGAATGTAGTGAGTAAAATGGAATTTCGAACAATGGGAGTTTTTGTATGGAAAATTGAGTGGAATGCATCAATATGGCGAAAAAACTCGAGTTAGAAGGATTCGACTGTATTTAACAAAAACCAATTTGCTGATTCCTTTTTCTAGATTTAATAACATCAGGAGCATCTTCTGGTTGGTATAAGTCAAAAACGTAATTGAAAACAGAAATATTTTTTGTTGTTCTTGTCTGCTTTATGCCATTTTGCAAATATAGAACTTTTTTTGAGTCGTTGACAAGCTGTAAATTAAACCAAATAGCTCAGAAAGGGGCAAACAGATGCAAATGAAATTTTACCAACATCAAATTTAGAAAAATTTTGACATAATATCGGGTTTTTCAATAAGAGCGCTAAAAAGGTTTTTCTAATAAAACACAAACGGTTTTGGATATCAATGAAATTTTTTATTCCTGTGAAAGTACGTTCGATGCCATTATGTATGGAACTCGATTTCTTTTGCATGGCCACCACGGGCACGCTTGCAGAAGTCCAGACGCTGAACCCAATTTTCGACGGTTTTCAAGCATAAATCAGCCGATACTGCTGCAATTTCATGTTCGATATTCGTACGAAGTTCATCAATCGTCGCTGGCTTGTTGGCATAGACCATAGACTTGGCGGAGCCCCACAGGAAATAGTCTAATGGCGTCAAATCGCACGACCGAGGCGGCCAAGCGACTGTACCATTTCGTGAGATAACACGTTCTCCACACTTGGTTTCCAATAAATTGATTGTGACATTCGCTGTGTGGCTTGTGGCGTGCCGTCCTGTTGGAACCACATGTCCTCCAAGTCCATATCATCCAATTGGGGCCAAAAATATTCGGTTATCATTGAACGGTAGCGATCCCCATTCACAGTAACGAGCCGGTCTTGATCATCACGGAAAGTGCTACCTGACCAATACACCATATTTTGTTTATACATTTGGGCTTTCTGCACCTGAAGCCTCAGCGGCAGCAATATTCTCGACACTACGGGCACTTCTTTGTCCCACTGGCACGGGAACATTTTTTACTGTGCCTGTGAATTCAAATTTTTCCACTAGGCGCTCAATTGTTGATCTGCTAGGACGATTATGAAGACCATAAATTGGACGTAGCGCTCTTAACGTTGAGGCCACTGACTCCGAATTTCGGTAATAAATTTTAATAATTTTGACACATTGTTGGCTCGTATATCTTTCCATCATGAAATGGCAAACCTTACTGAAGAGAAATGTCAAAAGAGCGGCAAGAAATATGGCGTCGTTTGCTGTCCCAGTTGCTCTAATTTTGTAGCGTCCCTGTTGAAAATTGTGTTTTACAGTTGGGAATTCATTATTCTCATTCAATTCATTTATATTGTTGTCTAAAATGTCAAGGTTTTCTGTCCATGTGGTTAAGTTAATGTTGTGTAATATTTTTGTATAATTTTCAATAATATTTAAATTTTGCTCTCTGATTGTTATAAATCCGTTTCCTGTGTTTAAATTTTAAACGCAAAGTCTTTTTCCTGTTGTAACTGTTATTGGAATTGCCAGAAAAATAATAAGTGTTGCCTGAACAATATATATTAGGGAGGTTGTTCATATTCATAGTTTCGCTTGAAATGAGTTTTATAACATTTGTGTCCTCTTTCGGTTATAACATGGTCTTGGTCTAAGGCTGTGGGATTAGATTTTATATGAATTGGCTTAAGTTTGTTATGTGTTCTAGTTTTTAAATAAAAATAATTATTTTCTGTAAGGTCTATCTCAGTTTGTTTTTGCTATGTCTATTTATGTATCGTTCTTTATTGTTGTTAATAATGATGATTATGTAATGACGCATTACAAATCTGCACAACAACAACGAAAATACGAACAAATTACATGCGTTCTGTCACTACACCCAGCATTGAGTTCATACTCTACTCAGTTCAACATAGCCAAAACTCGGTGACATGAATTTGCAAAGGTAATTTTGTCATTCGCTAGGATATTATTCACACTAGGTTGTTACCAAATGGTTGACCAGAATCGAACAAGACCAACAAAAAGCAAGCAGAAGCAGGGAACTAGACCGCCCCACCAATGGTAAGGGGCTTCTTGCGAAGTATTCGAGTTTAATCGAATTGTACCAGTCGACTGTGATTTAGCAGTTTCGACTGTGATTTACCAACGATAAGTGGCGATTTACCAGATGCAACTGTGATTTACCCACGATAAGTGGCGATTTACCCGTTTTACGGTGATTTACCAGTTTCGACTGTGATTTACCCACGAGAAGTGGTGATTTACCCGTTTTACGGCGATTTACCCACGCTGAGTGGCGATTTACCCGTTAACGGCGATTTACCAGTTTCGACTGTAATTTACCCACGATAAGTGGTGATTTTCCCGTTTAACGGCGATTTACCAGTTGCGACTGTGATTTACCCACGATAAGTGGCGTTTTACCCGTTTAACGATGATTTACCAGTTTCGACTGTGATTTACCAGTTTCGACTATGATTTACCCACGATAAGTGGCGATTTACCTGTTTAACGAAGATTTACCAGTTGTGACTGTGATTTACCCACGATAAGTGGGGATTTACCCGTTTAACGGCAATTTACCAGTTACGACTGTGATTTACCCACGATAAGTGGCGTTTTACCCGTTTTACGGTGATTTACCAGTTTCGACTGTGACTTACCAGTCTCGACTGTGATTTACCAGTGTCGACTGTGATTTACCCACGATAAGTGGCGATTTACCTGTTTAACGGCGATTTACCAGTTGTGACTATGATTTACAGACTATAAGTGGTGATTTACCCGTTTTACGGCGATTTACCAGTTTCGACTGCGATTTACTAACAATAAGTGGTGATTTACCCGTGTAACGGTGATTTACCAGTTTCGGCTGCGATTTACCCACGCTAAGTGGCGATTTACCCGTTTTACGGTGATTTACCAGTTTCGACTGTGATTTACCCACGATAAGTGGGGATTTACCCGTTTAACGGCAATTTACCAGTTACGACTGTGATTTACCCACGATAAGTGGCGTTTTACCCGTTTTACGGTGATTTACCAGTTTCGACTGTGACTTACCAGTCTCGACTGTGATTTACCAGTGTCGACTGTGATTTACCCACGATAAGTGGCGATTTACCTGTTTAACGGCGATTTACCAGTTGTGACTATGATTTACCCACGATAAGTGGTGATTTACCCGTTTTACGGCGATTTACCAGTTTCGACTGCGATTTACCCACGCTAAGTGGCGATTAACCCGTTTTACGGCGATTTACCAGTTTCAACTGCGATTTACCCACGCTGAGTGGCGATTTACCCGTTTTATGGCGATTGCACCAGTTACGACCTAATCGACGGAAGAGACGTGTTTCAATCGTGCCCCACGCCACCAGCTGGCCGACACCTATCGCGAAGACTACACCGGACCCATACCGTAGGCCAAGATTTCGGTGGGAAGAGCTATTACGAAAACCGGAATTATACAAGAAGAATTTAACAAGTTATATGAAATAAATTCAACCCCAGCTTGTGAAATAAAATGAAAGAAAATAACAAATAAAGACAAAGACCTATTGATGTTAAATTTCGGTGTTTTATTTAACTAACCCTGGACACCGTGAGCATACCCCGGCTAGAAAATCTAAAACACCCTCACATTTTGGCGCCCGAGCAGGGACCATAAGGTCCACCACCGACGAACCGAATTAAAACCCCACATTAAGAGGGGACCTGAACAACGTTATCAAATTACCGTTCACCACACCGCACTTTACCGTTTACCGCCCCGCACTATACCGTTATTCGCAACGCACTTTCCCGTTTGCCCAATAATACGAGCCGAATCGTATATACCCCGATAGCCAGAGATGCTATAACCGCACCGAATACCGTAAATGTACACCGTCAGAGTGTAAAACCGTAAGCGAATAATATTATTTTTGCTGATTGAAAATCTAAGGTTAAAATGATGTCAGATGATGAACCTGAATTCGACGTACTTGCTAGGAGCAATTTACCTATTGAACAAGCAAGAGATCGTGGAGCGAATGGCCCAATTAAAGAACGCCCGCAAGTAAGCACAAATAACGAGGCTTATGACCGAAATACTCACTGTTGGAACTGTAAGCAAAGGGGGCACAACAAAGCTAACTGCAGACGGCCTTTCCGCATGTTTTGTTCCTTCTGCGGAGAAGACGGGCGAATGACTTGGGACTGCCAGTGCCGCTCGCATAGAGCATCGGCAATATGCGACTGCGCAAATGACGGTAGAGCAGACAGCGGACTAAGTGAACTGGAGGAGCCCCTCCATATAAACAGGTCTGCAGAACAAAAAGAACAAGAGAGTATACCTACGTCGTGGTCGGTAAATGATGTCGAGGAAACAAAGGACGACAACGCTTGCTTGGCCTCCATGCCAAGCGGATCAACCATCCAAAGTAGAACGGACCCGCGAATGTTAGTCAAAATAACTATCTATGGATACCCAACAACGGCTTTACTTGATACGGGAGCCACTAAATCGTTCGTAAACGAAGAAGTTCTTACCTTGCTGAGGAGAATGAAGGTGCCAGTTAAATATGAATTGCATCGAGTGCACCTGATCGATGGTTCGAGTATGCCCACTCGCGAACACTTCCAAGTAGACGTAAGGATAAGTGACCAGAAGATATGTGGGGAGATTGCGTACCTCAAAAACTGGCTGAAAAGGTTATCCTCGGCATGGATACCTTAAGGGAATCGAATCTTTCGATTACCCTGCGCCTGGGGAAGACGGAAATACTCGTCAACAACGGTAGACCGCCGGCGCCTCAGCGGGATCATATGTGTTTATTAGGAGGGACGCTTTTGTCCCCAGAGCAAGAAGGACAACTGAACGACTTGCTCAATCAGGAATTGCCCAAATTTCTAATGCTGAATAGTACAACTAATGCAGCCGTTCACAGTATCAAGCTTAAAACGCAGGAGCCCATCCGGCAAAGATATTACCCAAGAAACCCGGCTATGCAGAAGGTGATCGACGAGGAAATAGACGGGCTGTAACGTACAGCCTTCCACAAGTCCTTATAGCTCTCCAATCGTACTAGTAAAGAAAAAGAACGACACATGGAGAGTCAGCGTTGATTACAGGCAATTAAACCAGATCTCCATCATGGATGCGCATCCGTTGCTCCAAATGAGTGCGATACTGGACAAGCTAAAACAAGCTAAGTTCATATCGACCATTGATTTAAAGCAAGGGTATTGGCAGATACCATTGGACAAGGCGTCTAGAGCCTCTACCGCATTTACAGTACCCGGACGAGGTTTGTTCCAGTGGAAAGTTCTGCCTTGTGGACTCAACTCGCCGGCGGTGACGTTCCAAAGGATGTTGGATTCGGTCTTAGGACCTGAGATGGAACCTTATGCTTTTGCATACCTGGACGACATTATAGTAAGCAAGTCCTTTCAGGAACACCTTCGACATTTGCAAGAAGTGTTTCATAGGCTCCAACAGGCTCACTTGCGGATCAACGGAGAAAAATGTACTTTTTGCAAAAAGGAGTTGAAGTATCTGGGTCACGTCGTAAGTGACCAAGGAATCGCCACCGATCCCGACAAGATAGCCGCTGTCAAATAACTCAAGGATCCCAGAAATGTGAAAGATCTGCGCCGGGTGTTAGGAATAGCATCATGGTATCGTCGTTTTATAAAGGATTTCTCCATTATTGCCACGCCCCTCACAAAATTATTGAAGAAAAACCAGACCTGGAAATGGGCCAAAGCTCAACAAGGGGCGTTCGCACATTTAAAAAAGAAACTCACAGAGGTTCCAGGACTGAAATGCCCAGATTTCGATCTACCCTTTACGCTACAGACAGATGCCGGCCATTTTGGCTTAGGGGTGATACTGTCGCAAAACACTAAGGGACAAGAACGGGTGATCGCGTACGCCGGCCGCACTTTGACCCCTCTAGAGATCAAGTACTCGGTAACGGAAAAGGAGTGCTTAGCCATTTTGTGGGGAATACGGAAATTGAGGCCGTACTTGGAAGGGTACCATTTGACCGTGGTGACGGATCATCACTCGCTAAAATGGCTACACTTGCTGGAGAACCCATTTACCAGCTTACACTCAGTTCAACATAGCCAAAACTCAGTGACATGAATTTGCAAAGGTTACTCGTGAGGATATAATTCACACTAGGTTGTTACTAAAAGGTTGGCTAGTAGAACCGAACAAGACCAACAAAAAGCAAGCAGAAGCAGGGAAGTAGACCGCGGCATACAAATACGCCTAAGCTCTCGGAGCAGGAGCCAGTCGGACCTCGATCGTCCATAAGCAAGGATCAGTGGTAAGTAATTTGGATATTAACAGAGGCTTCCCCCACCAGTGGTAAGGGGCTTCTTGCGAAGTATTCGAGTTTAATCGAATTGTACCAGTCGACTGTGATTTAGCAGTTTCGACTGTGATTTACCTACGATAAGTGGCGATTTACCAGATGCAACTGTGATTTACCCACGATAAGTGGCGATTTACCCGTTTTTCGGTGATTTACCAGTATCGACTGTGATTTACCCACGAGAAGTGGTGATTTACCCGTTTTACGGCGATTTACCAGTTTCGACTGTAATTTACCCACGATAAGTGGTGATTTTCCCGTTTAACGGCGATTTACCTGTTGCGACTGTGATTTACCCACGATGAGTGGCGTTTTACCCGTTTAACGATGATTTACCAGTTTCGATTGTGATTTACCAGTTTCGACTGTGATTTACCTACGATAAGTGGCGATTTACCTGTTTAACGGCGATTTACCAGTTGTGACTGTGATTTACCCACGATAAGTGGTGATTTACCCGTGTAACGGCGATTTACCAGTTTCGACTGCGATTTACCCACGAGAAGTGGTGATTTACCCGTGTAACGGCGATTTACCAGTTTCGACTGCGATTTAACCACAATAAGTGGTGATTTACCCGTTTTACGGTGATTTACCAGTTTCGACTGTGATTTACCCACGATAAGTGGGGATTTACCCGTTTAACGGCAATTTACCAGTTGCGTTTGTGATTTACCCATGATAAGTGGCGATTTACCCGTTTAACGGCGATTTGCCAGTTGTGACTGTGATTTACCCATGATAAGTGGTGATTTACCCGTTTTACGGCGATTTACCAGTTTCGACTGCGATCTACCTACGCTAAGTGGCGATTTACCCGTTTTACGGCGATTTACCAGTTTCAACTGCGATTTACCCACGCTGAGTGGCGATTTACCCGTTTTATGGCGATTGCACCAGTTACGACCTAATCGACGGAAGAGACGTGTTTCAATCGTGCCCCACGCCACCAGCTGGCCGACACCTATCGCGAAGACTACACCGGACCCATAACGTAGGCCAAGATTTCAGTGGGAAGAGCTATTACGAAAACCGGAATTATACAAGTAGAATTTAACAAGTTATATGAAATAAATTCAACCCCAGCTTGTGAAATAAAATGAAAGAAAATAACAAATAAAGACAAAGACCTATTGATGTTAAATTTCGGTGTTTTATTTAACTAACCCTGGACATCGTGAGCATACCCCGGCTAGAAAATCTAAAACACCCTCACATTTTGGCGCCCGAGCAGGGACCATAAGGTCCACCACCGACGAACCGAATTAAAACCTCACATTAAGAGGGGACCTGAACAACGTTATCAAATTACCGAACGCATCCAGACCGTATTAAAAAAGAAAAAAAAAACAACCGCACCGCACTTTACCGTTCACCGCACCGCACTTTACCGTTTACCGCCCCGCACTTTACCGTTATTCGCACCGCACTTTCCCGTTTGCCCAATAATACGAGCCGAATCGTATACACCCCGATAGCCAGAGATGCTATAACCGCACCGAATACCGTAAATGTACACCGTCAGAGTGTAAAACCGTACGCGAATAATATTTTTTTTTGCTGATTGAAAATCTAAGATTAAAATGATGTCAGATGATGAACCTGAATTCGACGTATTTGCTAGGAGCAATTTACCTATTGAACAAGCAAGAGATCGTGGAGCGAATGGCCCAATTAAAGAACGCCCGCAAGTAAGCACAAATAACGAGGCTTATGACCGAAATACTCACTGTTGGAACTGTAAGCAAAGGGGGCACAACAAAGCTAACTGCAGACGGCCTTTCCGCATGTTTTGTTCCTTCTGCGGAGAAGACGGGCGAATGACTTGGGACTGCCAGTGCCGCTCGCATAGAGCATCGGCAATATGCGACTGCGCAAATGACGGTAGAGCAGACAGCGGACTAAGTGAACTGGAGGAGCCCCTCCATATAAACAGGTCTGCAGAACAAAAAGAACAAGAGAGTATACCTACGTCGTGGTCGGTAAATGATGTCGAGGAAACAAAGGACGACAACGCTTGCTTGGCCTCCATGCCAAGCGGATCAACCATCCAAAGTAGAACGGACCCGTGAATGTTAGTCAAAATAACTATCTGTGGATACCCAACAACGGCTTTACTTGATACGGGAGCCATTAAATCGTTCGTAAACGAAGAAGTTCTTACCTTGCTGAGGAGAATGAAGGTGCCAGTTAAATATGAATTGCATCGAGTGCACCTGGTCGATGGTTCGAGTATGCCCACTCGCGAACACTTCCAAGTAGACGTAAGGATAGGTGACCAGAAGATATGTGGGGAGATTGCGTACCTAAAAAACTGGCTGAAAAGGTTATCCTCGGTATGGATACCTTAAGGGAATTGAATCTTTCGATTACTCTGCGCCTGGGGAAGACGGAAATACTCGTCAACAACGGTAGACCGCCGGCGCCTCAGCGGGATCATATGTGTTTATTAGGAGGGACGCCTTTGTCCCCAGAGCAAGAAGGACAACTGAACGACTTGCTCAATCAGGAATTTCCCAAATTTCTAATGCTGAATAGTACAACTAATGCAGCCGTTCACAGTATCAAGCTTAAAACGCAGGAGCCCATCTGGCAAAGATATTACCCAAGAAACCCGGCTATGCAGAAGGTAATCGACGAGGAAATAGACGAGCTGTAACGTACAGACAAAATAGAGCCTTCCACAAGTCCTTATAGCTCTCCAATCGTACTAGTAAAGAAAAAGAACGACACATGGAGAGTCAGCGTTGATTACAGGCAATTAAACCAGATCTCCATCATGGATGCGCATCCGTTGCTCCAAATGAGTGCGATACTGGACAAGCTAAAACAAGCTAAGTTCATATCGACCATTGATTTAAAGCAAGGGTATTGGCAGATACCATTGGACAAGGCGTCTAGAGCCTCTACCGCATTTACAGTACCCGGACGAGGTTTGTTCCAGTGGAAAGTTCTGCCTTGTGGACTCAACTCGCCGGCGGTGACGTTCCAAAGGATGTTGGATTCGGTCTTAGGACCTGAGATGGAACCTTATGCTTTTGCATACCTGGACGATATTATAGTAGTAAGCAAGTCCTTTCAGGAACACCTTCGACATTTGCAAGAAGTGTTTCATAGGCTCCAACAGGCTCACTTGCGGATCAACGGAGAAAAATGTACTTTTTGCAAAAAGGAGTTGAAGTATCTGGGTCACGTCGTAAGTGACCAAGGAATCGCCACCGATCCCGACAAGATAGCCGCTGTCAAAGAACTCAAGGATCCCAGAAATGTGAAAGATCTGCACCGGGTGTTAGGAATAGCATCATGGTATCGTCGTTTTATAAAAGATTTCTCCATTATTGCCACGCCCCTCACAAAATTATTGAAGAAAAACCAGGCCTGGAAATGGGCCAAAGCTCAACAAGGGGCGTTCGCACATTTAAAAAAGAAACTCACAGAGGCTCCGGTACTGAAATGTCCAGATTTCGATCCGTTACGCTACAGACAGATGCCGGCCATTTTGGCTTAGGGGTGATACTGTCGCAAAACACTAAGGGACAAGAACGGGTGATCGCGTACGCCGGCCGCACTTTGACCCCTCTAGAGATCAAGTACTCGGTAACGGAAAAGGAGTGCTTAGCCATTTTGTGGGGAATACGGAAATTAAGGCCGTACTGGAAGGGTACCATTTAACCGTGGTGACGGATCATCACTCGCTAAAATGGCTACACTCGCTGGGGAACCCATCCGGAAGATGGGCCAGATGGGCCATTGAATTACAACAATACGACTTCGAAATACAATACCACAAAGGGGCCATGAACGTGGTAGCCGATACCCTATCAAGAGATCCCTTACCAATACAAGAGAGCGACTTGTATACCGTTTACGACAAGCCTGAGGACTGGATCCAGGCGAAGATTCGGGAGGTGCAAGCAAACCCTACTTGGTAACCGGATTACCAAGTAATAGATGGAAAGTTATAACGAAAATTCAACATAAGCCCGCTGTCCGAAAAGACGTCCCAATGGAAATGGTGTGTACCCATCACCAAAAGGGAGGCAGTTATCCGAAATCATCACGACGCCATGGCAGCAGGACATATGTGTGTGGCCAAAACCATAGCCCGAGTGGTGCAGCTACACTGTTGGACAGGTATTTACCGGGACATAGCCAAGTACGTTGGGAAATGTTCTACTTGTAACGAGTTCAAACCTTCGCAACAGAAGGCGGGAGGCATGATGTATAAAACCCAGACTGCAAATCCAGGGGATTTGGTTTGTGTTGACTTCATGGGGCCGTTCCCAAAATCAATGAAGGGGAATACAATGCTGGCCGTTTTTACCACGGGGCTGATTAAGGGCTTGAGAGAAAAGATTATATATCGGTTCGGAGTATCAAAGACACTTCTATCTGACAACGGTTCCCAATTCACCAGCCTAGTATTTCGCGAGTTTTTGGAGGATTAAGGAATCCAGCATAGGCTTACATCACCCTACACCCCGCAGAAAACCCCGTACTTCGGATGAGCACTTGCCGGAACTTACATTTGCCATCAACACCAGCAAGCACCAATCAACCGGATTCACGCCAGCGTTCCTTAATTTCGGCCGGGAAATAAGGACACCAAACCAAACCGAAGTACCAGTGGAAGGAGGGGGATACGGACAAGAGAACTATTCCGAACGACAAGAAAGGTTGAAGGCGTTGTACCAACTCGTCGGGGAAAGCCTGCAACGGGCCCCAGAAAATCAAAGCAAGCATTATAACCTAAGGAAAAGGGCGTGGAAACCAAAAATCGGCGACCTGGTCTACCGAAAAATACGCGTTCTCTCATCGGCACAAAAACAATTCACCGAGAAGTTGGCGCCACGTTATGAAGGTCCGTACAAAGTAACTAAGTTCGTGTCACCAGTCATTGTGTTGTTACAAGGAGAAGAAAAAAGAAAAATACCAGCCGGCGTAAGACCACAATCAGATGCCATATACGAGACTTGAAGGGCAAGAGCAGCGAAAAGCAGGGCAGCCAGTTAATAGCACTATCAAGCTAAATAATATCAGCAGACGGCGACTCGAAAAAAGAATTGTGCGCCTAAAGATAATTTTGATTTTATCCAAAAGACAACGGTGACTCAGACTTTTATAAAAGGGAATGGGATCGTAAACTCTCAGTCGATCGCCAGCAGTCAAGCATTTTATAGTTATAAATATAAAAAAACAAAGTTTAAAACAAAAAATGGATTAAAAAAATATAAAAAAAAAACCGACAAAAAAAATAATAAATAATTTAGAAAAACGTTTAAAAATCATTCACCTTTTCAGAAGGACAAGACGAGGAAGTCCTCGTTTTCTAAAGAAGGGGGGAATTGTAATGACGCATTACAAATCTGCACAACAACAACGAAAACACGAACAAATTACATGCGTTCTGTCACTACACCGAGCATTGAGTTTACACTCAGTTCAACATAGCCAAAACTCAGTGACATGAATTTGCAAAGGTAATTCGCAAGGATATAATTCACACTAGGTTGTTACCAAAAGGTTGGCTAGTAGAACCGAACAAGACCAACAAAAAGCAAGCAGAAGCAGGGAACTAGACCGCGGCATACAAATACGCCTAAACTCTCGGAGCAGGAGCCAGTCGGACCTCGATCGTCCATAAGCAAGGATCAGTGGTAAGTAATTTGGATATTAACAGAGGCTTCCCCCACCAGTGAGGGGCTTCTTGCGAAGTATTCGAGTTTAAACGAATTGTACCAGTCGACTGTGACTTAGCAGTTTCGACTGTGATTTACCCACGATAAGTGGCGATTTACCCGTTTAACGGCGATTTACCAGTTGTGACTGTGATTTACCCACGATAAGTGACGATTTACCTGTTTAACGGCGATTTACCAGTTGTGACTGTGATTTACCCACGATAAGTGGTGATTTACCCGTTTTACGGCGATTTACCAGTTTCGACTGCAATATACCCACGCTAAGTGGCGATTTACTCGTTTTAAGGCGATTTACCAGTTTCAACTTCAACTGCGATTTACCCACGCTGAGTGGTGATTTACCCGTTTTATGGCGATTGCACCAGTTACGACCTAATCGACGGAAGAGACGTGTTTCAATCGTGCCCCACGCCACCAGCTGGCCGACACCTATCGCGAAGACTACACCGGACCCATAACGTAGGCCAAGATTTCGGTGGGAAGAGCTACTACGAAAACCGGAATTATACAAGAAGAATTTAACAAGTTATATGAAATAAATTCAACCCCAGTTTGTGAAATAAAATAAAATAAAATAACAAGTAAAGACAAAGACCTATTGATGTTAAATTTCGGTGTTTTACTTAACTAACCCTGAACACCGTGAGCATACCCCAGCTGAAAAATTTAAAACACCCCCGCAGTCTTTGTAATTTTAGGGTATTCCTGATTTGTTATTGTTCCGTTTGTAAATTCTATAGGTCTTCTTTTTGTTGTAGAGTGAATGGTTTTGTTGTACATTGTAACGGCTTTACGGGCTTTATTGCGTAAAGTATCATTATTTTCTTTATCACCCTTAAATGTTCGTGCTCGCTCAGAGTCGAATGGAATCTTTCGATATCCGAATTTCCAATTTTATGGTAAGGTGTTGTTATAATGTAAATCGACATTGTTTTCTTTTATGTACTCTTTAATAACTATTGATGATAATCCCGTTTCGCCATCGGTTATTATTCTTTCCGGGGTACCATTATTTGCAAATTTATATTTTAATTCAAATTTAAATTTCTGATTTTTTTCATCTAGACATCTTTGATTTCTGCATATGTTTCATTGATGCCACTGTGGTTTAATGAATTATGCGCTTTTGAAATTACAACGAGCTCTTTTCCTTATTCTTCTATGTCTTCTAAAAATGTACTACATTTGATGACTCTAAGCTATTTATTTTTGCTAAAATATTTTATGTATGTTTCTTGGAACTGAGCAAACATATGATCATCTTTAGAGAAAACTCCTACAATTCCCTTGGGAGGGATATATCTTTTCATGATGTCTAAGACAAGATCTTTTTTATATTCTTTTAGTTCCATAACTATTCTTTTCTTTTCAAAAGGAGTATATATTGTGTGATTATTAATATTATTCGATCCGTCAGCGACCTGATTATCTTTCCCTTTAACATATTGAATTTCAAAATTATACTCTTCGAGTTTGACTTTCCATCTTTGTAGTTTGGTATTCGGTTCTTTTAGTGAACTTAACCAAAAAAGGGGTGGATGGTCGGTTCTTACAACGAATTTCCTTCCGTAAAGGTTATGGTCTAAAATACTGTGTTGCCCAAACTATGGCCCGTAACTCCTTCTCAATGGTAGAGTATTTGATTTCGTGGGTGTTGAGCGTTCGACTGGCAAAACATACTGGATGATTTTCTTGTGATAGCACACCACCAATTACAGAGTTTGATGCATCCGTAGTTAATGTGAACATTTTATCAAAATCTGAATGTTTTAAGATTGGATCTGATGTGATTAAGGTTTTTAATTCCTCACAACTTTCAATTTATTCTAGATTATTTGTACCAATTTTCGCTCCTTTTTTCAGGAAGGCAGTCATTGGTTTGGCTACTTTACCATATTCTTTAATGAACTGCCAGTAATAACCAGTTATACCTAAAAATGCTTTAATTTGTTTTGATGTTGTTGGGAGTTTATAATTTTTAATTGCTGAAATTTTATTTGGATTTGGTCCCAAATGTAGTGACGACATGTCCCAAAAATTCAGTTTCTTTTTTCTTTTTAATTCAGTTTTGTAAATATTTTTCGTAACTATGTTGTGTTCTTCTAGAGATGTTGAGAACACTTTGATATCATCTAGATACACTAGGCAGATTTTTCCAATATATTCATAAGTCTTTGGAATATAGCGGGCACATTCTTCAAACCGAAAGGCATTCGAACAAATTCGTAATGGCCCTTGTCAGTTGAGAACGCAGTTTTTCTTATATAGTCATCCGCTATCTCGATTTGGTGAAACCTTTAGTTAAATCGATTGTTGTAAGGTACATAGAGCTGTCCAATTTACCAAGTATGTCGTCCATATTTGGCATTGGAAACTTATCGTCGATTGAAACTTGGTTCAATCTCCGACAATCTATGACTATTCTCCACTTCTTTTTCCCAGATGCGTTTTCATTTTTCGGAACGACCGAGATAGGTGAAGAATATGGAGAGTTGCTTGTACGTATGATACCTTGTTTAAGCATATCATCTATATGTCTAGATACTTCTGCTTTATAGATTTCTGGGTATATCTAATTTTTAGTATAGATCGGAATGTCGTTGACTGTCTTCATTCTATGCTTCATCGTATTTGTAAGAGATAAGCCATTTCCGTCTTGATAAAAAATATTTGAGTACTGAGAAACAAGGTTTATTATTTCATGTTTTTTTGCACTATTAAGGTGCTCGATTCTGATTCGATCAGAAATTGGTTCTCTACTATTTTCAGTATAGCAGATTTCTAATTGTGGGATCTATTTTCCATATTCTTCATATATATTAAAAAATACTGGAATTTCTATTCTTATTTATTTGTAAAATTTTCATTTTAAAGTCGATGATTGCTTCCAATGGAAGAAGGATATTATTTCCTATCAATCCATCAAAAATTTCAGGGAATTTAAATTCTAAAAATTCAGCCGTTTTATCTTTATTGAATTCTTTAAATAGTGGAATTTTTACTTTTTTATTTACAAACAATGGTGTAATTGTTCTTTTTATTTTAATAGGAGTTTGGAGATTTATTGCACATTTGGAGTGACAAATTCCCGGGTTTAAGATGCTTGTCTCTGAACTTAGATCAACAAGGATTCTTAGGTCTTAGATCTGTAGATTGACTTGTCTTTGATAGGAGGCGGAGGCAGTTAAAATTGTTTTGATTGTTCCTGTATCTATGAATTACTTAAATAGTGTTGATCAGATCTACTATGGAATTTGACATTGGTTGTAAGAATTTGTATTATTACCAAAATAAGTGGGTCTGACTTGTCTATTCATATCTGGTCTGTTATAATATAGTTTTAAGTTTTCTTGATCTTGCCCTATAATTTTATTTATAATATCCCTTACTTCACCTGTACTATACCTATCAGCTAACGAATGGGCTACAGCACCAGCTGCTAACTCTTTAGCTTTCTAGATAAGCATACTATTGAAAATAACTAATATCGATTCGCCATTTTCACTGAACGCTGCGATTTCTGCTATTTCTTCTACTATGAGACCTTTTAATTTGATATCTAATTCTTGATTTGAACTTACTCTAAGAGCTCCGATGTTTGTCGCTATCGTTAGTTCATCTACTGAGTTTTTCCAGGCATTGATTCCAGTCTGATGGGGGCTCGGCATATAATATATTCTTTGCTGGTCCTTGTATTTTTATGTCGTAGATGACTTCGTACACGAATGGTCTTTCAATTTGTGTATGTTTTGTGAGAATTTTATATACGGAACTGGCGAACGAAGGAAGTGTTCCAGAATCACCCATGAAAACACTTAAATATCGAATTTATTTTTCAATTGGCGCCCGAAAATTGTTTCCGTTGTTATTGTCTACTACAATTTGTGTGAGTGCTTACAGGCACTGTTCTATATTTAACTAGGCCACCCTGTTGGCTCTCTGTAAATTGAAGTTGCGTCTTTGGCTAATTTTTAAAACTGATACGCGCACTTTTAATGCACTTCACGAATGTGTTTTTAAATTATTGTTGTCAGGGATTGTACTTTTTCGCACTTTCCCAATGTTACACACTTGATTCTTTACGATATCTTGATTGAATCGTGAAATTTGTTTTGTTGTCTGGAATTGTATTTATTCGCACTTTCCCAATGTTACACACTTGGTTCTTTACGATATCTTAATCGAATCGCAAAAATTTGTTTTAACTGCTGGTTATCCTTGCTCGGTATTAACACATGCACTTTGGTTCTTCCGAGTTTAAGAGTCAAAATAGTTTTTTTATCGGAAAAAACTCGCGTACTCTAAAACTATCACGGCCTGCGGGTTTGTGATGAAAAACATTTACTGTTTCTTTTTTCTTTTTTATTAATTGTTTTATTATTTTTACTTATTTATTTATTTATTTATTTAATTTACATTTGTTCTTATTTATTAATATTTTTTACTATAAAGATTCTTAAAGGAGGCCGCTTTCTTCAGCTAGGCTGCACCTCACAGTTAGATAAATTAAAACGAACTAATTCTCAATACAATCTTAGCTTTGAATTATACTTCAGGTTAACATTGTAAAATACATTACGTTTGCAGAATTTATGTTCAAATTAATATGATTTTTTGACATAAAAAACGTTAATTTAACATTTAAAATTTAATTTTTTTTTTTGTATCCGATGGAAATCTTTAAAAGACACTCGGTAAGAATCGGTACCGAGTAGTGTAGGACTCTTACCGCACTAAAACCACCCGTGAATCAGGACCAATCTATGAAAGATCGACAAATGATTTTTCTTTCTTAATTTATGAATCGCATTGTGGGAAGTTTAAGTTATAACACTTTCCCATAGCTTTTAGACCATCAGCTCATGAGGCTTGGTTCTTCTTAATGTCCGAACATTGTCTCGTACACTTAAGACGTTCTCCATTTCGGGTTTGGTATGACTTTGCAGTCGCTGATTGTGTGATACAGCGTGTTTTTTTAACCACTTCTGTAACCATTTCAATTTGAAGGTCACGATGTAGATCACTATTTCTTATATACCAAGGGGCATTTATTATTCCGCGAAGGACCTTGCTTTGGAATTTTTGGATGGGTTCAGCATTTGTTTTCTTTGAACAGCCCCATAGTTGGATGCCATATGTCCAAACGGGTTTCAGTACTTGCTTATATAACATTAGTTTGTTCTGGATAGATAGGTCAGAGTTCTTTCCTAGTATCCAGTACATTTTTCTGTACTTCAAGTTTAGTTCGTCTTTTTTCTTCTTGATGTGCTCTTTCCATTTAAGTACTGTTATACTGTTTATAAGAATTGGAACATTGTTTATTTTTTTGTTTGTAAAGTTTATATGCGTCGATTTTGTTTTTTTTAGTTTGATTCGCCATTTTTGCGTTCAATCACTAACTTTATCGACTGCATTTTGCAGTTTTTGTGTAACCTTCGTAACGGATTTATCTGGCACCAAAATTGCAGTATCATCAGGAAAGGTGGCCATGATAGCGTTGATGTCCACTGGAATATCCCTTGTACATAACAGATACAGGGTTCGTCCTAGGACACTTCCTTGTGGTACACCGGCTTCAATTTTCTTTAGTTCCGAGTAATTTTGGTCGTACCGTACTCTAAAGAGTCGGTTCGTAACGTAGGATTTCAGTATTTCGTAGTACTGCCTGGAAAGATCCCTTTGCAGTTTGTACTCAAGTCCCAAGTGCCAAACCTTGTCAAAGGCTTGAGCAACATCTAAGAATATAGCCGAGCATACTTGTTTTTCTTCAAGTGCCTTTTTCACAACATCCATAATCCGATGCACTTGGTCTATCGTGGAATGTTTATTTCTAAATCCAAACTGATGGCTCGGAATTAGTCTTCTTTCTTCTATTATTTTGCTTAGTCTTTTCAGAAGCAGTTTTTCGAAAACTTTTGCCATGGTTGGTATAAGCGATATAGGTCTGTAAGATGTTACTTCTGTTGGTGGCTTACCTTGTTTAGGTATAACAATGACTTCTGCAATTTTCCAATGATGTGGCACAAATCTTAGTTTAAAACATGCATTTATTATAAATTGGAGTTTTTTGAAGGCTATAGAAGGCATTTCTTTCAAAGCAGTTATTAAATCGTACCCTGGTGATTTTTTTTTAGACAACTTATGTTGACACATACTTCTTACTTCTTTGAGCGTGACAAAAGGAATTTCACATTCGTCGTTTCTATCAACAAACTGTAAGGGATCTGTAGCTGTGCTTGTTGGAAATGGCTTAAAACATTCGCGAGATGTTCAGCGAAGAGATCAGCCTTTTGTTTTGGGTTTCCGATCCATTTACAATCTTGAGATTTACTGGCGGGTTTTGTGTCTGTGGTCTTTTTTAGCGCTAAGCTGTTTTCCATAAGGAGTATTTCGTAGAAGCATCCGCCGTCAGACTATTCAGAAATCTAGTAAGTGAATCACTTTTAAATTCACAGATTCTTTTCTGTAGTTCATTGTTAAGACGGTTAAAAACTGCCTTATCACCTGGAAATCTCGTAGCTTGCCATTTTCTTCGAGCTCTTCACTTCTCCAAGATCAGCTCCTTTATTTTGACAGGATATTTTATTTCTTTTTCTCTTGAGTTCGAAATTGTTTGAGTACTTTCTTCTGCAGCCTGTTGCACATCAGCAATAAATTGTTCTACTTCATGATCAATCTGTTCAATTGTTTGCATAGGAGATCTTAGGTTTATAAAACTTTCAAGTTTATCTCTGAATTCGTTTTCTATTATTTCTGCTTCGCTCAGTGATAATATTACTGGAGTATGATCTGACAATAAATCGTAATTACCTTCGACACTTATATGGTTTCGTTTAATACCTTTTGCTACGAAAAAGTCTATAAGGTCTGGTATTTTGATAGAATCAGATGGCCAATATGTTGGCGAGCCAGAAAAATAAAATTCGCAGTTGTATTTGCGGCCTGCTTGAAATAGCCTTTCGTTGTTATGAGCCTAGATCCCCATTGGGTGTGCTTAGCATTGAGGTCGCCACCAACAAGGAAGTTATGTCCTCACAAATTTAGGAGTTCTGCATAGTCTACTTCAGTTGGAGAGCGCCTCGGAAGGCAGTATATAGATGCTATCTTAAACTCTTTCTTTTTTATACCAATACTAATTGTTGTTACTTGCATGTTTTCATTAGTAAACTTAGGCTCTTCATAGTGTGTTAAGCAATTTTTTATTAGTATTGCTGATCCTCCCCTAGCTTTGTCAGCTGGGTGCGGGGCGTGATTACACGATTATTATCAAGATTTTGTTCTATAGCGAGGTGAGTTTTGGACACCAAACAAATGTCTATATGTCTAAGAAGATGTTTAGTTCTGATACATGTTGTAAAAGACCATTTGCATTCCATGTTGCGATTTTGAGTGTTCTGTCCATCATTGTTTTTTAAGAGCGACTTCTTCGCTTAGCTGTTTTATGTTTAAATCTTGTTTGTCAATCCTTTTCAGGATAAATTCGGGCATTTCTTTAATAGATGTTTCTTCGTTCTTCCGCACATTTTTAACAATCTGGGAATAGGATTTATTTTTATCACTTTTGCTTAGTGCAATTGCTTTTGGCGGTTGATTTTTAGTTTTGGGTTCAACGGCTCCTTTTTTGCTTTCAACTATTGCTTTTGTGTTTGTTGGGTTTCTTAGCTTGTTTCCAGTTTTTTTTTTTTTTTTTGTGTCTTGGAATTTTTTGGCAACTGGACATCCTCTGTAACTTGCAGGATGGTTGCCTTGACAGTCAACACATTTCGCTTTCCGTTCTCTGCCCATGGGACAGTTTTTAGTTGCATGCTTGCCCTCGCATTTAACACAAGCAAACTCACGATTGCAGTATTTTTGTGTAGACCCAAAGGCCTGACAGCGTTTACATTGTGGAACAATTTTTGACTTTCGTAGTGGTTCAATTTTGACAACTATGCCCATAATTGATTTAATACTGTAAATCTTATAGAGACTTTCTTTATTTTCAAAGGTGAGGATAAACAAAGGTAGAGATCTCCTTGTTGTAGTTGATACCCCAGTGGAGTCTTTGATTATCTCATTTTTAATAAGATTATTCGCATCGAGAGCTTGGAAACCTTTTTGAATAAGGTCTTCGACAATATCTTTGGCAACACATGAAGAGTGGAGGCCTCTTGCTACTACCTTTATCGACCTTGTAGCTTTATTTTCGTACGAGTCCCACTGAATTCTTTTTTTGTTCAATTCTTCAGTGATAGATCTATACGCATCGGCGTCTTCAACAATGACTTTCCAATTGTCTTTATTGTATGATGTATATTTACATGCCTTATTAGTGCATTTTTCTACTATGTTCTTAAGCTCACCAAACATTGTCAATCCGGAAATCATAATTGGAGGTGGTGCAGTTTGCTTAGTACCTTTAGCAAAAGACTTCTTTTGGGATACATCTTTTATTTCATAGTTTGATGTTTTCACTGTTGCAGGAATATCCGCTTTTGAAGCTACCTGCTTAATTTTTTGAACAGTCTCTGGGCTACCCTCTGCTTTCCGTTTCTTGGATTTACGCTTATTTCTGTTACCATCTGTTTTAAAAAGAAGCTCTTCCTAGTCAGTATGAAACTCAATGGTTTTTGGTGGGCTTTTCACTACAAGTATTTTTGGAATAGTCTTGCTGTCATTATTTGAAGTTTTCTTGTCTAGCAAGCTGACTTTTTCTTCAAGTCTCTTAACTTGTTGCTGAAAATTTTCAATGAGGACTTCAATTTTTTTTCTATTATTTCTTTTTGCCATTCCTCGAAATAATTTTCGGATTCAACTTGGTGGATCTCTTTGCTTTTTTTGGAACACTGCGGATCTTTTATTTCGATCTTTTCATAGATTTTGGTTCCTTTTTCGTTAATGACTTCTTTGTCATTTGATTTTTCGGTAAGGGTTTTCGATGGAGTGACCCTTGAGAATATTTTTCGCGAAGTCCTCAGTGTTTTAGAACTCCGTCTACTTCCTGTTAGCAATAATTGGTCCTCCCCAGAATCCGTAGGACCGATCTCCGAAGAGAGTGGATTAACCAGTTTATCTGGATTGCCACCTGGGGTATAATATCTATTTGTTTTATTCATTGCCATATTTTTTATTTTTTTGTAACTTTTGTTTGTAACCCATAAATAGCTTCGTTACTTATTCTATTCAAGGTTTTGAATACACCCTCCCTATGGGATCAGACGCTGACCAATGAGCCACACATTATGCGTCAGACGCTCTTGGGTTTCATGGAGAGCTGGTTCTTCAGAGCGATGTCTTATCTTATGCTCCTAGTTCCTGAGAAGGTAACTCAGGTGTCTCAGCTCTTGGATCCAATAGATCCAACGCTCTAATTGGCTATCCAGCGGGCGCCACTTGGAGGTGACGATGCGATTTTGCTCCGCCAATCTTCAGGTTTACATTGTAAAATGCATTACGTTTGCAGAATTTATGTTCAAATTGATATGATTTTTTGACATAAAAAACGTTAATTTAACATTTAAAATGTCAAATTGATATTTTTACATATCAAACTTATATGAGAAAATTGATATTTTTAATGTTTAATGTTTTAACATTATAAATACGAAATTGATATTTGTATTTAGTATTTATAATTTTCAATTTAATCTTTTACTTCTTGCCTTCCAAGCTCTGCCAGCGTTCTGTACGAGGGCGGGTCAATAAGTCCGTGACTTTTGGAATAAAACACAGATTTTTTGATACAAAAATAATTTTATTTTTCAACGTAGTCTCCCTTGAGCTCTATGCACTTTGTCCAACGCTTCTCCAATTTTTGTATCCCTTCCATAAAAAATGATTTGTCGAGGTCCTCAAAATAGGCCTTTGTTTGCGAGATGACTTCATCATTGGAGTCAAATCTTTTTCCACCAAGCCATTTCTTCAGGTTTGGGAACAAGAAGTAGTCGCTCGGAGCCAAATCTGGAGAATAGGGTGGATGAGGGAGCAATTCATAGCCTAATTCATGGATTTTTGCCATGGCAACTGCACATGTGTGCACCCTTGCATTGTCTTGGTGGAAAAGAACTTTTTTCTTGGCCAAATGAGGTCGGTTTTTTTTCAAATCGTCATTGAATCGGTCCAATAAGTTGGCATAATATTCCCCATTGATTGTTCTTCCCTTTTGAAGGTAGTCAATGTGGATTATCCCGCGTGCATCCCAAAAAACAGTCGCCATAACTTTATTGGCTGACAAACCCACCTTGGCCTTCTTTGGACCCGATTCACCCTTAGAAACCCACTGTTTTGACTGTTGTTTGGTCTCTGGTGTGTTGTGATGGATCCATGTTTCGTCCACGGTTACAAAACGGCGCAAAAACTCCTCCATATTGCGATTAAGCAACGCCAAACCTTCCTGTGAAGTTGTTACACGATTGCGTTTGTGGTCGACTGTGAGCAAACGCGGCACCCATCTTGCGGAAAGCTTTCTCATGCCCAAGTGATCATTCAAAATTGAAACCACTGAGCCATGCGCGATCCCTATGGCTTCCACAATCTCTCGCACTTTTAATCTTCGGTCAGCCAACACCATATCGTGAATTTTTTCGATTGTTTCGGGTGTAGAGACCTCAACTGGGCGTCCAGGACGTTCGGCATCTTAAGTGCTTGTACGGCCACAACGAAATTCAGTAAACCACTTTTTTACCATTGAAATCGATGGTGCAGAGTCCCCATAGTATTTATCAAGCCTAGCCTTGGTCTCGGTAATGTTTTTTTTCGCAAGAAATAATGCTTAATAAGCACACGAAATTCACTTTTTTCCATTTTCTCCTCAAATTAGTGAGTAGTCTGATAAAAATAGCTGTCAAACACAAACTAACTGACGCAGCAAGTTTAAATTTTGACAGGAGTCAACTGACAGATGCCTGTTGACAGGAGCAGTGTTGCTGTTTCAGTAAAGAGGTCAGAAGTGCAAAAAGTCACGGACTTATTGACCCACCCTCGTATTTCTCGCATCGATAAAATGGGCCGAGAAACGTTGACAAATGGAACAAAACTTTTGTATTTGGTTTCGATTTTCATCATTTCTCGATCAATTTTATCGGTGCGAGAAATACAGATCGCTGTCACAGCTTAGAAGGCAAGAAGTATAATATAATAATAATAATAAATACTAATTACAAAATATAAATTTGATATTTATAGTGTGAAAACAATATTAAAAAAAATTAATTTTCCCATATAAATTTGATATTTTTAAATATCAATTTAACATTTTAAATGTTAAATTAACATTTTGTTATGTTCAAAAATCACATCAATTTTAAGTTGTATGTGTTAATATTATGTACGTAAAATTGTTCATTAAACATCCAAATTAATTTTTCTCAATGACACCAAAATTAAATTACCATAATAGTAAATTATATTTTATTGATTAATTAAAGTTTATCTACATATGTATATACAGCTTTTATTAATTCGAAAACATTTAGATACCTACTACTATTTTATTAAATTATTTAATTAATTTTTGGCTTTATTCTTCACTATAATTTATAAAAAAAAATACACTGAAGGTTATTCTAGAGGTATTAACGCTATAACTACAATGGTTAGATCCGTTCGATCAACAGAAATTGACATTTTAAAATATTGAACATCTTGTTTATCAACTTGGTATTATAAAAACTTCAATCTGATAATTGCATTATCTAAATGATCGTGAAATTTTAAATTTCATTTGGGTATTATGAACTGATATGAAGATGTAAGGATGGAAATTTCAATTTTTTGACATTATATTATGTTACTAACTTAAAAATGTTGAGTTGACGTTTTTAGTATCATAAATGTGATATGTGATTTGATATAGATAAAATATCAAAACGAAACGCGTTTCTTTTCAGTGTAATTATGATTAAATCCAATGAATAATCGTGGAAATCAGCTGGTGTTTGTTTGCGTTTATGATAACCAGAATTTTAGACTGGTATTTTGTATTTTATTATATATTTGACATAAAGCTGGCTATTCCTAAACGGCTAAGAAAATATTTTATAACTAAGGATTTTTCACGTCGCGTAAAGACGAAGTAAGGCCTGGTTCACATGTCAATATAAACCACCAGTTCTTAATGAAATTTTATAAATAAGACTTTTACAGTCATATTAATAAACTTTGTCAAACTTTAGACAGCCTTCCAACGCCAAAAAGTTATCAATAATCTTTGTATACTGTTGTCCCAAAGTCTAGCTTGGACAAGGACTTGTTTAACTTGACATATTATTTCATTAAAAAACGGATATTTTCAACTTTTAAGGACTTTTAAAAACTGTCTAATTAGTCAACTGCCTACAAAATTTAAGAAATAAGGCTGTTTATGTTTAACCAAAATAAGTTGATGCTGATATTTAAATATTTATCTGACGTAATTTCTATATGTACTACATAGTTAAAAATTTGTTCATAGGCAACCGATCCACTATGGATGCAACAATAAAATCAGAAAATACCAGAATAATGTGCCAGGATAATTCTGGTTTATCAACTAAAGATGATTCCAAAAATGATAAGAAAAACAAAAGGCAGCGTAGACAGAGAACCCATTTTACTTCACAGCAACTTCAGGAGTTAGAACATACGTTTAGTAGAAATCGCTATCCAGATATGTCCACAAGAGAAGAAATTGCAATGTGGACAAACTTAACGGAAGCTAGAGTAAGGGTAAGTGCCAACAACAAGATCTAATGCAACTATAGGGTGTTTTTTTCTTAGAGGTATAGAACTTTAAGCTGTCAACACTTTTCTAACGTGCTAACTGGCGGCCATTTTGTCAGCTGTCAAGTGATTTATTTTTAGTTTTTTTTGGCATTTCAACATGAATAGACTGACGCCTGGACGACGCTTCCAAATTATGCAAATTTATGTTGAAATTATGGTTCTATTTAAAATACATATCGTATGAATTTTGTTTAGCGATAAAGCTCAGTTTTGGTTGAATGGATATGGAATATACAAAACTGCTATATTGGAAGAGATGATAATCCTCAAGTGTATGTTAAGACACCGTTACATCCACAAAAACTGACTGTTTGATATGCTTTATCGGTTGGTGGAATAAATAAATAAATGGAAATGGTCCATACTTCTTTAAAAACCATGCTGGCTAGAACATTACAGTCAATGGTGACCGCTATAGAGCCATATTAACTGACTTTTTCGTTCATCAATTGGACTAACATGATGAACAGGATCTGTGGCTTCAATAAGACAGTGCAACATGGCATAGAGCTCGTGCCACAAGATTAGAGGAAACTTTTAGAAACCGCATAGTTTCACGTTACGGAGCGTGAATTGGCCCCCAAGATCGGCGTCTGTAATGCCGCTAGACTATTTTCTGTAGGGATATGTGAAGTCGCTAGTCTACGCCGATAAGCCCGAAACAATTGACCACTTGAAGGACAACATTAGCCTCGTAATTGACGATATACGGCCATAAATGTTGGAAAAAGTCATCGAAAATTGGGCCTCTAGATTAGACTGCGTTTGAGCCAGCCTTGGCGGTCATATGCCAGAAATTATATTTAAATTATAATGCCAGAAACTTATCTTTCAAATAAAGTAAATTTCATATCAATTAAAAAAATCGTCTTTGTTTTATTCCATTTCAAAGCTCTATACCTCTAAAAAAAAACACCCTTCATATACATAAAATCATATTAATATATTTACCTGATTTTTTTTTTGTTAAAATGTGCATTATTTTATGTTATATATTTTATGTATGTTGAAAATTGAAGATATTCGGCCAGTATCTGTTATGAAAAGGTAGTACGCAATCACAGTACACATATTGAGTCTGATTTCACGATTGGTTTTCTTCACTCCTTTCGTATTTCGTCTTTTCGACAGGTACGTACCTTCGTAATTACACACAACGAAAAAGGTCCAATCATTTTTTCTGACGCTCAAAAAATAAAAAATTTAAAGCTAATAATTTGAAGTTTATAAGCCTTTTCCGACTCTACTCGTTTGTCAAATCATAAACCTCAAAGTTTGGCCGGAAAAAATCTTAAAATCACGTGCTTTCGTTTCTTCGCTCCCCCAACATTTCTGTACCACTCACCAAAGGTGTCCAAAAGACGAAACACGAAACGACCGAAAAAACGAATCGTGTAATCAGGCTCATTAATGGTAATATATACTGCTTTCAAAAATCATTGTCAGATAATGACCAAAAAAAGTAAATTTGTTCAGTTTATAGGTGTGCTCCTTAAATTTTTCAGAATATTTGGGACTAAATGTCAAATTGTGACGTTTGGAGAAGAAATCCTCTACAAGAGAAGAAAAATTGTTAAAATGTTGGGAACGGTTAGGGCATTACTTTGCACCACGTCAAAGAAATATTTGATCAGAGAAATAATATGTTATTACAGAATATTTCATTGCTTAAGTTTAATTATTTTTATACGTGAACGTTTCTTTTTTTTTTTTAACACTTCAGATTCTTTGTTGTAGTGAGCTTAGAGCAAGCTGCAAACCTACAATCAGAGGCTTATCATAAGTGCATGTGTTAGTGGTTAGTAAAATAATTCGAGCTAACACATCCATACAAATAAAATTAATACATTTACATAGTTAAACAAACAAACAATAAACATAATTAAACAATATATATCACATTTGAATTAAATATCATCTAAAAGTAAAAAAAAACAATCACGAAAGTGGAGCACTGGTTCGAAACAATTTTTTCAATCCCATCTCACTAACGTTAAAATCCACCATGGAGCCATTTAAATTAAATATCCTACACATACAGTTAAGAGGCTCATGTAAACCGTAGTTAGTTTTATGGAAATGTACATGTAAACGTTCAAATCTTCTCAGATGGTGAGATCCTCCACGGAAGTTTATGCCAATACAGGCCAACAAATCAGGAGCATCGATTTGACCATTTAGAAGTTGGTGAAGAAAAATTAGATCATTATTCACCCGCCTTTGATTTAAGGTTTGGACTTGCAGTAGCTGGATCCTATGTTCATATGGTGGAAGGTTGAATGAAATCTGCCCAAGGAAGACCTTTCAGAGCAAAGCGAATGAATTTATGTTGTATCGATGCAATACGATTTTTATGAATTTCATAAATGGGAGACCATACTTGAGACGCGTACTCTAGATGAGGTCGTACATAACAATTGTATAAGGAAAGCGTAACGTACGGATCGTCAAATTCCTTTGCCAAACGTTTTATAAACCCAAGCATAGAGCTTGCTTTATTAACAATGAAGTTAATGTGTTCAGTGAATTCTGAAGTTAACACCCAAGTCCTTGAAACTAAAGACTCGACAGAGTTTGTGTTGTGAAATAGAATAATTAAAAGCATTTGCAAGTCGCTTTCTAGAGAAAGTAATTGTTTGACATTTGGCAGGGTTAAGAGAAAGACCGTTTTTATCACACCAAGTAGCGAAACTATCAATATAGGCTTGCAAAAGAATATGGTCATGGTTAGCTTTCATTATCTTAAAAATTTTCATGTCATCAGCGAATATAAGAATATCACTTGAACGTATACTTGAGACAACATCATTAATAGCAAGAATAAATAGAAATGGGCCTAGATGACTTCCCTGGGGCACACCGGAGTGAGCCTTGAATGAGTTTGAAAGGCAGTTTCTAAATTTCACCTGGTACGATCTATTTTCAAGGTATGATTTTACCCAGGTGATAAGAAATGTTGGAAACCCTAAAGATTTTAGTTTGAAGATAATAATGTTGTGACTAAGTTGGTCGAACGCTTTGGAGAAATCAGTATATATACAATCCATTTCACTTCCATTTTCTAATGCGTTAGAACATTTATGCAAGAATGTAAGGAGGTTTGTTACTGTTGATTTTCTTCTCACAAACCCATGCTGTTGTTCACATATTATATTCTTGGTATAGAATGCTAGCACACAACTTGTTCGAAGCGCTTTGGAATACATGACAGTTTGGATATAGGTCTATAATTCGAAATATCAGCTTTATCACCTTTTTTAAAAACTGGAGTTAGAAATGAAGTTTTCCATGAACAGGGAAATTTCCCTGATTTAATAGAAAACTCAAATCAAAATTGAAGAGGCTCAGCCAGTATATGTCTACACTGTTTCAATAATATTGGGGGAGTTCCATCTGGTCCAGATGAGAAATCATCATTTAACGATGAGAGAAGGTCTAAAACAGTACTCTGCTGCACAGCGAAATTGTTACAACTCGTTTGCGCATAAGAATGTAAATTTCTGAAATAATCTTCATCAATATCAAGGGCTGTATCCACAAAAGAGTTACGAAAATTGTTTGCGAAGGCGTTGCATATATCAATAGTTTCTTTCAATACACAATTCTCATATTTGAAATTTGCGGGGTAACCATCCGAATTTTTCTTCGAATTGACAAACTTCCAAAATGCTTTAGGGTTTTCTTTAAGAGATCTTCCCATTTCGTATACATGATTAGTGTAAAGCGACTTTGAAAGAGATTTAAATTCTTCGAAATGGACAATGTAAGAGTTGTGGTCAACTAAAGAAAGAGTTCTTAAATATGTTTTCCAAGCTCTATTTCTTTTATTTCGTAGTATCCTCAACTCTTTTGTATACCATGAATGGCAAAAGCTCGTGTTTTTAAATAATTTAAATGGGATAGTGTTATTTATGCAGTTATAAAGTATGGTATTTAAACTAGTAACTGCATCGTCAATATTACTAGAATTTGCTATACTGTCAATACCAGATCTAGCTAATTCTTCTGAAAGCAACTGAAAGTTAGCCTTTCTAAAGTCAAAAGTATATGAGCGATCACAAGCGTTGCTATTTTCAATTATATGACTGCTCAAGTCAAGAACTACATCCAGAGGAGGATGGTAACTATCTATATTAGTGATTCCAGAACTAGATTCTAGAACAAGAGTACTAATAGCGTCGGAAGAAAAAACTAAATCGAGAATTCGATTTTTTGAATTTTTAATACAGCTTAAGTCAGTTGTAATAATTCTATTCAAAAACTGGAGCTCAGTTTGTTAAGAAGTTAAGGACGCTTCATGATAAGATTCATCCCTAGGAGGAATCCACTCTATAGATGGTAAATTAAAGTCTCCGAGAAGTAATATGCTGCTGTTGGAGCAAGACAATTCAATAATAAAATCGAGGGCCTTAGAGAGTTCTACATAAACTGAGTCCGAGCTTTTTGGAGGGATGTAAGCATTTAATACATAAATACATTTTGACTCTACGGCTAACTTTATGCAAATTAATTCAACTGATAGATTAAAAGGAAATATAATAAGAGAAGATATAAATTTATTACGAACTGCGATCAAAACACCACCTCCCACTTCTTTTGATCTGTCAACATGACGATCTTTTCTATAAACTAAAAACTCTTCATTAAAAAGTTCTGTGTCCAAAAAGCTTGAATTAAGCCAGGTTTCTGTCAAAAGAAAGATGTCATGTGAAAATCTTTGTGAGTTGATGTAGAGATCAGTAGTTTTAGTGCGAAGCCCTCTTGCATTTTGATAGAAGAGGGAAATCCTATTTAGTTTTTTGGGGATGGAATTTTGGAGAAGTTACGAGAAAACCGGTTTTTCCTTGTTAAAAATTCTTTAACAAGAGCTTCAGGAGGCCAATTACCAGAATCACAGATAGAATCAAAGTATAAAGAATTTGTTACTATTTTAAAAGATGAAACAAAGCTATTTACTCTACTAATTTTTGTAAACTTAACCGATGCACTCGTAGGGATACAATTTTTATTTAAAAGGTGGGAATCGATATCGTCGGCAGCAATTTCTGGTTCAAGGCGAGAGATAAAGATAGACTTTGGTTTGGAAACAGCTTTAATAGGTCTAGGATCAGCAATTATGTTAGAGACGGACGCACATTCTATACCAGGAACAGTGCATGGGACCATTTCTGAACTTTCATTCCTTACCTGAACCGAAGAAGCTAGTTCTAAAGCAATAGGGGGGCTAAGATTCGTTCGTTTAGGGGGTGGGCCAGTGCTTTTTACAACGAATGTGTTATCTCGCCCCCTTTTGTTACTTTTTTTTGTAACTATAACGTTATCAAGCACAGTTGAGCTTGATGATTGTTTAAGCAAATCATCATTCATGGGCACGATTTGGAGAGGAAGTGGGTCCTGAATTAGGTCATCAGTAGAGGTACCGATGTCTACTGGATCATTTAGGAGTGTTAACGAGCTAAATCGTGAGACCACGTCGTTAAAATTTACTTAACATTTCTTCAAACCCCTAGACAGTTTCATAATGTCCACTTTAAAATTAGACATTTTGAAAGCCAGTTGAGACAAGGAAAGCAGAGAAGACCATTTTGAGGATAAAACTATTAATTTTTATAAAAATAAAGACTGAAAGTAAAATATGGGGAAAGAATTTCCTAAATTTTAAATTTGCAAAAAGGCTAATTAAATTATAAATATTAAAAAAAGAAGAAAAAAAAAAAGGGCTCTACTAACGAACCTAAGCTTTAAAGATAAGGGCGCTGTGTCCTTACTATCTGCACCACCAGCTATACGAAAATTTTCATTGATAATTAAATTAAAACGTGAGTAGAGATAGGATTAAAAGTTAAATAGAAAATGGACAGAAAGGGACAACAACTAATTACCTGTAGCTGAAAGCTTAGGCTAAGGGAAAACAATTAGGGGAAATATTTTAAAAAAGCACTATTAGCACAAATACTAGGAACGGATATATTAACTAGGTAAATAAATAGAAAAAAAAAAAAAAAACATAAAGCTCACTCAATGTAGAGGAACAAAAATTGAAATTTACAAAACAACAAAAAAAAATACTCTTACCAAGCACTATGAAGACAATAGCTAACTAAAATTTAAAACTTTTAGCACAACTAGACAAAAATAATAAAGAAGGTGGAAAATTTAAGTTAAATATTATTCACTTATTCAGTGAATCAAGTCAAATACACAATTTAAAAGTAATAGTATACGTATAAAAGAATTAAAAGAACACAAGCGATCTGACTACACAACCAACTAAAGCAAACAAGAGCTGTCCACTTCTTTTTCGTTAACATTCAATTTCTTAAAAATTATCAAAACGTCGGGAACGGTTAGGGCACTACTTTCCACCACGTCAAAGAAATATTTTGATTAGAGTGGCCGTAGGCAAGTTAAACTTAATCAAATTTCGTGTGAAATCAATTTAAAAGAAATTAAATGAAAACGAAAAAGAAACGTTCACGTATAAAAATAATTAAACTTGAGCAATATATTCTTTAATAACATATTTAATCATGAAGCTTAAATTTGTCATAAAAACTACAATACAATGTATGTACATACATTTTCATTACTAAATTTTCTTCTTTGGAAAAAGATTTGCCTAGTGACACATGCATTTTAAGAAAACCATTTGATTGATAAAAAGAAAAATAAATTAATAAATTAGGCACATCTACCAAGCAAAAAAAGTTACACTTGCGTAAACTTAGCCATTTGTATTCTGTTTTGTTATTTGACTTCAAACTGATTTTTTTTCAAATCTGACATAAAACACCTGGCATTTGACATCCAGTATGAAATGGCCACAAGAAATTTCTCGGTCCAAATCTGGCAAGGAGGGAAAATTTTGTGCTCTCTCATGAGCGCTCTAGTCTGAAATAGTACAATAAAAAAAATATCGGAGCTGTGTAATGATTTCGGGCTTAGTATTTTAAATGGATGTTCTTTTTGAAATCTTGAAGGCGAGTCAACATTTAATGGAAAGCAGGGTAGCTCAACCATAGATTATTGTCTTGTTGGTCGAGGGTTTTACTCCTTTATCAAAGATTTCCAGGTTGGATGTCTCAGCTTATCAGATTATCTTCCAATTGAACTCAAAGTTGAATTTAACTATATGCAAGAATCCCTAACTTGGGAAAATAACAGCAGAGCAGAGTTTCAAGTAAAAATAGATAGATGCTGAAAGAATCAAACATGATGTTGAACTTCTTTCTCTTATAGGAATTAGCCAGAACAACTTATCAATGATGTGGCAAGTTCCATGCAGTTCAGGCTTAAGAAGAAAAAGTAAGCAGTATGGTATGAGCTGATTGAGAAAATGTCGATGGCCTTGATGAAGTAGTTACGAAAATTTAACATACAAAGTTTTAAAAAGTCTAATAAAATCAACTGGTATTAGTGCTAATGGAGTACTTATTTGATCTATTGTATCTACATTTGTAAATTTTGAGTGCTATATCCATAACTTATTAAAATTCTTGATTTTGAAAAATGCATATAATTATTTGAACAAGGTGTACTTGGTCTTATCCATGTGATACTGGAAGCAGGGGAATTTCCACTTGCCGTCGCACTCGACCTTGCACCTGTATTCGGTCCACGACCTTCCACCATTCCGTCTTCGGCTTCTTGCAGATCTTCGAAAAATCGTATACATCTAACTTCACGACTTGGAATCCATGTTCTCCGGGCGATGTTAAAGTATACGATTTGCCTTGAGCTTTGTATATATATTTCATTGTAATATCATGGAGTCGTTTTTATTTACGCGCTGTTTGTCCAGTGGTGCGCTCCCGTCGCTAAAGTTGCTTCAACATTTTGAAAATTGTGTCCATAACAATGTCATTTATATCTGGTTTGGTTGTTGGTTTATGAGTATGGATTCTCTTTTTTCTTTTGCTATGAAACAGTTTCGAAATGCAATGGTGGTTGTTTTTTTTCTTAGATTTTTGTTCGATCCTCTTTTTTCCCCGCGTTCGTCTTTTCTTTCGTTCTTGATGAATGAATTTTTTTTTGTATTTAGATATTTCTTCTGTTTGTAAAACAGAAAAATATATGAATGATGGTTTCAAGCAGAGATTATAAATATAAGAATAATTAATAATCTCTTGTTTCAAGGTAAACTTTTTTATTTTATAAATATGTGTATTTTGACTTCTGGGGGTGGAGAATATTTATTTCTAATTTATTTATTTTTTTTTCAGTAGGTATGAAAATTATAATAAATAGGTATAGGTAATTGACAGAGGTGATTTAATTGAAAAAAAAAATGTTTCAATTAACAATTTGGCAAAGAAAAGAATACAAATACCTAAATAATTTCAAAAAAGTATTTACGTTATTAGTTTAAACTTCAAAAAAATTATTTATGTATGTGGATGTCTCTACCTGATTTTCTTTTCGTAAATGGGTAGGTACCTGGATTAGATTAATTTATTTGTATTTGCGAGAAAGTCAGATCTAGTAGGTTTGTTTTAGATACAAACATTTCTTCAGGAGAAACCAATTTTAGGATTATATATGATATGGGTATATATATGGGTATATACATACCTATGTAGATAATTTTAATTTCTAAAAAATATCATTTGAATACCATTTGATTGATATACATAGGTATGTAATCATAATAGGTGCTTTTACGGCCATTCCAAAGCGTTTTTTATAAGAAGGTTATATTTGTTCACGAAACTCTGTGATTTTTAAGAATTCATCACAGAGTAGATGACACATATGCTTCCACAAAAAATAATTAAATGTAGCAAGTTTATACCTATGTACAAAAAAATAGATGGTTACGGAGTAGACAAGTTCAATTTATAGATTTCCGGCTTTTTTCTTAAGAGTGTTCCGGATGGCGATTTTGAGAAAAAAAGATTGTGAAGCGCGTAGTTGTCCGATCAAAATGGAAACGCATCTTTGACAGTCAGTTTCCTATAGCTAACGGTATTTTTTTAAGTTTTTTTTTTCTAGTGGATATAAATTCAATTTATTGACGATTTTCATTTAGTATATAATTATAATTATATCATTTGACATTGATATTTTAAGTTCTTAAAAGGCACTTTTTGACAGAAAATTCATGTAAATTTCGAAGTTAGAATCAGTTACTTTTACAAAATGATTTATTTAGTGCATAAAATACCCCTACAAGTTACCAATTAGTAAAAAATAAAAAGTTTTATAAAACAGAGTATGTTATGAAAGTGAAAAACGACCTTATATACATGCAAAAAAAAAGTTAGCAAATTACTGGTTTTGTTCAGTTGGAAACACTCTTAAAGTTAAAAATTGTGCGCTGTCCATCAAAATAGAAGTTGATTTTCTTGCACACTTTTATTAAGCTTACATATTCTAAGAACCATCTTTGGTGTAATGCTTGATTTCATTTTACTTTAATAAAAAATATTAAAGATGGTAACGAAGAAGATAGCTAATGGCAACGGAGGAGACACGTACGATTTAAAATTCATTTTTATTCTTAGGTATATAATTTTATTTGAATTTTTAAATTATTGCCATCAATGAGAAAAGTAATCAAGGTTATTAAATCAAATTTGTGTAAAATTTAATAGAAATCTGTTAACGTTTACATCGTACAAAATACATGGGGTTTCCACAGTTTTTACTCAAAATATCAGCAAAGTTGTAAAAGTATATGGAAAATCTTTCAACTTGGCACATAAAATAGGTAAGGTGTATTAATAAAATATTTTCAACAATTAAAATTTCTTTCAAATAAGATAATCGCTTAATTACTCAACATAGTGTTTATTAGCAAAGTGCGGATTGAGTATAGAGAACAATCTCAAAATTTTCTATGTTTTTAAATGTCCTAAAATAGGTACCACCAGAACAAAAATTCTTGTCTGAAATGAACCTACTAAATCTGTCTTTTTCGCAACTGCAAATAAATAATTTTGGAAACCCATCTACAATGAAAAAGATCAGGTAGAGGCATCTATGTAGGTATACAAAAATTATAAATTATATATGTATAAACATTTTAGATTAATTTGTTTTTTAAACTGTTAAAGAATGAAAAGTCCACAGCAACCTTATTAATAACGTATCTACAACTAATCCTCATCTTTATGTAGGTAAAAAAAAATTGTAACATCACTACGAAATAATTCTTTTTTTCGTGCATTTTACAAAATTTGGTCAATTCAACAAATATTTCGTAGGAAGAATTCGATATGAAAATTGTGCAAACACTTCGTATTATATACAAAAGGCCTTTCGTAATTTTTCTTGAACAAATTTTAACTCATATGTACGAAATATTTCGTTCGATGATAAGGAGAAATGTTTAATTTTTTCTATTGTAGTCATTTTACTTTTAAATAGTATCAATTTTAATGGACATATTCGTTTGAAAAATTTCAAAATATCCCGATTCCGTAAATGATTATGCGTGTATAAACATTATTTGTTTTTCAATCGTTAAAGGGTCGTGACTCGTGAGAGAGCAGATACAGTAGTTAAAGTAGGAATATTGTTAACACTAATTTTTATAATAATTCTTTTTCCATTACCTTTTACAATCTAAATATTAACTTGAAAAGGTTCTGTAAATACGTTAGTGTTGTAGGTAAAAAAACTTTTCATGAATTACTGTGTCCGGATATCTACTATCAACTTCCAGCCTATCCCATCTAAGACCATCATCCTTTTTAAGACGTACTGCCTCTTGCAACAAAGTGAAAAATCCTTTAATAAATATTGCTTTCCCTCGCCAAAAGAGATCGGGCCTAGAATAATAGGTCCTCTATCTTTCTGTCGACTTACAAGTTGCAACACGTACACAGAAAAACTTTTAAATAAGTCATCCTCTCTCAACTCTCCACGAGTTTTTAGTAAAATATTTTTATTAACATATAAAGAAAAAGTAATTTATACCCAAAGATTTCGTACAATACACAAAATATCCCAAAATATTTTGTAAGTATATTCTACAAAATTTTTGAAAAAAATATTTCGTAAATTCAACTTAATTTTATTTGTAAAAATACAAGAATTTTGTAGCATTCACGAATGAAATAAACAATGCTATTTGTAATTTAACGAAAGTCAATTAGTGTATAATAAGAAAAATATTTGGGGTTTTCCACCACGAAAGTCAAATAAACGAACTTTTCAGTTAAGTGCACTAATTATTTTTTTTGGGTGTAGATATTTATTGAATTTAAAAAATCAATATCCTACAAAATTAAATCTATTGATTTTTATAAGGTAGGTACCTACATATTTTCTTTTTCAAATTGTAACTGTAAATATTACCTTCTATTTTTTAATTAAAAAACTTCCTCATTAACTTATGCCTACATCATTTCTTTTAGCAATTTTGTTTACTAACTGAAGAAATAAATAAACAAATAATACAAACACAACCACTACTCACCCTTAAAAATCAAAACGAAGAAATTTTTCAAAACAACTTTACAATATATGTAAGGTACCTATCTACATACATTCATATTGGCTCATTCCGAACAGAAATCCTTTAAATTATAACAAAAATGAAAACTCTTGCCATTATTTAAAGATCGAGGAGAACAATAATAAAGGTATACCTCTGCAAGTGTACACATGCACCTGCACAAAAAAGGACAAGGGAAAGCTACAAATTTAAAAAAAAAAACAACCGCCAACAAGGCTACCAATGTTTTCCCCCCGCAAACAAGAGAAATCCACCAACTTTTCTTTGAAATATTTGTATGCCTCCCAAAAATTCTGAAAAGAAAATACGAAATAAAATTCTTTTCAAGATCGAGGCATATGAAAATAAAATATACACATACACACGCAGATGTGCAAAAAAGGGATAGAGCAAGAGTAAAAAAAATCATCAGAACGAAAACGTCACATAACAAACCATCCACCCCACCAAACATCCAACAGAACGAACCACGGACGGCGACCAGCCTGCCTATACGACCTACCTACAATAAACAACAAGAAATTTATTCATTTCTGGAGCGCTGAGCGGCGACCAACCCCTAACCAATGCATTCTTATGACTGAAAATAAAAATACAAAAACACAAAAAAGTAGATGAAGAAAAATGAAAAAAACATCCAAATGCATAAATAAACAATGTAAAGATGGGAAACTTTCGTACGTTTCACCCTCCAAAACCCATTTGTTTACATTGTTGTTTTTGTAATCCGACTCCGTGTCGATGAATAGATGTGAATTGCAACAACAACTTAACGCGGTGAATTTGATTTGTTTTGACAGACCAATTTTTTTTCCAAATTCTTGATATCATGTTTTTTTTATTTTAGTGCGTCTGCCATTCTGCATCGTTGTCTTATTTATCGTTTTATATTTATTATTAATTTTTTCGTTTTTTATTAAATAATAACAACAAATATTTAGTGGTGCCAGAAATTTTAAGTAATATTTTTAATTATATCATCAAAAATTTCCGGCAACCAACTTTCCATTGAATTCAAGAATTCATAAACTTCGTGACATTTCTGAATTCACCTCAGGGGATGTGTTCTAAAAATTCTTGTTTTGAGGGTGCAAACATACTTTTTTTAATGGAATATTATTGAAAGGTACGACTGCACCATCAATATGTTTACCTAAATATATTTTTCTAAAACGCATTGTAGCCGAATGGTTTGCCGTTCCAATTAAATTGAGTTGTTAATTATAGAAATCGCTAATTGGCCAATATTGGTAAGTTAGATGCATTTAACCAGATTCTGTGACCTACTTACTTCAAATTTAATCTAATGTGAACAAACTGGCCCTGATTCTCCACTATCACTTACTTGGCCTTAACCATCATTTAACCTAAGTTCATCCAATTTTAACTCACTGATTTGGTAAATTAAAATTAATGAACCATTGATTAAAATTTGAACATATTTTAATAAAATGTGCAATTTTTGTTTACCTAGTTACATAATTAAGGCTCTCCCAAACCAACGCGAATGCGGAGCAACGACGAATTTTTGTTGTTGTTTAGCGTTATGAATTTGTCATATTTTTTGCTGTTGTGCGAATCCCTCCGCATTCGCGTTGGTTTGGGAGAACCTTTAAGCAAAAAGAAAATTCAATACATATGATAGCATTAGTTGTGTTTTTTGTAACTCAAAATAATTCTGTCTAAAAAACAAGACAACAAAACAAAGCAATTTACTAGTCAAATACAACAACAACAATAATAATTCAGAATTAAGGTAGAACTAGAATAGGTGGAAGCCAACGTAGTGGTCGTAGGAAACCGGGCGAAATTAATCCATATGACGCGCACATAATTGCGAAGTGGTATTCTTCGTTTAGTTTTCGTTAACTTCTCCCGTCAGACGGGAGAGTGCTCACCATGGTGGAAGCGAACTAAAAGAATTTGGTGCTTGGTGCATAGTTTTCCAGTCTTTTTTTTTTGTTCAATGTATGTGTGAAACCAAATCTTAAATCACTGTGCTGTAAATAAGTAAAAAAAAATTACATTGAACAAATAATAATTAAATGTTAAATGTTTGTTGGCAAACCAAGGTGCCACTTTGGTCTTGGCTGCTACTAAGGACACTTCGACACTTTTTCCATGTGTGAAACGAAAATACACAGCAGTTGCGTAGGCTGCTTCGCTGGCATCGACAAATACGTGCATCTGCACTGAAAGGTTTTCGTCCAATATTATTTTATTCGTGTATGGCCTCTGAATAGAAATTTTCTGCATTTGTGGAATTAGTTTTCTCCATTTACACCATTTGTCGAAATGTTGCGATTGAATCTGCTCATCCCATGCAACAGCCGATGTCCATATTTCCTGAAGCAAGATTTTGAGCAGAACCAAGAAGTATGCAATTAAGCCTAGCGGATCGAAGACTGACATTAAGACCTTAAGCACTTCTCTTTTTGTTGGCCAACCATTTTCATCCAGAACATCGTTTTTCACAGTATGAGTTTTAATTGTAAACGAGAAGGTATCAGCCATAGGAGACCACCACATGCCTAGGATTTTTTCTGAATTGGATAAAGGATGCCAGTTACTTATCTTCTTTTCATAATTGGCTGAACTACCTCCTAGACTGGTGAGGACCTTTTCAGAATTCGACAAAAAATTTCGAATCTCGAAACCGGCCTGCCTATAGATAAAGGTTACATTCTGGGCAAGCGTAATTGCTTCATCTTCTGTGTTAACGCTATTTAAATAATCATCTACGTAGTGATTTTCTATAATCGCCTTCACGGCTCTTGGAAACCTTTCAATGTAGGCCCTTGCATTCGTGTTCTTTGCAAATTGAGCGCAAAAGGGAGAGCATGTTGACCCGAAAGTCATCACCTGCATTACAAATTCTTCAATTTCTTTCGTGTCTTTATTCCGCCACAAAAAACGTTGAGCTTGCTGATCCGATCTTCGTATCCACACTTGGTGGAACATTTCTTTTATATCCGCACATATGGCTACTTTGCGCTCCCTGAAACGCAATAATACTGATAGAAGAGACGGTACTATGTCTGGTCCGGAGATAAGCATTGAGTTAAGTGAAACTCCATTCACTGCAGCGGCTGCATCCCACACTAATCTGACCTTGTCTGGTTTGTTGTGATTGACCACTGGGAAAATTGGCAGGTACCATACGGGCAAAGAGTCTATTTTTAATTCTTCTTTACTCAATTTCCGTGCATATTGCTTTCTTACATACTCATTTATTTGTTCGTTCACATTAATTTTCAGTTTTGGATTATTTGATAGTTTTTTCTCAAGATATATAAGTCTTCGCTCGGCTATTGGACGGCTGTCAGGCATTTGAGTCAATTTTACCTTCCACAGCAAAGGAACTACAAAGTTGTTTGCCTCTGGTCTTCTAGTCATATTATTTTCAACCATAGATAAAGCCTTTTCATCTTCAGATGAACGAAGAATTTTTTTGTTTGTGGTGGCCTCTAAATCAAACGCCATGAATTCTTTGAGTTGTGCGCTCAGCTTTTCTTCTTCTAGTTCATAGCAGTTGCAGTTGTGAAAGTTTAAATATTTCTGTTCTGCTTGTTCATTTGCTTTTAGACGTTGTGGACTGGGCCCGTATACAGTCCATCCTAATCGTGTTTTGGAAGCAACCGGTTCGTTTGACTTTCCTTCATGCGACCTTAGTGGGATACTCAGCTTCCATTGGTCTAAGCCTAAGAGGATTTGTGGTTTGGCGTTTGAATACGTTGGGATGGGAATACCTTTCAGGTGGCTGTGTCGTCGAGATAGTTCCTTGGCCTTCACACTTTGTTTTGGCAGTTCCAGTGACTTGACGGTATGCAAGTTGGATATCTTATATTTTTTGCTTGTGCTAGTTGCCGAAATTTGAAGATCTATAACTCTTGAGCTTCTTTCAGTGCGGTGTGTATTGGCTGTTCATTTTAGACATAGCGGTTGAAGTTCTCCTGTCACATCCAATTGAGTTGCTAATTCCTCGTCTATCAAAGAGATGGACGAACCATCATCGAGAAAGGCGTAAGTATCGATCTTCTTTTTATCGTTGTATAATGTCACTGGAACGACTTGAACCAAAATCGAGCTGTTTTCCAATTTGTGATAGCAGTTCATCCTGGGTGAACTGCCTGCTACGGTGGTGCCGCGTACTTTATGGAGAAGCCTATGGTGTTTGTAGGTACATCCGTCAACGCCGCATTCCTTTAAAAGGCGGCAGCGGTTCTTTCCATGTCTTTGAAGACAAGTTCTACAAATTGAAAATCGGTTTATCGCATTCCATTTTTCATTAAGGCTCAAATCCAAAAACTTCTGGCATTGTTCAAGCATGTTACAGTTATTGAGTTCACATATTGGGCATTTCTTTGATGGAATCACCTGTGACTGTGCCGCTGTTGACTGCGTCTGTTGTGGCTGTGTCGGATGTGAATGTGTTGATTGTTTTCCTATTTCCGAACCATGATGCACGTTTAATGAAGATTTTTGTATGTTGCGTTCAGATCTGTTTGAGCTGATGTTGTTCAAGGGTGCGACTTCGGATGCCGACTGTGCAACGTCCTCTAGCCAATGGCTAAAGGTTAAAAGGCTAACAACACTTAAACCCTTACGAAAATTTCCCCAGTTCAAACGAATTTGAGGGGGCAGCTTTTCAGTTAGCTCACAAAGTAGTGATGGGTTCGACAAATGGTCGTTTAAACCACTTCCCATCATCACAGCACATGTGTTTTATACCGCTAGAGAAAATCGTATAAGTGATTGCAACTTTTCGATCCGAGGTGCTGGTTCTTTTCTAATCTGATCAATGAGGCTATCGATGATAGCTTCGGGCCGACCATAAAGCATTTGAAGGGATCTCATAGCGGCTGGAACTTGTTCTGGCATAAAGAGTCTCACCCCAACTGTATTGAACGCGTCATCTTTCAAACAATGTTGTAATCGCCGTAAATTATCGGTGTCCGTATATCCACATGACACTGTGGTACTGTTGAACCAGCTTATGAACCTAGGCCACTCCTCGATGCGTCCGCTGAAGTTTATGTACTCTTTTGACATTAGCTGTCTGGCTGCCAGTTGTTGCTTATTTGGTATTAGCGTTTCATTCAATTTGCTAAAGTTGAATTGATTTGTTGCTCGTCTCTCACCAAATGATGCATCTGTGCTAGGCCTAGAATTAACGGTCGTTGTTCGTGGGGAGCCACTACGTTGCTGCATGGTGGACATGAGAGGCTGGTCGCTTGCTTTGTAGCACAAAGTGTTGTTCCATCCACATGTGTCCCGATAATGGATGGGAGAGTTTGGTTTCGCCGCAGCTAGGGATGTACTTTCACTTGTTTTTTGTTGTAACATCTTGTCGTCGCCATTAGTTTGGAATTCCTTCATTAAAGCATACTTCTTTTGGATGTACTCCTTGTCACGTTGCGCTTGTAGGAGCCTCTCTTCTTCCAACTGTTGAAGCAATAATTCACATTTTTTGAAGAACACGTGTTTGAAGGTGGTTTACCGCTTTTCGTGGAATCGGTGGGGTGAATTTGTCGAACAAGTACGGCTGCCGGTTCGTTACAATGCAGTGGAGATTTGGTTGTAGAACCACTAGCTTCGTTATTATATTGGGGTTCTAAAGGTTGTTGGTCGTGATTAAATTCGATGTTTGTAAGGGCAACTAGTGGTGGGACTTGGTCTGTGATGGCGAGACTGGTATCTATTATTTCAATAGAGTTTTGAGCCTTTTCTAGTGAAAGTGTTCGACATTTGATACAATTCCACTCGTGATCCTCGATTTCGTCGCTCACGCCTACGCATACGTAATGATACCAGTCGTCACACGTGTCACACTGGACCATATCGTCGTTGTCTTCGTTTTGACATGCTTTACAGTTGTTCGACATGTTAAACGCGGAGGTTTTGTGCATCGACGAGGCAGAGAGAAAACAATACTAAATATAAGCTTTGATTGACTTACCTTTGTTCCTTTGGCTGTGAAGCTGTAATTGTTGAACCTCCAACTCTGGACACAAGTTATGCCGAATTACGTCGCTGGACAAGATGAAGGCGATGGATTTTTTGTTGGATTCGATGGATTTTGACGAGATCTGCTCCCGTATCTTGTACTGCTTTCCGAGATGATGATAAGATTCGTAGATTAAACGAAATAAAAGAATGTTATTCCTATCGAAATTTAGCCGCTTAAAACAAATGCAATCATTTTCTGTCTGAGTTCAAGTGACTTTTATTTCCTACAAGTATATTTGTACATATATATATATAAGTGTTATTTTACATATTATTACATTTATTATAACTTACGTTTAGTTTTTTTGGTTTCTTTTATTTTACGAAAGTTATTTCTTAATTTAATTTTGCTTTTAATTTTACTTTCTCTGTACCTTTACTCTTTCGTTTGGCGTCTGTTCTTCGAATGAATGAAGTTAATGTCGAGTGCACTTGCATGTGCAATGTGGATTTTATGACAGTCAAAGTAAAGATGGCCGCTATCGTCATCCGGTCAAATACTAGTCAGTACTAGCATTGCCAGATTTGACAATAGTCCCGATGTCGTTTTTCCCCCCAAAGTGTATATGGACATGCAAAAAACGTAGCTATTAATATCCACACTAATTTTGATAGTTCGTTTCTGTGAAGATCATAAATCTGTGGAAGTATTCCAGTAAGAAATACAAATTTAAGGAATAATAGGATTTTCACAACAAACCCCAAAACCAGTTTTCGGCAAAAACTTTTCAAAAACTCAAAAATCATTCACACCAAACATTACACTATACGCTTTCGTTTGACATTAAAGTTTTTCTTTCACCAACCACTTACAATAAGTAAGTAAAATGGTGATTATTTATAGAAATATGATCCATATAAAAGCATCCAATCAGTTTCTTTTTTGACATTTTACTAGGCACTGAACTTTTTAAATGGTACGTTTGTTTTGTTCATCTCTGAATTCCAAGAAGTTTTTGACTGGTTTTATATAAAACTTGTGTTTTACGAAAACCTGAAGCTCAAAAAAATGTATGTGAAATCTGTGTCTTCGATTAGGTTTTTCTCCAATGCTGATATTTTCTCGAAAATCGCGTTTTGAGTTCGGTGTAAAAAGGCTAACATATGTACTATGAAATTTCATATTTCACAAACAAATTTCCTCCCACTATGGTTCAATTAACATGCATTTATTTATTCAATTATTTATTACTACCAATATGTCTTTTATTATCTTAGAACGCTTTGAATTTAGGTAGCCAATGCAATTTTAAAATAAAATTATATAAAGGGAAGAGAGCACTTAAAAATTCACTTCACCTGCTTTTATACTTTATGAACATGTCCATTGGGTTTTTAAAATAACTGACAAATTTAAAAAAAACCGACGATTTGTGGTGAAAATCATTAAGTTGCATTAGTGTTAGTGTGGTAAAGGTTACTAGTGCAACTTTATGACATTCACCACAGTCGGAGCTTGTAGGCAAATCAGTTTGACAGCCGAGGATTCCCATCTTTATATTATTTATTTATGTCCAAATGTTTCCCTCAACATTTTGTGTTGAGAGTAGGCAAGCTGTTTGACCGCTAGTTGACGCCAAAATCAGCGATGTTCATGATACTACTATAAAGTTTATATACAAAGCCTTGAGTCTTTCTGCAAATAGACTGACAAATTGACCCAGTGCTGTAGCGAGTATTTCCAACTTGGAATAACTCGTCGAGCGAATCTTCGAGTGATTTTAGTTTCGAGGAACTGGAAGAAAGAACATCTGCATGAATTGTTGGAGTAGGTGCAGTCGTGGATAACGTGTATGTAAACCACATACATGGTGCGGGATGATGAGGATGGCTCCTCCAAATTTTCGACAAATTGCTCCGTAATCCAATTGGAAGTCTCCATAGTTATATTGGGTTCCAAGAACATCGTGGACCACTCGCTGTTTAAGAGGATGGCCACTAAACTCTTTAGAGAACAACTGGATAAGTCTTTCTTTTGGGCTATTACTACTTTCCGTGCGTAAAGTAGGGATTCCATCAATGTATACAGTATTCTCTTCGTTTCGAACATCTTTGCTTTCAAGGAGAGTGAGGTCAAAATCTCGATAATCGTAATTGAATGGATCAAAAATTCTTTTGTCCATATTATCTGGAGCAGTGACAACAGAGACATATGCGTCATTATGTCTTGACTTTGACTGCAAACTGTTGCTTTCCTCATCTCTGCGTCTACATCTAATTTCAGTTTCTTCGGTTCCTTGACTTCTTCTGTTACTTTCCTCTTCCTTTTCGTTGTCTTTTCCATCGCTATCACTTGCTCGACTGCTTGAGTATTCGGAATCAATCTTTCGTCGTATTCTTCTAACTCTTCCTCCTCGATTCGGAACTTCTTTTTCTTCTTCCGATTGAACCTGCGAATCGTCGTCCACGATAACTGGATCCCGAATTGCTACTTTCTTTTTTTTATTTAATTTAATTTAATTTTTAATGCTCCAATTGGTAATTTATATGAATATTATTTTTCTATAAGTGATTCAATTGAAATATTAGACGATTTATTAAATTTTCAATTTTATAATGATGAAGATAAAATTTTTGTATTTTTAAAAGACCTTTATAATGTTATTAACAAAAAAATACCTAAAAAAATACTATTTTTATATTATCACCTCCTAATGCTGGTAAAATTTTTTTTTTTGATTCTTTTATTCATTTTTGCTTAAATTTTGGACAAGTTGGTAATTTTAATAGATATTGCGCATTTCCTTTAATGGAATGTGTTGACAAAAGAATAATACTTTGGAATGAACCATTATTAGAACCTACAGCAACAGAAACTTTAAAAATGTTATTTGGAGGAGATACTGTAGCTGCTGAAGTAAAATATTCCAATGATGCCGTCATAATGAGGACACCAGTTATAGTATTATCTAATAATGATGTTTTTCCAAATGACAGTGCATTTCGTTCCAGAATGTTTACTTACAAATGGAGACCTTATACAAAATTAAAAATGTATAGTAAAAAACCAAATCCAATGTCAACTTATTATATATTTAAAAAATATAATATTATAAAATAAAATTACAAATTTAAAAAATGTGTTTTTTTTATTACTTCAAAATCTTCATTGTCGTCGTCGTCGTCATCATTTCTTTTAACATCTATTCTTCCATTTTCATCATCTGTGACACCAAATAAAGTTTGACCATCTGTATAACCTCTATCATAATTTGCACAAAAATTCGTTTCTAAAGGCCAGCTAACACTAAATCCTTTTCCAAATGCAGAAGAAATATTACATTTAATATCAATAGAACATTCAACTTTCCAATAACAAGCGCTATTTAAGTAACTGGTTGCATCTTCTGTTGGTTTTAATTGTGGTGTCGCTATAATTCCAACATGTAATTGCGGTTGCGTGTCATAGCCAAATCCTCCCTTTAATGGATGATAAGTACCATATGATTCGATGGTTCTAGCATAAATATCATTTATATTATTTATAACAATTGGAACAGTTTCTTTTTGTCCTAAACCAATGTCTCCAGGTATAATTTTATTTGCAGTTTTAAAAAATTGAAGTACATGACTATGTGGTCTTGGTTTAATTGAATGAACTTTGTACTTATTTCTTGTTTCAGGAACAAAATGTTCTTTACCTCTTTTAATAAAACCACTTTTTGGTTTATATTCATAATTAGCAATAGGAGTACCAATAGCTTGATTAATTAAAAATTGATGAACTTTTTCATCCATTTGAACACTTCCTTTATTATGTACAATATAATCGGGATATTTTTTATCATCTGGATTTTTTTCTCTATTCCATTCATGAACAAAATATTGTTCTATTGGTGTAGGTACACATAAAGCATTTGATGGAATATGTTTGTAACACTTTTCATAAATTTCTTGTACAGAAATACTTTTTGTACCAGTTACTTTCATTGGATCTGTTCCCGCAGATGTATACCGCACATTTTTACCATAAAATTTTTTATTTAAACCTTCTGCTACAAGTCAATAGGAACATATTCTGATGTAGCTGTTCCTGAAATAGTAGATCCAACATCAAATGCAGTACGTGTTCCTAAAGGAGTAACTTGACAAGTTACTTTTATAACTTCAGCTGTAGTTGGTAACATATTAAACTCTGCTTCACTTAGATAAAATGGAATAAAATCAACTGGTATTAATGCTAATGGAGTACTTATTTGATCTATTGTATCTACACTTTGTAAATTTTGAGTGCTATATCCATAACTTATTAAAATTCTTGATTTTGAAAAATGCATATAATTATTTGAACAAGGTGTACTTGGTCTTATCCATGTGATACTGGAAGCAGGGGAATTTCCACCTCCACTTGCCGTCGCACCCGACCTTGCACCTGTATTCGGTCCACGACCTGACCCACTTTCTTGATCAATATTTTCTTGATCAACATCCATACTAGAAGTAGGATTATCACGATAATTAGTTTTTTCAATAATATTAGTATCTGACTCAATAGGTTCAACCAAATCAGAATTTTCTGCAGGTCTTCGTCTCTTGGCGGATGGTTCGTTGCTGGTTCCGGCGCTATTTTCAGCATCAAAATCGTTTTTTAAAGCTGTATAATAATGACCTCCTTCTTTATATGCTTGATATATTTGTTTACTAATTGCTGCTCTTTGTTTAAAATCTGCAAAATTTCTATAACCACCTTTATTTTCAGTATTTTTTATATTATTCCACTCTTGGGCAAAATGTTTTTCTCTTGCTGCATAAACTATTTGCGGAAATGTCCTTCCTTTACAACTCATACTTGGATAAGTAACACCAATAACACTTTTCAAACCATATTTTATTGATAATCCAATTATTCCACTTAATTCAGCTAAACTTCCATTTTTTTATAATCTTTTACAAATGCTAATATAGCTTTTTTATCAGCTACTCTTATTTCTTTTTTTGTGGTTGCTAATTCGTATTCTAAATCATGCACGTATGCGTCAAAATCAACATCATCAACCGGTTCGTCGTCTTTATAAATGGTATTTCCCGGCCGTTAGTAATTATGACCCGGATATGTTAAACCGTCTACTTTTAATACCATACTGATAATTATTAAATTTTTTTTTTATATTTATACATTTTAGCAAAATACAATGTATCAACTGCTACAATGTATAAAAAAAAAATATTTGCATACTGGTTATCAATTAATAATATGCGTATTAAATTTTATACTATTTGTATTGCGCAGTTATTTTTACTGCGCAATACATGTTATTTTTACTGCGCAATACAAATAGTATAAAATTTAATACGCATATTATTAATTGATAACCAGTATGCAAATATTTTATTTTTATACATTGTAGCAGTTGATACATTGTATTTTGCTAAAATGTATAAATATAAAAAAAAAATTTAATAATTATCAGTATGGTATTAAAAGTAGACGGTTTAACATATCCGGGTCATAATTACTAACGGCCGGGAAATACCATTTATAAAGACGACGAACCGGTTGATGATGTTGATTTTGACGCATACGTGCATGATTTAGAATACGAATTAGCAACCACAAGAAAAGAAATAAGAGTAGCTGATAAAAAAGCTATATTAGCATTTGTAAAAGATTATAAAAAAATGGAAGTTTAGCTGAATTAAGTGGAATAATTGGATTATCAATAAAATATGGTTTGAAAAGTGTTATTGGTGTTACTTATCCAAGTATGAGTTGTAAAGGAAGGACATTTCCGCAAATAGTTTATGCAGCAAGAGAAAAACATTTTGCCCAAGAGTGGAATAATATAAAAAATACTGAAAATAAAGGTGGTTATAGAAATTTTGCAGATTTTAAACAAAGAGCAGCAATTAGTAAACAAATATATCAAGCATATAAAGAAGGAGGTCATTATTATACAGCTTTAAAAAACGATTTTGATGCTGAAAATAGCGCCGGAACCAGCAACGAACCATCCGCCAAGAGACGAAGACCTGCAGAAAATTCTGATTTGGTTGAACCTATTGAGTCAGATACTAATATTATTGAAAAAACTAATTATCGTGATAATCCTACTTCTAGTATGGATGTTGATCAAGAAAATATTGATCAAGAAAGTGGGTCAGGTCGTGGACCGAATACAGGTGCAAGGTCGGGTGCGACGGCAAGTGGAGGTGGAAATTCCCCTGCTTCCAGTATCACATGGATAAGACCAAGTACACCTTGTTCAAATAATTATATGCATTTTTCAAAATCAAGAATTTTAATAAGTTATGGATATAGCACTCAAAATTTACAAAGTGTAGATACAATAGATCAAATAAGTACTCCATTAGCATTAATACCAGTTGATTTTATTCCATTTTATCTAAGTGAAGCAGAGTTTAATATGTTACCAACTACAGCTGAAGTTATAAAAGTAACTTGTCAAGTTACTCCTTTAGGAACACGTACTGCATTTGATGTTGGATCTACTATTTCAGGAACAGCTACATCAGAATATGTTCCTATTGACTTGTAGCAGAAGGTTTAAATAAAAAATTTTATGGTAAAAATGTGCGGTATACATCTGCGGGAACAGATCCAATGAAAGTAACTGGTACAAAAAGTATTTCTGTACAAGAAATTTATGAAAAGTGTTACAAACATATTCCATCAAATGCTTTATGTGTACCTACACCAATAGAACAATATTTTGTTCATGAATGGAATAGAGAAAAAAATCCAGATGATAAAAAATATCCCGATTATATTGTACATAATAAAGGAAGTGTTCAAATGGATGAAAAAGTTCATCAATTTTTAATTAATCAAGCTATTGGTACTCCTATTGCTAATTATGAATATAAACCAAAAAGTGGTTTTATTAAAAGAGGTAAAGAACATTTTGTTCCTGAAACAAGAAATAAGTACAAAGTTCATTCAATTAAACCAAGACCACATAGTCATGTACTTCAATTTTTTAAAACTGCAAATAAAATTATACCTGGAGACATTGGTTTAGGACAAAAAGAAACTGTTCCAATTGTTATAAATAATATAAATGATATTTATGCTAGAACCATCGAATCATATGGTACTTATCATCCATTAAAGGGAGGATTTGGCTATGACACGCAACCGCAATTACATGTTGGAATTATAGCGACACCACAATTAAAACCAACAGAAGATGCAACCAGTTACTTAAATAGCGCTTGTTATTGGAAAGTTGAATGTTCTATTGATATTAAATGTAATATTTCTTCTGCATTTGGAAAAGGATTTAGTGTTAGCTGGCCTTTAGAAACGAATTTTTGTGCAAATTATGATAGAGGTTATACAGATGGTCAAACTTTATTTGGTGTCACAGATGATGAAAATGGAAGAATAGATGTTAAAAGAAATGATGACGACGACGACGACAATGAAGATTTTGAAGTAATAAAAAAAACACATTTTTTAAATTTGTAATTTTATTTTATAATATTATATTTTTTAAATATATAATAAGTTGACATTGGATTTGGTTTTTTACTATACATTTTTAATTTTGTATAAGGTCTCCATTTGTAAGTAAACATTCTGGAACGAAATGCACTGTCATTTGGAAAAACATCATTATTAGATAATACTATAACTGGTGTCCTCATTATGACGGCATCATTGGAATATTTTACTTCAGCAGCTACAGTATCTCCTCCAAATAACATTTTTAAAGTTTCTGTTGCTGTAGGTTCTAATAATGGTTCATTCCAAAGTATTATTCTTTTGTCAACACATTCCATTAAAGGAAATGCGCAATATCTATTAAAATTACCAACTTGTCCAAAATTTAAGCAAAAATGAATAAAAGAATCAAAAAAAAAAATTTTACCAGCATTAGGAGGTGATAATATAAAAATAGTATTTTTTTAGGTATTTTTTTGTTAATAACATTATAAAGGTCTTTTAAAAATACAAAAATTTTATCTTCATCATTATAAAATTGAAAATTTAATAAATCGTCTAATATTTCAATTGAATCACTCATAGAAAAATAATATTCATATAAATTACCAATTGGAGCATTAAAAATTAAATTAAATTAAATAAATAAAAAAAAAGAAAGTAGCAATTCGGGATTCAGTTATCGTGGACGACGATTCGCAGGTTCAATCGGAAAAAGAAGAAGAAGTTCCGAATCGGGAGGAGTTAGAAGAATACGACGAAAGATTGATTCCGAATACTCAAGCAGTCGAGCAAGTGATAGCGATGGAAAAGACAACGAAAAGGAAGAGGAAAGTAACAGAAGAAGTCAAGGAACCGAAGAAACTGAAATTAGATGTAGACGCAGAGATGAGGAAAGCAACAGTTTGCAGTCAAAGTCAAGACATAATGACGCATATGTCTCTGTTGTCACTGCTCCAGATAATATGGACAAAAGAATTTTTGATCCATTCAATTACGATTATCGAGATTTTGACCTCACTCTCCTTGAAAGCAAAGATGTTCGAAACGAAGAGAATACTGTATACATTGATGGAATCCCTACTTTACGCACGGAAAGTAGTAATAGCCCAAAAGAAAGACTTATCCAGTTGTTCTCTAAAGAGTTTAGTGACCATCCTCTTAAACAGCGAGTGGTCCACGATGTTCTTGGAACCCAATATAACTATGGAGACTTCCTATTGGATTACGGAGCAATTTGTCGAAAATTTTGAGGAGCCATCCTCATCATCCCGCACCATGTATGTGGTTTACATACACGTTATCCACGACTGCACCTACTCCAACAATTCATGCAGATGTTCTTTCTTCCAGTTCCTCGGAAATAAAATCACTCGAAGATTCGCTCGACGAGTTATTCCAAGTTGGAAATACTCGCTACAGCACTGGGTCAATTTGTCAGTCTATTTGCAGAAAGACTCAAAGCAAATCGTATACTTTAACATCGCCCGGAGAACATGGATTCCAAGTCGTGAAGTTAGATGTATACGATTTTTCGAAGATCCGCAAGAAGCCGAAGATGGAATGGTGGAAGGTCGTGGACCGAATACAGGTGCAAGGTCGGGTGCGACGGCAAGTGGAGGTGGAAATTCCCTTGCTTCCAGTATCACATGGATAAGACCAAGTACACCTTGTTCAAATAATTATATGCATTTTTCAAAATCAAGAATTTTAATAAGTTATGGATATAGCACTCAAAATTTACAAATGTAGATACAATAGATCAAATAAGTACTCCATTAGCATTAATACCAGTTGACTACCCATGGCTTGGCTTAATCATGGCCTTCGGCCGATAGCCGCCGGTTGTAATTTATGAGCCCAGTTTAATCGTTGCATATTTTCAGGCAAAAGCGCCAGCGCCAGCCGTCGTCGTCGTCGTCACAATGTTTTATTATTTTTACTGCGCAGTACATGTTATTTTTACTGCGCAATACAAATAGTATAAAATTTAATACGCATATTATTAATTGATAACCAGTATGCAAATATTTTTTTTTTATACATTGTAGCAGTTGATACATTGTATTTTGCTAAAATGTATAAATATAAAAAAAAAATTGAATAATTATCAGTATGGTATTAAAAGTAGACGGTTTAACATATCCGGGTCATAATTACTTACGGCCGGGAAATACTATTTATAAAGACGACGAACCGGTTGATGATGTTGATTTTGACGCATACGTGCATGATTTAGAATACGAATTAGCAACCACAAGAAAAGAAATAAGAGTAGCTGATAAAAAAGCTATATTAGCATTTGTAAAAGATTATAAAAAAATGGAAGTTTAGCTGAATTAAGTGGAATAATTGGATTATCAATAAAATATGGTTTGGAAAGTGTTATTGGTGTTACTTATCCAAGTATGAGTGGTAAAGGAAGGACATTTCCGCAAATAGTTTATGCAGCAAGAGAAAAACATTTTGCCCAAGAGTGGAATAATATAAAAAATACTGAAAATAAAGGTGGTTATAGAAATTTTGCAGATTTTAAACAAAGAGCAGCAATTAGTAAACAAATAACGGGTGATTTTTTAGCTGGTTTGGTTTTGGCAACACTGGTTTTGACAGCTGACGTGTGTTTAGTACCTTGTGTCACTGTCAAACAGCTTCAGTTTGGTTTGCAATATAACCATGGATCGTCTTACAAATGAACAACGCTTGCAAATTATTGAATTTTACTATCAAAATTCGTGCTCGGTTCGAAATGTTCATCGCGCGCTGCTTCCATTTTATGGTCGGCATTCTCGACCTTCTGAGCAGTCTATTCGGAAGATTGTGACCAAATTTCGCACCAAATTTACTTTGTTGGACATTAAACCACCAACACGTTTACGTACTGTGCGTAGTGAAGAAAATATTGCGGCCGTATCAGCTAGTGTGACAGAAGACCGCGAAATGTCGATTCGGCGCCGTTCCCAGCAGTTAGGCCTTTGTTACAGCACTACGTGGAAAATTTTGCGGAAGGATTTGAGCGTAAAGCCTTTTAAAATACAGCTGGTGCAAGAACTAAAGCCAGCCGACCTACCACAACGCCGAATTTTTGGTGAATGGGCTCTTGGAAAGCTGGCCGAGGATCCGCTTTTTTATCGAAAAATTGTGTTCAGCGATGAGGCTCATTTTTGGTTGAATGGGTACTTAAATAAGCATAATTGCCGCATTTGGAGTGAAGATCAGCCAGAAGCATTGCAACAGCTACCAATGCATCCCGAAAAAGCCACTGTTTGGTGCGGTTTATGGGCCGGCGGCATTATAGGGCCATATTTCTTCAAAGATGATGCGAATCGCAGCGTTACTGTCAATGGTGAACGCTACCGAGCGATGATAACAAACTTTTTTTTGCCCGAAATGGAAGTTCTTGACTTGCATGATATGTGGTTTCAACAAGACGGTGCCTCATGCCACACAGCACGCGAAACAATGGCGCAATTGCGAAGCGAGTTTGGTGAACAGTTAATTTCACTTTTCGGGCCGGTCAATTGGCCGCCTAGATCGTGCGATTTGACACCATTAGATTATTTTTTGTGGGGGTATGTTAAGGCTAATGTCTATAGGGACAAGCCCGCTTCGATTGACGCACTGGAAGCCAACATCCATGCATTCATTCGTGAGATACCGACCGGTGTGTGTGAAAGAGTATGCCAAAATTGGACTCAGCGGATGGGCTACCTGAGACGCAGCCGCGGTCAACATTTGCATGAAATTATCTTTAAACACTAAATTGCAAGGTTCAAACTATCGATTCAAATAAATATTTCATTCATTTTTTCGAATTTTTTGTGTTTTTTTTTTTTTTAAAGTTCTAAACCTCTTAAGAAATCACCCGTTTTATCAAGCATATAAAGAAGGAGGTCATTATTATACAGCTTTAAAAAACGATTTTGATGCTGAAAATAGCGCCGGAACCAGTAACGAACCATCCGCCAAGAGACGAAGACCTGCAGAAAATTCTGATTTGGTTGAACCTATTAAGTCAGATACTAATACTATTGAAAAAACTAATTATCGTGATAATCCTACTTCTAGTATGGATGTTGATCAAGAAAATAATGATCAAGAAAGTGGGTCAGGTCGTGGACCGAATACAGGTGCAAGGTCGGGTGCGACGGCAAGTGGAGGTTGAAATTCCCCTGCTTCCAGTATCACATGGATAAGACCAAGTACACCTTGTTCAAATAATTATATGCATTTTTCAAAATCAAGAATTTTAATAAGTTATGGATATAGCACTCAAAATTTACAAAGTGTAGATACAATAGATCAAATAAGTACTCCATTAGCATTAATACCAGTTGATTTTATTCCATTTTATCTAAGTGAAGCAGAGTTTAATATGTTACCAACTACAGCTGAAGTTATAAAAGTAACTTGTCAAGTTACTCCTTTAGGAACACGTACTGCATTTGATGTTGGATCTACTATTTCAGGAACAGCTACATCAGAATATGTTCCTATTGGACTTGTAGCAGAAGGTTTAAATAAAAAATTTTATGGTAAAAATGTGCGGTATACATCTGCGGGAACAGATCCAATGAAAGTAACTGGTACAAAAAGTATTTCTGTACAAGAAATTTATGAAAAGTATTACAAACATATTCCATCAAATGCTTTATGTGTACCTACACCAATAGAACAATATTTTGTTCATGAATGGAATAGAGAAAAAAAATCCAGATGATAAAAAATATCCCGATTATATTGTACATAATAAAGGAAGTGTTCGAATGGATGAAAAAGTTCATCAATTTTTAATTAATCAAGCTATTGGTACTCCTATTGCTAATTAGGAATATAAACCAAAAAGTGGTTTTATTAAAAGAGGTAAAGAACAGAAGAAATGATGTTAGAAGCTAATAAAAGATTCAAAATTCATTGCATGGAAAAGAAAATTGAGCATGAAGAAAACTTAGCTATTATTTAAGGTCAGTGAAAAGATTCTAAGGAGTTTTTGGCATTGACAAGGAAGGCGAACAGAAATGAATTTTCAAAATCTGGACTCAGCATCAACCCAAAAGTTCTTTACGAGCATTTTGCATATCCTCTAGAATGTAAAGTGGTACAAATTGTTGTTTTGAATGGCCTTAAAGATGGAAAAGCTGCAGGTACCAACGGTATCCCTTGTGAATTTTATAAATAAAGGGTTTTTCAACAGAGACGCTACAAAAGTATAGCGACAGGGACAGCAAACGACGCCATATTTCTTGCCGCTCTTTTGACATAAGGTTGATGTAAGGTTTTCCATTTCATGATGGAAAGATATACAAGCAAACAACGAGTCGAAATTATTAAAATTTACTACCGAAATTCAGAGTCAATGGCCTCAACGTTAAGAGCGCTACGTACAATTTATGGTCGTCATAATCGTCCTAGCAGATCAATAACTGAGCGTCTAGTGGAAAAATTTTAATCCACAGGCAAAGTACAAAATGTTCCCCTGCCAGTGAGACAAAGAAGTGCCCGTAGTGTCGAAAATATTGCTGCCGCTGAGGCTTCAGTTGCAGAAAGCGCAAATGTGTCTCTCACACGTCGTTCTCAAGAGTTGGGCATTTCTGTGACGTCGTTGTGGCAAATTTTGCAAAAAGATCTTGGCCTACATCCTAACAGGATTAAAATGACGCAAGAACTGAAGCCGCTTGACCACCAGAAGCGTTGTATGTTGGTGAATTGGGCTGAGCAACAACTTAAAAATGATTCGGATTCTCATCGAAAAATCATCTTCAGCGATGAGGCTCATTTCTGGCTGAATGGCTTCGTCAATAAACAAAATATGCGGTATTGGTCAGGCAGCAATCCACACGTACTCCATGAGTCATCATTGCATGCTGAAAAAATTACCGTTTGGTGTGGTTTTATGGGCGGACGTCGTCATTGGGCCGTACTTCTTCCATGATGATCAAGACCGGCACGTTACTGTGAATGGGGATCGCTACCGTTCAATAATTACCGAATATTTTTGACCCCAATTGGATGATATGGACTTAGAAGACATTTGGTTCCAGCAGGACGGTGCCACAAGCCACGCAGCGAATGTCACAATCAACTATTGGAAACCAGGTTTGGAGAACGTGTTATCTCACGAAATGGTGCAGTTGCTTGGCCGCCTCGGTCATGCGATTTGACGCCCTTAGACTATTTCCTGTGGGGCTACGTCAAGTCTATGGTCTATGCCAACAAGCCAGCGACGATTGATGAACCTCGTACGAATATCGAACGTGAAATTGCAGCAGTTTCAGCCGATTTATGCTTGAAAACCGTCAAAAATTGGGTTCAGCGTCTGGATTTCTGGAAGCGTGCCCGTGGTGGCCATGCAAAAGAAATTGAGTTCCATACATAATCGCATCAAACGTACTTTCACAGGAATAAAGAATTTCATTGATATCCGAAACCGTTCTTGTTTTATTTAAAAAAAGCTTTTGTAGCGCTCTTATTGAAAAACCCGATACATTTCCAGTTTCTTCAAAGAACCGTGATCACCAGGACCCAAACAATTATAGGGGCATTTGATTCTTGAATTCTACTTTGAAAATACACTTCTTTGTTGCAGACTTACAAGATGGGTTCAAATGAACAGTAAATTGAGTTAGTACCAATCTGGTTTTCAAAGAGGATATTCTACTGCAGACAATATTGTTGTCCTAAGTAGTATGACAGTATTGATTTTAAGGCAGCTTTTGACATTATAGATAGAGAACAGGTGAAATAGGATAAATAAAACAAAAAAAAAATAGTACAATCATTAAACTTAGTTAAAACGTTTAATGCACCATGAGAAAAAACTGTTTTTTAAGGCGTAGAGGGGAAGAGTTTTGGTGTATCAACCTGAAAAAATTAACATTGTTGCAACCTAAGCATGCGACACATGTTTCTTAGTAGTTCTTAATGCTGAATCAAATGATACCAAAACTAAGTCAATACGCCATCCAAGAAAAAAGTTAGTGTCATTTTTATGTTAGCATTACTTCATTTTCAGTACAAAAGTTGAATATTACCGAAAACGAATTGAAAATAATGGACCATTGATGAAACTTGGCATCAATGGTTCAAGTGTTGTAAAAAACATTAATCAGAACAATCCAAAAAAATATGTGTGGTGAATAGGTGTTATTTTTGGAGAGTTTGGTTATAGTGGGATTATTACCATAAAACATTTAAAAAAATGGTACCACCATGAAACATGGTAGAAATGTGTTCTGAACTATCGAAATGAAGAATAAAAAGAGTTTATAAGAATATCTTTACTAAAAGGGCGTTTTTTATGGGTGCAAGAAGGTATAATACTTTTTTTAAAAACAAATATTGTTTTCAAAAACAAGTTACACCGCTTTTACTCAATTCCACGAAAACACTCTTTCACACTTGATATTTAGGTAAATTTCTTTTACTGGATCATTCTCCTAGTTAATGAAACATTTTTACCACGTTTCTTGAGGCTACCATCCTTTTCATAGATTTTCAAAAAATAACACCACACTTTCCAATTGCTTCAAAAGAACACCCTTCCTTCTTGGTGGTACCATTTTTTTTTTAATTGGTTGTGTGGTAATAATCCCACTATTAACCCACCCTCCCAAACACCTTTTTACCCTATATATTTTTTTAGATTCTTCTGATTATTATTTTCTATGAGGTATGAACCATTGATGTCAAGGTTCACCATTGGACCATTGTTTTTAATTGGGTTTCTTTGATATTTAACATTTATACTGAAAATACAGTCATTCTAAAATAAAAATAACTGTAACTTTTTTCTCGGAGGTCGTACTAACTTGGGTTTGGTATCATTTGATTCAGCATTAAAGACAACTTTAAAAACATGTGTAATTTGCCTAGATTGTACCAAGGTCAATTTTCCGTTTAATACATCACAACTCTCTCCTCTCTCCACCTCTCTCCTCCTCAAAAAAACACCCTTCCATGTGAAATATTTTTATAATGGGTGATTTTTTAGCTGGTTTGGTTTTGGCAACACTGGTTTTGACAGCTGACGTGTGTTTAGTACCTTGTGTCACTGTCAAACAGCTTCAGTTTGGTTTGCAATTTAACCATGGATCGTCTTACAAATGAACAACGCTTGCAAATTATTGAATTTTACTATCAAAATTCGTGCTCGGTTCGAAATGTTCATCGCGCGCTGCTTCCATTTTATGGTGAGACTCATTTTTGGTTGAATGGGTACGTAAATAAGCATAATTGCCGCAATTGGAGTGAAGATCAGCCAGAAGCATTGCAACAGCTACCAATGCATCCCGAAAAAGCCACTGTTTGGTGCGGTTTATGGGCCGGCGGCATTATTGGGCCATATTTCTTCAAAGATGATGCGAATCGCAGCGTTATTGTCAATGGTGAACGCTATTGAGCGATGATAACAAACTTTTTTTTGCCCGAAATGGAAGTTCTTGACTTGCATGATATGTGGTTTCAACAAGACGGTGCCACATGCCACACAGCACGCGAAACAATGGCGCAATTGCGAGGCGAGTTTGGTGAACAGTTAATTTCACGTTTCGGGCCGGTCAATTGGCCGCCTAGATCGTGCGATTCGACACTATTAGATTATTTTTTTGGGGGTATGTCAAGGCTAATGTCTATAGGGACAAGCCTGCTTCGATTGACGCACTGGAAGCCAACATCCATGCATTCATTCGTGAGATACCGGCCGATATGTGTGAAAGAGTATGCCAAAATTGGACTCAGCGGATGGGCTACCTGAGACGCAGCCGCGGTCAACATGTGCATGAAATTATCCTTAAACATTAAATTGCAAGGTTCAAACTATCGATTCAAATAAATATTTCATTCATTTTTTTGAATTTTTTGTGTTTTTTTTTTTTTTAAAGTTCTAAACCTCTTAAAAAATCACCCGTTAGACTCTTTCGATTCTTCACTCTCATAATACATGAAACGTTTTCACCAAGTTTCAAGGTGGTGCCAATTTTTTTCTTATTCGAAGGCCTTTCTGTACTATTTCATCTAGGTGTATCTTCCAAATTTGTTAAAGCATTGGAAAAACTCTATCAACAGACGGTGGCATAAGTTTATGATGGTAAGGAAGCACCGGCTAAGCTTGAAGTAAATCGTGGAGTTGCAGAGATGCAACTTAAGTGCCTTGATCTTCGCTCTATTTCTGGAAGACCTCAATGAATATTTGTTATGTGGAGTATGGCTTGGCGATAGGCAGATCAAACTCATGATGTATGCTGATAAGGGTGGTTCAAAAAATATACTCTTTTATTTTATGACCGGCGCATCACTAGCGATGCAGGAAATTAATGACTATTTTTTCATAGCAAATTTGGAAAACTCCATATCAAACAACACTTGAAAACGGTGAGTACGATGTCAGCCATAAAAAAAAATGGTTTCAAGCAAAAACTGAATTCCTTACAGCTTTAAATTGTATTCTATTTTAAGTCAAGTAATTTTTTTAGTGGATGTATGTATGTGATATGGCATAAATAATTAAAAATTGGGTTGAATTTTGTTTCTTTTTGTTCATTATTCTGATTTGTAAATTATAGTCACCGTATGTATACTGGGTTTCCCCAGTTAAGCTTTATTTAAACTTCAATGCTCTTATCAATTTTTAGTCAAATATATAAAACTTAATGTAAAAATCTCTCCTAGTTTTTAAGCCATTAAAAAATGGAAGATACTTTTTCCCGAAAAAGGTGAAAAAAGGGTTTAACTATGAATGATAATAGATTTTCGGTATAAGCATTTTCAACCAAACAAGCAATTGTAAGTTTAAAGATATTTCTTACAAAAAACAAAACGAAAAAAGGATTTATTAAGAATTGCAATAGCAACGGGAAAAAATATATCTTGTTTCTTTAATTTCTCAAAAACGAGGAGAGATTTTTGCATCCAGTTTCCAATATTTGACTATTGTTAAGGTCATAGAAGTTTTAAAAAAAGACAGTAGTTCTTATGTACGCTAAATTTTGAAACAAATCAACTTTTAAACACAAAATCACATTTTTTTCAAAAATATTAGCTTTAAAATTAAATTTCCCGAAAACTTTTCTTTGAAATAACTTGATTTGAAAACAAAATAAGAGTGTTGAATATGGGCTTAAAAAAAAACTATAACACATTTTTGTATGTGCTTTTGTTGTTTTTAAATAATTTTTTACCGTTTAATGTCAATTTTTCAAAAATTGCCCCCCTTGCCTCAGTAGGGGGAGATAGAATTTCCCCCCCATAATTTTTTTTTCTAAAAATGAAACCAGAAATCATCCACTAAAACATTAACCACGGATTTTGGGGAAACCCAGTATACACCAACATTTATAAATACATGGGATAGCAAAACTTAAGAAAAACAAGTCGCTTAAGCACCGCCTACCATTATACCTATGAGGTTGAAATTTTGTGACGATAAAACTATTAACCTAGATAGCCAAATTAGGTAGTGGGCCGGTCGTAAAACTACAAAATGGTTTTCTTGGACCACCCTAAAGTGGATGATATTGTAATGTGAGCAGAGTCACCTACAGTTCTTGTCAAGACGTTGTGGGGTATACTTGTGTCGAGAACTTTTGCAATGTGTTAATTCACACTTCGTCTCTCGCCATCACTAGTAAAGTACGCTCTTTCCACACCTGAGTAAGGTTCTTCTGGTATACTTGCTACAAAACAACAACTCAAAAATGCATCTCCACCACCACCACCAACGCCACCCGTAACTGCCACACCAATTGCAATCACAAGTGAAGACAACAATTTACTCGTATCACGCTCGAAGTTTTGCATTAACAAATTTTGTTTAGGAAAAAATTAAATTATTTCGTTGAAGGACATAATTTTGAATTTTGTATTAATCATTCACCCACTGGAAGAAGAAAAAAGCAACTTGCTAAAGAAGGTTGATATGTTCCAGCTCCAAATCAATTTAATGAAACAAAAAACACTGCATAAATGCATTGACATTGTTGGTATTCCGAATGTCAACAAAGACAGTGCATTGACCTTGATTCTAATGCTGACGACAGCAAATATTGTTATGTTAAAACAAAAAAAGTAACACGACTGAAACCAAAAACAACACCCCCACCTCATCACCAGCAACAAAACCAAGGGAAATAGTTTGCGTTAAATTTAAAAGAGCTGAATGTAAGCAGAAAATTATTTCTAATCAAAAAAGCAACAACTTAATACTAGTTTATTAGATAAGCAATTGGTCAAAAAAATTAATTTTATTAATGAATTTTTAACTAAATTTAATAGAAACTTATTTAATTTTTATTTAACAAAGACAAAATTATAAAAAATGAATGAAATGAGGTACTGCCTCTTGCAAGGGACTGACAAATCCTCCAAGAGTATACTTGTCATGAATAAGTGCTTCTCATCTAGCCGTTCGGACTCGGCATAAAATTGTAGGTCCCTTCCATTCCTGCCAACAACACGCACACAAGAATGGTTGAGAGTTATTAGTCACTAGGCCCTGGTTCTCCATGAGCTGTTGCGCCACTAAATTTATTTATTTATTTTGAATTTTTTAGAGAATTTTGTATGGGAGCGAAATCTTAGCTCGATCTGCGTACTACCCCCTTGTGTTGCTTTGATAATGAATTTTTTAGAAGTGTTTTTCATTCTGATGATTAGGTAAGAAATATATATAGTTTGTTTTATTATTCAAAAAAATATAAGAAGTCTTCGTAAAAATTGTGATTTGTTATTAAAGCGTACTAGGCTAGGCTGTTGTAGTGAAACGAAAATTTTCTGGGGTCTCCACATCGACAAGGAAATAATACACGAAAATATTGCCGAAAAATATGTACGGAGAGTTTAATCTGATGTGTCAAAATAACTTAAAAACAAAAAACAAACAAAATCATAAGTCAATTTTTTTCTCATACAGTTGTGAATTTTTTTTTTGTTTTGTCTTCATTTCGCCCCTTTTGGTATTAAGGGTTCCAAACTATGTGTGGCCTATGCTCTTCATTTGCTTCTTGGTAACTTTTTCAGTTTGAAATAAAATTCAGCCGCAAGATATGACAAATTGTCAAATTTTCGTCAAGAATATTGCGTCGGGCAATTAATTGTGTGTGAAAAATAAGGGGAGACTTGGATAAAATAATCTACTACCGTTTTCTGTTTTATTGACATTTCACTATCGAACTGCGTACTACATTCGAAAAATCACAACGAAATTTTTCGTTATGATTTCGTTGTTTCAATTTCTGTATTAAAATTTTCATTTCGCTTCAGGTGCGTATTACGCTTAGGGGTATTCATGCAACGTCGTAAGTTTACAAATTGTGTAAAATGATAAATTTACGCAGAGTTTGCGTGAACGACATTCCTTATAAATACTTTAGGTAATTCAATCAGAGTAAGCGTCACAATGGCGGTTGGATAAGTTTAACCAGTTTGGTTAATTTTACGCAACAAAATCCTTTGATAAGTTTAACCAAAAAGTAAAACCAAATTTCCCATACAAAATTTGACAATTCATTAACCAAAAATTAAACGTAACCAATTTGTAAACTTATCTAGGGTTTTACGAGGTTGCATGAATACCCTTTGGAATCTTTTGTTAATATGCCTAAATTAATTTTTCTAACTGAAATTTGGATATTTGAGCATGAAAAAGATTTGTTTAAAATTCTCGGTTACTTTTTATATGCAAAATGTAATAATACTTAAGTTGCAAGTAGTACAGCAAGTAGGTCCCCTCCATTCCTGGCAACAAACACGCACACAGGAATGGTTGAGAGTTGTTAGTCACTAGGCTCTGGTTCGTCATGAGCTGTTGCGCTACAAATTTTTTTTTTTTTTAACATTATCACATTCAATAAAAACAATACAAGCGTTTGTAATAGGATTGTGCTTAGCATAACTTGTACTATGATAGGGAACATAAAAAAAATCACCACTTCTTGGTCGCAAAATGCGAACAGGTGTATATATATTAACCGATGATAACAACATTGGACAATTAATATTAGAACAAAGTACATCAAAAGCAAAAAGCACAGAATTTAATTTTCTTCTCGGAAAGAGAGGCTTTAGATCAATAAGAACACATCTACTCTCATAACATGGAACTCTAGAATTTCTAAAGGTTTTTGGTAAAGGATACTTTGTAAATCTTTTTTGAACTTTTTCTATACGATTGATACTTGATTGAGTGTAAGGATTCCATATAATGCTGCAATACTCTAATAACGGTCTAACAATACTCATGTAAAGGGTTTTAAGTGTATAAGGATCATCAAAACACTTTGAATTTCGAATCATAAAGCCCAACATTGAATTAGCCCTAGAGATTATATGATCGATATGAAGTGAAAAATTAATTTTTGAGTCAAAGATCATTTCGAGATCTTTCTGATTGTAAATTCTATGTAAAGAATCGTTATTTAATTTATAATCAAATAAAAATAGGTTTTGCAATCTCGAATATGTAACAACACTGCACTTTTTAGTGTTAAAATAGAGGCCATTTGACGTACACCATTGGGTAATTTTATTCAGATCACTTTGAACATTATACGAATCTGATAAAGGTTTTATGCAGCTGAAAACTTTAAGATCATCAGCATATAAGAGACATCTAGAGTATGAAAGAAGGATCGGTAAGTCATTGATGAAAATAATGAACAATAACGGTCCGAGCTGACTACCTTGAGGTACACGTGAGAAATTTAAGATTTCTTTAGATAGCACGTTATCAATTTTGACATATTGCTTTCTTCCAACTAAATTACTTTGTATCCAACTAAGTAGTAAAGAGTAAAAAACCAAACATTTCAAGTTTCTTCACTAAAACATAATGCTGAACACGGTCAAATGCCTTTGAAATATCGGTATATATAGTGTCGATTTGGGAACATGTTTGCATATGATAAAGGCAATAGCTTGTGAAAATCGACCAATTTGTTGCTGTTGACCTTCCACTCATAAATCCATGTTGGTGTTCAGATATATGATTTTGAACCAAACTAAACAATTTATTTTTTACTATTGCCTCAAAAACTTTCGGGATCAACTGGAGTTTGGCAATAGGTCTGTAGTTTTCGACATAGCCTTTTGACCCACATTTATGAAGGGGAGTGATAAAAGAATACTTCCATGTATCTAAAAACAGTCCTTGAGTTAATGACATATTGAAGATAAAGCAGAGTGGTGCTGCAAGATTAAATCTACAAGTTTTTAAAAGAATAGGTGGTATGTTATCGGGCGCAACAGAAAAATTATCATCAAGTAAAGACAAGGATGTAAGTACATCACTTACAGATAAATACAAACTACCAGCGTCAATCAAAGAATTACAGTCTTCCATTTGTCCACAATTTAGTTTTAAGTCAATAAAATTCGATTGAAAAAATGAAGCAAAACTATTGTAAATATCGTTTATATTATCTGAGGAGACCCCGTTGTATGAAACTTTAGATGGAATTCCAACCGATTTTCGTTTTGTATTTATAAATGACCAAAAACACTTTGGATTATTTTTATATTTGATTCAAGAGAACAAATGTATTGCTTATAGATAAATTTTCTCAAAAATTCATATTCTCCCCTAATTTGATTAAATTGCTCACGATAAGAAATAGAAATTCTGCATTTTTTGAGTAACTTATTCATTACATTCTTTAATCTGGATAAGCTTTTATTGAACCAAACTGGTTTCTTAGAATTCTTAAATGATTTTATAGGAACGAAAGCTAAAATCATACGTTCCAAAATGTTCCGTAACATAGTATAAGCTAGCTTTAAATTTGTACAATTGAAAATTAGCTGCCAATCAATATCTTCTAAATAAGTATTCATTAAAACAAAGTCTGCATTTTTAAAATCATACATTTGAACAATGTTTTTAGTTTAGTTTAGTTTAATTTTATTCATCAATCAGAGCATATTGTACTCTTACCAACTAAGATACATACATACATAAGTAAAAATTTAGTAACAAATTTGTAGGTGGGTATATACAATTCAAATAACATTTAATTGATTTACATATAGTTAATCTATTATTAAATAATAAAAAATGGTAAAGATATGTATAATAAATAACTATATTCAAATTTTGTTTAAGACTATTGATTTAAAAGTTTCTCTGGTGCAATCCATATAAAAGTTAATCCCAGAGCAAACTTAATTGCTTTCTCTGATGCAACGAGAAATGGGTTCATTGCGACCGTAGTTTGTGCGGTAAAACTGCTCATAAATTAGAAACCGTTCTGGTGTAATTCTTAGAGGAGCATTACCCTCATGGATTAGAGCTGCTAGAGGTGGACAATTAATATGATTTGTAATGATATCCCGAACAAACATAATTGAAAAGTATTTACGACGAGCTTATAGCGTTTTTATTCCAAACAAAGGTGTTACTATTCTCCAATTTAACTTGAAAAAAGCATACCGTGTAAAATTTCTTTGATTTTTTTTTCAATTCTTTCTGATGTATTTGCATAGTAAGGATTCCAAACTGTACAGCAATACTCAAGTACTGCTCTTACCAGAGAGTTACGAGTATATAGAGATAGTAAAGTGAATGAATCAGTAAATTCTCTGGTATTTCTTTCTATAAAACCCAGCATCTGATTCGCTTTATTGATCAAGTAATCATAATGAGGAAGAAACGACAGATTAACATCTAGGATTACTCCCAAGTCTTTTTTTTTGATTTACCCTTGTTAGAATTATGTTGTTGATATTGAAATCAAAGATAATTGGATTAAGAATCCTGAAACACGATAGTATTTGACATTTTTCTACGTTCAAATGAAGGTTATTTATCCTGCACCAATCGACCAATCTCACCAAGTCTTCTAGCAGAAGGCTACAATCCGATATGCAGGTAATCCTACGGTAGATCTTGAGATCATCGGCAAAAAGGAGACAGTCAGAATTTTTAAAAATTGTTGGAATATCATTCACAAATATAAGAAAAAGTAAAGGTAAACCTTGTGGAACGCCTGATGGGACATAAATATCATTAGAATAAGAGTTTTTAATTTTAACAATTTGTACTCTTCCAGTCAAGTAAGACTCAAACCAGTTTAAAAGAGACGAACTTATACCAAAGGAAAGTAATTTGTGGAGTAGAATTTTGTGATTGACTCTGTCAAATGCTTTGGCAAAGTCGGTAAAAACTATATCGGTTTGACACCCTTTTTCCATATTATTTATGATAGCATTCACCATAATAGTTAGGTTAGTTGCAGTAGATTTACCAAATACAAAACCGTGCTGAAAAACTGATATCTTTTCCTGGATTAAAGACGAAATTTTGTTATACACCACTTTTTCAAATAACTTTGGTATAGCAGATAGCTTGCAGATTGGTCTATAGTTTGTGACCTCTTGCTTTGATCCCGATTCAAAAATAGGAGATAAAAATGAGATTTTCCAGGTTTTCAAAAATTGGCCTGTAGCTAAGGAAATATTAAAAATGTTTGTTAGTGGCTGAGCTAACGCAATTGCACATTTTCTTAGTAGAAAAGGTGGAATTTTGTCCGGGCCTTCACTTTTATTTAAATCTAAGTTCAATAAAGCCTCCTCTATTTCATTTTGACATAAAACAAGTGAACCCATGTCAACGCATTTGCTTAAGCCTGATGGAAGATCGTAATTTGTAACAGTTTCTGCAGAATAAACAGATTGAAAATATCTCCAAATAAGTTGCAAATTTCAGAAACTTCACTAGTAGTTGTGTCTAGATACTTCATACAGCTAGGCAGCCCAAAAGATTTACGTTTGGAGTTTAAGAAATGCCAAAAACGTTTGCTATTGCATTTGAGTTCGTTTTCAATTGAAGGAATGTAGTTACGATGTAGAAATTTATTTAAATAGTCAAATTTTCGCTGACAATCTATATATTTGTTTCGTAAACTTAGATTTTCTTTATTATTTTTGTGTAATTTGTATGCTTTATTCTTTTGATTTTTGGGATTAGTAAGTCTTCCTTTATACCAGGCAGGGTTAGAATTTATTTTTAAATATTTCGTTGGTACATACTTTTCAACTGCATTATTTAAAATATTTGTAAAAATTGCGTAATTGTTATCTAAATTAGAATCGCTGAGTATATTTTGCCACGAAAACGATAACAAATACTCAATCATTGCATCAAAGTTAGCATTTTTATAATCATAAATAATTGTATTAGATTCATTTTCATTTTTCAAATAACTATAAAAGATAAAATCACCTTCTAATGCCAGATGATGAATTGAATTTTCCACTAAAGGAAAAATAGACTTTCCCACATAAATATGATATTCCTTGTCTACAAATATAAGATCTAGAATACGATTCAGATTATTTATTTGAAAATTAATTTGTATTAGATCATACTGACTTAAGAAATCAATGACTGTTATTTCAATTTCATTTGTTATATTGAACGGAATTAAATATTTATCATCAGAGTCTAGACTCCAGTTTATATTTCCTAGGTTGAAATCTCCAGCAAAAATAACATGTTCTAAATTTAAATTATCCAAGATATTTTTAGAATTAAGCAAATGTAAGTTATAAAGCTCTAATGGACTCTTTGGAGGTATATAACTCGCTAAAACATACAATTCATTCTCGTCTATTTTTATAGAAACAATAAGCTGACCAACATCCAGGTCAGATGAAGAAGAGTTTGATTGCAAGTCAATTGCTTTACACGGAAATGAAGCCCGAACCGCAATCAATACTCCACCTCCCCTTTCCATTCCTGTTTTTAGTTAACATCTATCCTTTCTAAACACAGTATACAAATTTGACGGTGGTGGTGTTGGGGGCGGTGGTGATGGCGATGACAGCAGTAACATTCTCAGACTCAATGCTTATGATTTGTTTTGGTTGAGATGGTCCTACTGCATTTAACGATGGTAAATTTTCAGAGGCGATGGCGGGGATTTCATCTAATGGTACTGCAATTTGGTTTGTGTTGGAATCGTTTGGCGTTGGTTGAACAGGTGGGGAGACGCGGATTTCGGCGATTTTTGTATCGTTTGGCGGTGGTTTTGCAGTAGGGGAGGAGAGGATTTTGTCTATAGGTTCGTCTGTTAGATTTATGTAGGCTTCCACTGCTGCGGTAGTAGCAACAGCACTCACAAGCTCAGGGGTTTTATCATAATGATCTACATTTTTAGGTATTTGCGTTGATGGCCGAACGGATGGGGAGAGAGGGATTTTTTGTGATGATTTATTTAAACGATTATTTTTGTTCTGCACCACAAATGGAGAGCTTTTGTTGGTGCTTAATGGGAGTTTTTGGCGAGAATTTTTGGATGACGATTTCGAGGGTTCAATGACCTTTTCTACTCTCTGGGTAATCGTTGAGGGGCGTACATTACGATTTATATTAGATATATTTTGTTCTTTATTTATTGGATCAAGGTTTAGATTTAACATAAGATGAGAAAATTAATTTTTAATATCAGAGAAATCGTTGTCAAGCACTTTCATAATGTCGTTTAATTTGTTTAAACAGATTGAAATGGGCTTTGATTTGCACTGATCACATTTATAGAATATGTTTTTATATGATTTTATAATAAGTAGATCGAATTCTTTTATTTTAGCAAAATTAATGTGAGTAAGAGCATTGCAAATATCACATTTAAGTGAGTTTTCTAATGGAACTGCGATTTTGCACTTTACACAATCGATCATAGTGAGATAATTTAAAGGGCGACTGACACAGGTGAAAGTTGAACTTTTGACTTTGACTTTTGTTACAAGAAGATTTAAATTCATTTAAAACAGAAAAGTTAAATAAAATTTCAAGTGAATTGTGATGAATGCTTTTATCTAGCAATTCAAAACTTGCTTCATTACATTGAGCTTCAAGATTACAATCAATAAAAATTAAGTCCAAAATACGGTCTATAGAATTAGAAACATTATTAATTTGGTACATATTTAAAGCTGTTATGCCATCAATCAAATAATATTCAGAATCTTTAGTAACATTACAAGGAAACATTTTTTGTTCGTCGTTTGAATATAACCATTTAATGTTAGGCAGATTAAAATCTCCAACAACTACGAAATAACAATTTTCATTACTATTTTTAACGATATTAGTAATATTTTCAATATGAGCCTTATATATTGCATTTTATGACAAAGGTGGAATATAAGAAACAAAACAGTAAACATGAATTATTTCCAAAGTGGGATTAAGTGATAATTTTACACACACACAAATTTGCTCAATCTCACTAGAAACATTGGATAAATTAATTTCTCAACATATATAATCAGACCTTAAAGCTAATAAAACACCACCTCCTCTATTTAGGCCAGTCTGTTCAGAGCAACGATCTTTACGAAAAACGTTAAAATCAGAATTAAAGTATTCACTGGTTAAAAATTTATTATTAAGCCATGTTTCTGTTAGGGCAATAACATCATAAGAACAATCAGCAATAGCAGTATAAAATTCGTGAGACTTAGTTCTCATACCTCCAGCATTATGATAAAACATGGAAAAACGATCATTGGCTTCAGAAACAGGAAATGTTTTGTTTACGTGACCAACCCCTGCTGATTTTGGGCCATATCGTTTTTCTGACGACTTACAAACTGTTTAATTTGAACTCCAATTGGCCATATGGACGTTTGAAGAATATCATTAAAAAACCCGGCAGGGATCCCGAGTTTAAAATTAATAAAATGGAACGAAGAAATATTTGCATCTTTTTTAACTAGCTTAGAACAAACAAAACTTGTCACTGGTAATTTTAGCTTTCGAGAAACAAAATCTATAACATCCTCTTCAGTGACTGTGTTCATAAGTCGAGATAAATGAATAAAACGAAGCCTAGGTACAGATGGAAGAGATGTGACAGCGTCAACGTCGCTTCCAAACAGCTGTTTTTGTTTTGGGTTGCGCCTTTTATATAAACTTTTTAGTATTATCGTGGAGCTGTTTTTAATTATGCGGTGTATCACCGATGGTGGCGCTAGTCAATACCCATGTTGAGAAAAAAATCTTCAACATATTTACGATTTTGACAGGAGAATTAGAAACATTTTTTATTTTCAAGGTGTAGCTGCTCAACAGCCGCAAGTATTGGGGTTGTTGTTGGTTAGCGGATATGAATTGTCTTTCTTTTTTGGTACGTATGAATTTTGTAAGGCAATGGTGGTGGTTTTTTTCTTCTTCAATATGAATGAAGGTTTCAAGAAAAAATCCTCTTTTTTTGATTTCTCTGTTTTTACGTTTGAGGTACAGATAATTTATATACATACATGTATTTTGTTTTGTTATGATGTAAAATAAAGCAATGGTAGACTTAGTGGTGGTTGTTGTTTTTGTCATCTTATGCTGTCTTTTTTTTTGTGCTGGTACTTTTGCAGGTAAATTTATTCATTCTTCTCGATTTTCTAATAATGGCATGAATTTTCGTTTTGTAAGTTTTGAAAATTTGTGTGCGGTATACAAAAATATGTACCTACGTAGGTAAGGAAATTTTAATGACGAAGGAAAAATTTGTTAAAATGATAAATTTTTTCTGTTTTGAATTCTGGGGATGGAAAATAATTATTTTGCTTTTTGTTAAATTGACAAAAAAATAGATACGTAATTAACAATTGAGAAAATATAAGAATTAAAAAAGGTAAATAATTGTCATTCCGTAGCACTTACCTACATAATTTGCTAGAGGAGAAAAATTATATTTTTTAAGGTACGTATGAATTTTAATTATTTTTCCGAGAAAAAAAAAATAATCATTTCAGCAAATGAGGTATACAGTTTTTTGTAAAAAAAAGATTATTGGTGAGAAAAAAACTGTCCTTAAATAAAAAATGTCCGTGCTGCAAACAAAATTTATGTAGGTAGGTCTTCAGTTTACAGTTTTCAAAAAAATTATACTATGCAAAAGCAAATACAATTGCCAAGAGCTGTTCTTAGCAGCGAAAAATTCGTTGCTAAGAACAGTTTACAGGTCCCATGCGAAAAAAGTCCATGAACATATTTTCGCATGTAAGCAAAAAATTGAGATGAAATACCTACAAATTATGTTTTTGCATACCTATTTGGTTTTCAGTTTCATGCAAAAAAACATTGCTTACATGCAATTACGAAACAATTACCCGGCAATTGTTTTGCGTGCTGGGAAACAGCGTGGTTAGTAAAAAATATATTTTCGTATGGTCAGTTTAAACTTAAAAAAAATATATACATATAGGTATGCATCTCACAGCATTATTTGCATGCGAATGGTGTTTCCATCGTAAAATAATTATTTTCCATTTTTAGGCCTATAATTCATTAATCAAGGGTAAATTTATGAGGCCAAGGCAAACATTGTTTGCCAAAGCGATTAGTATAGTATTCAAAAATATTATACAAAATTATGCATGGATTTCAATTGTTTCAATTTGCCGATGAATTGACATTAACGTTATAAATGGACTTTCCAATGTAAATATTTTTTTATTTTATTTTTAGAACTGGTGCTTCCTAAATGACGAATATTCCTAATAACGAATATGCTAAAATATCTTAAATGGATGCCTCAACCTCAAGGTTCCCAGATTTAGCTATTTGTTTGCAGCTGCGATGAAGACATACCTATTTATTTTTTTTTTTAACAAGAATTTTTGTTCAGGAGGTATTTTAGGACATTAAATGGATATGTATGCGAGTACACTTAGACTCGAAAAGGGCATATACATATTTTTTTAAAATACAGGGTGGTGCACCAATTGTGCTACAATAAGAAATTCAAATAACTTTTTTTTTAATCGATGTATTTCATTAAGTCTGGTGCAGTCAGGTCAGGTGACCTTGGGGGCCAGCGAAGAGTGGAGTTCCTAGAAATTAATTTGTTTGCGAATTTTTTGTTTAGCTCCGCCATAACTGGTCTGGCTATATGTGCAGTTGCTCCATCTTGCTGAAACCAAACGCTGTTGAATGGTATACGTCTTCGGCGCAGTTCTGGGTAAAAAAACTCCTTAAACATCTTTAAATAACGGTCCCCATTGACAGTAACGGTTACACCGTTTTCTTCAAAGAAGTACGGCCCGACAATACACCTTGATGAAACTGCGCACCACACAGTGACTCGTTCTGGGTGCAGTTCCGTCTCATGGAGCATTTCTGGATTAGACTCATTCCATATACGGCAATTTTGCTTGTTTACATTGCCGTTAAGATCAAAATGGGCCTCATCAGACATGAACAAACAATTGATCAATGTGTTGTCTTTTTCGGCCATTGATATCATTTTTTGGCAAAATTCCAGGCGAACAGGCAAATCCTGAGGGTTTAACTTGCTAGTAATTTGGACTTTGTACGGAAACAAGTTTAAATCGTCATGAAGTATCCGTTGTAATGACCGTCTATTCTCCAATTTGCCCCGATAAGTTTCGGGTCGAAACGCTCGGATTGGCCTGTATTGCAGATGCTTCTGCTGCGATTGTATCCTGAACCCGAACATTGGCATCTCGATGGTACGGCCTTCGTGCGATGCTTCCAGATTCGGCAAACATGTTTACAAACCTCATAATGGTCCATCTACTCGGGGGATTAACGCTAAATTTCCTTTGGACGGAAATGACGGACTGCAAAGCATGGTACCGTTGCACTATCCAAATTCTTTTCTCCGTATCCCAAGCATCCATTTTTATAAATCTAAATAGTAATCTACAAAATAAAAAAAAAAATAAGCCGATTACTCACACAGAAAAAAAGTTATTACGTTTTATTTTTGTAGCACGATTCGTTCGCCACCCTGTACCATCCAATTGGTGTGTAGGTATCATCCAATTTATTGTGATGCATTATAAAAATATGGAAAGGTTTGGACATATTTTCTAAACCCAGTCCCTACTTTGCCAATAAACATTATGTTGAGTAATTTGTTATGCATAAGCATGATAATACGAGTAATTTCGTTTTAATTAGTCTGCACATTCTTCGTTCTGAATGTTTATTCTTCATCAAAACGCTTCTTTGTTTAAATCATCGCTATAGAGCCATTGTCTATAGTAACACTATACTCTTCAAGTGTTGTTTCAATTTTGTTTATATTTCAACTAGAGAACAAAACGTCTCATCATTAAATTCATATTAATTGAAGACATAATGTTTATGCATACCACATCACTTCTTTATCTCGTTCTCGTCTAAGCATCCAATATGAATTTCATATTTGAGGTATTTGTTTATCTATTGTATATGTATGTATAAGAATAAATCTGTGGTTGATACTTCCACATTTAATTTTTTAAGTTAGTCTTAAGTAAAACTCAAGATAATAAAGATCTCTCTTTATTTAAAACCAAACTCGACAAGTATTTTTATTTCGCGGCATAACAAATTAAGCGGTAATTATTATTAAGAACTTTAAATTAGAATTGAAATTAAGGAATTATTTTTATAGCAATAAAAGATTCTATATACAAACATATGTACTACCTACTAAAAAAATGATTATTTAAATTCATTGAAGTAATCATGAATGTAGGCACCTAGGCTGAGGATGGCGATGCGCTGGTTGATTGGTTGTCCATTGACATTATTTATTTCGCCCCTTTGCGAATCACTATACCATGATTATCTTGCCAAAATGCAGACAAGCCTCATTTCTAAACCTAAGCTATTCAACCAATTTATAAATATCATGAGAAAATCGTATGGCTTACCTTCCTCTTTTAATTTTCGTGACTCATCATCTGCTGATCCCCAATTAATTGTTAAGCTCCTTGCCAATTTTTTCGGGCAGTCTTACAGTGATGATACAAATGAGCCTGATCTTGAATATTTTAGCTTCCTATCGAACAATCCTCAAACTTCACTTGTTTCTGTCGATATAAGTCTTCTTTCGGTCTGCGAAAAGATCAATTTTTTGAAAGACGATTTTTCTCCTGGTCCTGACGGTATCCCTGCCAATAGTTCAATAGTTTGTTTGTCAAATCAATAGTTTCTCCCCTTCAGCATGGTTTTTTAAAGGATAGGTCCACGACCACTAATCTGGCTCAATTTGTTTCCATGACCCTTTGTGCTTTGGGAAAAGGTTTTGATGTTGATGTTGTCACCACCAACTTCAGTAAGGCATTCGATAAAATATCTCACCAAATTATCTACCTTAAGTTGAAAGCCTTTAGTTTTCCTTCTTTTATTTTATGGATTAAATCCTACTTAGAGAACCGGCTTTATAGGGTAATTTTCAGATGCTCCGAGTCTGAACCTATCTATCCCAACTAACATACCCTCGAGAGCTTAGCTCTCATTTTCTCAAAAAAACGCCCATAGTACTTTTTTAGATCTTATTGCTAAACTTAAGACTGGATCTCTCATAATGAAACATAAATTTGTCTCATAGTGTTTTCATTAAATGATTTAAGCATTTTTTTTGCATCAAATCACTCTAATCTTATACCTAGAACAATTATTACTCCTGTATGTAAATTGAAAGTCTTATAATAATTTTGTTTTTAAATTCAAACTTTAAACGTCATTTTTAAGTCTTTAAAATCTCTTAACAAGAGCTAAAAAAGTAACAACTACAAAACTCTAACTATAGGATTCATATCATATGTTGCACTGACAGCAGCTTTATTTGATTAATACAACAGTCGTTATTTTTTTAACGTTTTGTATGTACATTGTTTTCTGGCGTTCAGTTTTCTATGGGTCTGGCTACCTGAAGGAAACATTGAATGCTGATGCCGATTACTATTTAAAATTTTTTTAATTTTGTGACGAATGTGAACTTTCGGTGATAGACTTTCTTTTTATTTTATTTCGGTGTAATATAAGGTTTTTCTGACAAAATTACGCTTGAAAATTTGACTAAAATATTCATGCAACGGCGTAAGCCCATTGTAAACATTTTAATGTTTTAAACTTCGTAAGTCTGTCACAATTTGTATGGAAAATTAGACAGATTTACGAAGCTTAGAATCTTACTACGTTTATAGTTTTGTTGCGGAATGATAATTTTTTGATATTCTTTGTTCATTTATTCCAAAAATTATGACGTTATAATGAAGATTTATTGTTCAGAAAAGGTAATGCATAAAATTTAATATTTCAAACTTTGAGATTTCATCTTTTTTTTAACATCAACAATAATTCACATTCTTAAGAAAAAAGGGAACGCATCACCGATTTGTTCTTGGTTCGTTTGAGAGATGTCAAAATAAAGTCGTATTAAAGCATCAGACTTCTCATAAAAAAGTGTTTATTTACATACCAACATAAATGAACAACACTCATTTGAACGAAGTGTTTTTTGTATAGTCTGATAGTTACCGTGATATGAAATTAAATTTTGAAATAATTTATTTGGTTTTCCATTATGATGAATTTATTTAAGTTATATTTATGTATATACGTGTATTGATATTGATGTTTATTTTGTTCAACATTAAATGCAAAAGAAGTATTTTTACAAGTATATTCGTAATGTGAAGTTTTGTATTTAAATACTGTGCTTAAGTTCTTTGTCTCTTTGGAGCATCATCAAATTGAAATAATGACATTTATTTACAGAGCATCAGAAATTCGCACTGTATAGTGACAAAATTGAAAGTCAGTAATCATTGACAGTTTCGTTATAAGAAACGTGAAACAAATATTTAAAAATATAAATTCTAACTTATTATTTTTTCATTAAAACGTCTCTTAACCTCTTGTAAATTCTTAGATTACAAAAAACAGGCATACAAGAATAAGACCATCAATTCGACATATTATCCGCTATTACATCTTTTTCGTCATATACCATGAATAAGTACCATAAATAATTTCAGCATAAAAAGTACTATTCTTGTTCAAAGCAAACATCAAGGTAACCCTTTTTCCAATTCAAAATAAAATTAAAATTATTTAAATATCAATTATTTTGAAAGCGCTTCGTTATTTTTCGAAGTAAAATGTGTAAGTTAGTAGAAAAAGTTTCAATCGCACTAAGATTTAACTCCACATATGCGACAAACTATTTTTTTTTTTTTTTTTTTTTTTTGTAAATTCATTTTTATTTTTCAATTATCTTAGAACTATCTTAAAGCTAGACAAAAATTCATAAAAACTAGCCTACCTATCAATATCTTAAAACTAACTTACTGGCCCCAGTCGGGCGCTCTAAGTTAAACTAGAATAACTTAATGCTAATGCCTTTCGGCCTAAGAACTATCTTAATACTAAATCCAGGTCGGTTTTATTTTTTACCGAGAAGAATTTCACAAAAAAACTCGGTATCTATGTCTTTATTTTTTGGTTTTATATAAAACTTACAAACTACATAAAACTAAATTAAAGCTAATTAAAACTACTTAAAACTACTTACAACTAATTTTAAACTAATTACAACCTACTTATAAGCTACTTACAAACTAGAACAGCCACAGAAAGCATTTTCCGGTTTTTATAATTTTTTTTGTATTTTTGTTGATTTTATATTTTTTTTTTTTTTTTTGGTGCCACCCTGACTGTCCCTACTTAAAACTAACTACCTAAACCTATGTAAGTCGGCCATACAAGAGAAAATAGCAAGGTCAACTATTAAATGTCTGAACTTCCTCTTCGTTTTTCAACCACCAGAACTGGTTCTCCTGCCTTACCCTATCTCTTCGGTCCCGTTCGGACACAGTCCTACTGAACCGAAGGTGCTCAGCTCCGTCTTGTGCGAGGACGTCCCGACTGTAAAGGAGCCGCCGATCCACAGTTCTACGGCCGACGTGGTAGATTAGCGGAACCGCCGCTCTATCCTGGATCAGCCCTCGACTGTCTAGGTGGAGGAATGCATCGGGCGGAATAAAGCCGCTTAGACGCACACTCTCGTAGTATTCGTTGTTGGGGTAATAAGCCCCGAAAATTAAGCTGTTAGACGAGGACATCGCTCTTGCAATGTGACCTCGAATAAGTTTCAGCAAGAAATTATCTATCCTGTTTATGTTGGCCCCGTTGTATAGAGCCAGGTTGGAATAGTAGTGTTTGTACTCCGACTCTGGTGTTCTGTGCAATCCAAGGCAGCGTCGAAGACACTGCCTCTCAAACACCCGAATCTTTTCCATTTGAGATGGGGCAACGTTGAACCAAACCGGGCACCTATAGGCAATCATCGGCCGGATAAGGGCCATGTAGCAAATCACCTTCACCCTGCTGTCAAGCCGGCTGCTATAAAACAACCGTTTCGTCAGGGCGAAAGCTCCCCTAGCCCTGGCCAGAGCAGCATTTATATGTCTGTCGAAATACAAATACTGATCCATCCAGATGCCAAGGTACTTTACTACACTTTTACTCGCCAGTGGATGTCCATTTGGCCCTACGATCACCAGCTTGCGCCAGTTCTTTCTCGTATCCCTTGTGGCTCCACGCAACGGAGTCCTAAACAAGATAGTTTCTGATTTCTGAAAGTTGATTTTCAACTTCCAGTCATCGCAATATTGCTGAATCTTCTCGAAGTCACGCTGCAAAAGAATCCTGATGACCTCGACTTTTGGAGCCGTTCTGTACGCAATTAGATCGTCGGCATACGCAATTGCCTGAGTTAGACTACTTATCAGATCGCTGGTGTAAATGCTGAATAGAATCGGCGAGTTGACCGCTCCCTGCTGAAGACCATTTTTAATATTAAAGGTTGTGGCAGAAGTTACATTGCCACTCTTGACAACAAACTTTCTGCCATTGAGCATATCATAAAGCATATATAATAGTGGTTTACTAATGCCAAGTCTGGTCAGCTTTAGATAAAGACCCTCTAACCATACGGTGTCGAAGGCCTTCTCCAAATCAACCAGACAGGCACCCGTACACTGCTTCTTAGATTTGTTCCATTGAACATCAGAAACGAGTTTCGACGCGGCATGAATAGTGTCATGTCCCGCCTTAAAACCGAACTGATTGTCCGGTATGATGTTATTGTCCTCTGCCCACTTAGACAGAGCTCTATTGATAACTTTTTCGAATACCTTGCTGATACTCGGAAGAAGACTTATCGACCGGAGATTCGCCAGATTGGAGTTGTCCTTTCCCTTTTTCGGGAGAGGATGCACCACAGCTGTCTTCCACCGCACTGGATAATATGCATTATTCAGAGCGTTGTTAAACAGAGTGGTATAAATGTCTACTGCTTCTTGAGGTAAATGTCGAAGTACAACGTTGGATATGCCATCGACTCCTGCTGACTTCTTCTTCTTTAATGAATCGAAGATGAGCTGGAGCTCCACCTTCGTAATTAACAGGGAACTGGGCCCATTTCGCTCGGCGATTATGGCGTTTGCCAAATGATCTTCATTGAACCCGGTGAAACCAAGGTTCTCTGATCGCCATTGCGTGATGTCATTCCGAAGGTAGAAGTGATGGAGCAAGGCTCTGTTTTCCAGGTCGTGATTGGGGCGAATGCACGCATTCACCTTGTACACTTGCTGGAAAGCCGCCCCCACAGCCTCCACTTTCTCCTGCGGATCTTCGACAATAAAGAGGTCATCGTCCAAGACGGCGTCCTCTGGATTAATTCCTGCTGTCAGAAGTACGTCTCTGTTGTCTGTCGTTCTCTGAAGCTTTAGACACGGAAGATCGTTCTGATCATTCCTTCTAAATATCTTGTTAATTTGCGGAAACATGCTCGGGTCGCTAGCATTAACGGCCCGAATTTTGTTATCCCAATACAAATTAATTGACAACCGATAGTTCTCTTTAATTAGTTGGTTGATGTTCTTGATCGACGACTTCAGTGTCCCAATCTCCAGATCGTGAGGGTCAGTAAACCGTCTGTACAAGAGTTTGAGTCTTGTTAGCAGTCCACTTTTTTGTCTGTGTAATGCGTCAATGGTCGCATTTCGGTACATGTCTGTTGCGTCCCGTTGTTTGTATTTTGGTATTGTTCTGTTCATTGTTCGTTTGATTGTCTCGTCCATTTGTTCTAAGTATTGGTCTATTTCGTTATTTGTCAAATTCCTGTCATTTGGTGGGGATATATTGTTCGAACTGATTTCGCTCGATAAGGCGTTGGTAAATCGTGGCCAGCGCACCTTACTGTAATTGTAAGTATGCACAGGTACATACTCTTCCAACTCTACGAGCTCGTTTGGAAGCTGTATTACGGCGGCGAGTCCGCAGTGATCACTGTCGTACTCGATTGTTCGTAAACAGTTTCTTGGTCTTTGACCCACCGTGTCAGTAATTGTCAGTCTTGCGTCTATTAGCAATAGATCCAGATAGGCATCGCTTCTTGGAAACGATGGCCGATCCGTAGCCAGCAGGTCGACACCATACTCAGTGTTGTATCGACTCATCCAATTGAAGAGATGAATACCTCTTTGATTTTGAATTTGATTTCCCCAATCTTGGTGTTTGGCATTCAAATCACCGGCCATGAGAAAGTAATTTTCTTCCAAGCTCAAGTGTAGACATTCGAAAAGTTTTTCAAGCTCTGTAATGAAATCAGTTGGCTGAGGTGATGCCGGTGCATAAGCCGCGATCACATACATTCGCTTCCCCTGTTGGAGAGGAATGCATACGATGCACGCCTCTAACAGCCGAAATTTACGCAGATCACTATTATATATAACTTTATGATTAGTGCCTTTTCGTATGAAGATTGCGACGCCCCCCCCTTGAGTGGAGTTGGGTCGATCTCTTCTAACGATATTGTAATTGTTGTTAGTCAACTTATGTTTCTGGTTCAGCTTAGTTTCGCTGGCCATAAACACATCTGGACTTTGGTCTTTCAACAATTGGAAAAGATTAGCTCTACGTTCGGTCCTAATCAGTGAATTTACATTCACAGCAAGGATCCTAAGAGGCCTCTCCGACAGCGCGCCTTTAACCTCTAATTTGCGTTAGGCTAGGCAAAACAGAGTAGAGATAGTCTACCCTTGTCGCCTGCTCCTTTATCTGGTTATGAAGTCCTGTCAACTGGCCTTGAATTGCCAGCAACATGCTTCTTATTTCGGCCTGAGCGTCCGGCGCCTTTTGCACTAGGGCCGGTTGGGCTGCCTTAGCTGCAGGCTGTACCGTTTTTCCCCTCCCTGCCGCCATTTGGGCGTAGGAAATTTGGGGATTAACGGGCGTTGCTGTAGGAGCACGCGTTGATGGGCGTATCTCTACCGCTGTCTGCTTAGCCGCTTTGTTGTTTCTTATTTGCTGAAAAGCTGAGCAACCCCGATAATTAGCAGGGTGCCCCTCTTTTCCGCAAAGTGCACATTTAAGCTGGGTCATGTCTTCGACCCGTTCTTCACCGAGCTTGCACTCCCCCTTAATGTGGTCCTCACCACACTTAACGCAGCGTGGCTGCATTTCGCAGTTTGCTGCAGCGTGGCCAAACCTTTGGCAGCGCATGCATTGAAGCATGTCGCCGCCTCTCTTTAATTTATCCCAAGTTACAACCTGATAGTTGAGAACGGAGATACTTCTCAACCTATCCAGTTTGCTGCTGGGCGATAGCTGGACTAGGAAGAACGGCAAAGACCGCTTCTCCCGTCTGGCTCTGACTGTAGCGAACGGCTTGACCCCGATAAAGTCGAGATCGTCGCTCGCTTTTTGACGGAGCTCATTTAAGAGCACCTGTGGTTCCGTGCAGGAATCTATGCCCTTCAGGAGGACCGTTTGGTATTTATCCACTTTGGGGGTAAAACTGAAGAACTCAGTCGTGGATTTCTTTAATAATTCTTTAATGATTTTGTGCTGCTCCACTGTGGAGCAGTGGATAGCATGTCTATCTTTACTTAATCTTTTAATAAAAAAGTTTTGGCCTATGGCCGACTTACACAGGTCTATGGTTTCCTGTAGCTCCATTTTATAGGTGTTTATTGGTGGCACCTTTTCTTTTTTATTTTGGGGCGGCTGTGGCTGCTGCTGGTGTTCTCCTCGCTGCTGCTCGTTCCGCTTCTGCTGACTGCGCTCCTGTGGTTGTTGTTGCTGTTGCATTGATTTTTGTGAACGTTGCTCCTTCGGCTGCTGCTGTTGTTGTTTAGTTGGCAGTTGTTGTTGCTGCTGTTCTTGTGCATTTAGATTTGGCTTTGGCTGCTCTTGCTGTGATGCTGCCTTTTTTGGCGCCTGCACCACTTTTTTCTGCTCGCGCTCCTGTTTCTCTCTTTCGCGTCGAGCTTCTTGCTTGTGCCTGAGTGCTTCTATCAGTGGGGTAACGATGGCATTGAGACGTTCCATCTCCCCCCGAATGACATCTATCTTTTGGCTGATGGCCTGCTCATCCAATTCTTCTTGCGCCTCGTTTTCCTCTTCGGAGGACGCCTCTGGTGAGGTTAAACCAACAAGCACATTGCTGTTGGATTCCCCTGTAGTGTATAGACCCTCGCCACCTTCGGACATGTATTCGATGTCGTCATCGGATGGCGAGGTATCAAGTTGTTGATGAATTTTTGCTGCTGCTGACGTCTTCGCTGAGCGCGCCGTCTCCTTCACCCCAGCTGGCAGCTGGGCTGAGGTGATGGTGGAGCGGCGCTTGACGAGGTTCGTCGCACAGCTTATTCTCTTCCTCCTCTTGTTTTTGGCATCGGCTGTTGATGCCGTTGCTGATTTTGCCGTTGTTCCTACGGCACTAGTTGATGGTATGGCTGGTGGTGCCATCGCTTGCTTGCTTGTTGTTGTTGTTGATGCTACTGCACTAACCGTGACTTTGGCTGGTGGTGCCATAGCTGACTTTATTGTTGATGCTGGGGCACCTTTCGATGTCCCCGCGGTGTTGTTGGTTTGCATTTGCTGCTTTTCCCAATCGATAAAGTTTTCTACTTCACGATTGTGAAAAAAAGCAGCCAAATAATTTTTGCCCGACTGGGACTCGAACCTGTGATCCTCAGGTTGTCGGTCGGCCACCTCTACCTCTGTGCTATTGCACTATTAAAAACAGCTGGGTAAAATTAAAACTTTGAAAAGTCACTCCGATTTTAGTTAAAGAAAACTGTGAAAGCCGATAACGTGCGCACACTTCCACAGATCGAGATCGACTGATGCGACAAACTATAATTATACTTACGTCGCCATGAAATGAAAATACAAATTCACAAATTAATTTTTCAACATGAGACAATGACGATGACATATACAGACATAAATACTTCGTACCAAGTTTCCTTAGGAAGTATACAAATGTGAAAGATAAGTATCTGTTTTTTTTAATTATGCGCATACTCCTTCTCTTTTCATCAACTCCCACAAGAAGTGACGCATTCTCCTAACAAGATTAATGGAGCATTTGTCATCCCATAGGAACAATAAAAATGTTTCTATAAGAGGAAATTAACTCCCATAAGTGGGTCATTTAAGGCTTCTAACATTTTCATAAGTATGTAGGAGTACTTTCCTAGAGTTAATATAACTCCCGAAGTAAAGTCTCACAAGCCTCTAGGAAACTCTTATGAGAGGAAAATTGTTACTTGGGATGCCACCTCAGGCTTCTAACGATTCTTCCTTGCTTCAAAAAGACTTAAATTCACTTCTTACTTGGTGTGAAAAAAATTTCTTTGAACTCAATGTGAGTAAATGTCAATCCATGAACTTTTCTAGAAAACGCCTCCCCTTACCCGCCAGAACTTAGTTTCTTCTATCCGAGATCTTGGCATAATTTGTGACAAAGAACTCAATTTCCATATGCACATTGACTACATTATTGCAGAAGCGAATTCTAGCTTCGGTTTTATAAAGCGTTGGTGGAAAGAAGAATTCTCCAACCCTTACGTCACCAAGTCACTCTTCACCACGTATGTATGTAAGAACCATTCTTGAATACGCCAGCCAGGATTGGTCACCTTACCAATCTACACACTCACATAGAATAGAACGTGTACAGCGAAAGTTCCTCCGTTTCGCCTTACGTAATCTCCCCTGGTCTGATCCCCATATCTTACCACCCTATGAAGATCGATTGCAATTAATTAACTTACACACTCTTGCCAAACGCCATGCTGTTGCCGACATTCTATTTGTCCACCAACTAATTACTGGTGCCATCGATTTTCCGGCACTTCTTCAACTCATCCTGATTAATACCAACCCACGTAACTTTCGATCCATCCCATTCTTCCGCCTGCCTACCCACCGCACAAATTATGGCCATAACAATCCAGTCATCAGAACAGCCTAGCCAACAGTGAACAGGATAACTTGATTTTAACCTTAGTTCATCATCCCTTAGAAAAATTCTTTATTCCAATTACCCTTATAAATAATACCCTTACCCAAATAATAATTTAAGCTATAGATTTATCAGATTGTTTAATTTATTTAACTATCTAAATATTCTTATTTGTTAGCATTTTATATTAGTTTTTTTTTTTTGATATATTTTATGTAAATCAGGTTGAATTAAGCCAGTAAATAAATAATGTCAATGGACAACCAACCAACCAGCGCATCGCCATCCTCAGCCTAGGTGCCTACATTTATGATTACTTCAATGAATTTAAATAATCATTTTTTTAGTAGGTAGTACATATGTTTGTATATAGAATCTTTTATTTCTATAACAAAAATTCCTTAGTTTCAATTTCAATTTAAAGTTCTTAACAATAATTACCGCTTAATTACTCAACATAATGTTTATTGGCAAAGTAGGGACTGGGTTTAGAGAATTGGTCCAAACCTTTTCATATTTTTATAAAGCATCACGATAAATTGGATGATACCTCCACACCAATTGGATGGTATTTTTAAAAAATATGTATATGCCCTTTTCGAGCTCAAGTGTACTCGCATACATATCCATTTAATGTCCTAAAATACCTCCTGAACAAAAATTCTTGTTTAAAAAAAAAATAAATAGGTATGTCTTCATCGCAGCTGCAAACAAATAGCTAAATCTGGGAACCTTGAGGTTGAGGCATCCATTCAAGATATTTTAGCATATTCGTTATTAGGAATATTCGTCATTTAGGAAGCACCAGTTCTAAAAATAAAATAAAAAAATATTTACATTGGAAAGTCCACTTTTCAGTCGTAGACCCACCGCCGATGAAGATAAACTTACATTTATAACGTTAATGTCAATTCATCGGCAAATTGAAACTAACACTGAGGAAGTTATGTAATGGGAAGTATTTCTTATGGGAGTAGAAATTATTTTTGACTTTAAAAGCACAGTTTACAGTACCAATGCAGAAAAAAATAAAAATTTTCCACATATTCTGTGCATAATTTTGGTTTGAGAGAAGAGATTTACATCGTGTTTTTTCATATAAAATAAAAGATATTATTTTAAATAACTAAAAACACTTTTGATTCAAAATAGCTTTTTTATGGCCTTTAGTCCTACAAATTGGTGTTTCGTCCGACTTGAATTTTGAATCAATAATTCAACAGGTCCAATCCTTTAATGCTAAGTCTTCTACTTGACTGATTTATTTCAGTAGTTTATAGAATTTGTATTATTAAAAAAACCTTCTTATAAAAACACTTTTTTTTTAATTTATCTACTTAAATCCATGCATAATTTTGTATAATATTTTTGAATACTATACTAATCGCTTTGGCAAACAATGTTTGCCTTGGCCTCATAAATTTACCCTTGATTAATGTATTATAGGCCTAAAAATGGAAAATAATTATTTTACGATGGAAACACCATTCGCATGCAAATAATGCTGTGAGATGCATACCTATATGAATATATTTTTTTTTAAGTTTAAACTGACCATACGAAAAAAATATTTTTTACTAACCACGCTGTTTCCCAGCACGCAAAACAATTGCCGGGTAATTGTTTCGTAATTGCATGTAAGCAATGTTTTTTTTGCATGAAACTGAAAACCAAATAGGTATGCAAAAACATAATTTGTAGGTATTTCATCTCAATTTTTTGTTTACATGCGAAAATATGTTCATGGACTTTTTTCACATGGGACCTGTAAACTGTTCTTAACAACGAATTTTTCGCTGCTAAGAACAGCTCTTGGCAATTGTATTTGCTTTTGCATAGTATAATTTTTTTGAAAACTGTAAACTGAAGACCTACCTACATAAATTTTGTTTGCAGCACGGACATTTTTTATTTAAGGGCAGTTTTTTCTCACCAATAACCTTTTTTTTTTACAAAAAACTGTATACCTCATTTGCTGAAATGATTATTTTTTTTTCTCGGAAAAATAATTAAAATTCATACGTACCTTAAAAACATATAATTTTTCTCCTCTAGCAAATTATGTAGGTAAGTGCTACGGAATGACAATTATTTACCTTTTTTAATTCTCCTTCCTCACCGGACCTTATGAGAACAAGTTGTGTTTTTTTTTTATGTAAATTGTAGTAGCTTTTTACTAATTCCCGCCTGTCTGGATAATAAATATCTTTAATTACTTTCTTTTCGATAAACAATTTGTCTTTTCTGTTGTTTTATCTTTTGAACTCCCGAAATATATAAGGCAATGTTGAAAATGTACTCTTTTCTTGACGGAAAATAACTTACAGTGAGTAAGAAGAAATTTTTAAATAATTATGCGAAATAAAAAAGGATATTCACAAACTAAAATTTTGGCATATATGCTACACTTACATGTGTTGTTAAACCAGCTTGAAGCTCGCGTCTTTTTTTTGTAAACCTGGATCCAGTTGAAATGAGCTTGATTTGTCTCGATCTCGTTCGGGGAGTGGAGTCGATTCGATATTTGTGACGAAAAACCTACGTCAAAGAGTTGGTCTTACAGATATTGCATTATGTACTGTTTATTTGCTTGTTTGTGTGCAAATATAGTTTTGCTTTAATAATCGTCGAGCATCAGCTAACCAGCTGTAATTAATTAGTTAAAATTACTGAATATTGGATTAAATAACTCTACGATGAGCCCTATAGTTTTTAATCAATTGGTTATTAATAATAATATTAATATAATGCATATTTAAACGTTTTCATAAGAGCCCAAATGAGGTAATTTTGCAAATTACAGAAAAAGTGTTTTTATCTGTAATTTGGTATTTCTTTTGACAGCTCATTTCATTTTTTGAGTTTCAACCCTGCCTGTAAATCACTTTTTGTTGTTAATTTTTTAATTCAGCTTTAATATTTTCGTTCAAAATCTTTTCAGAGCTATTTAAAATGTGCCCAATTCGGTGTGTTCGTTAGGTTTTGACTTAATTTCCTAGAAAATTGTGTGCAAGTTTGGTTGAAATTATCTCATTTCGAAATTTGAATTTGTGTAGAAAACGAGATGATTTCGTATCAAATTTGAAAATTTTCAACGAAATTTCCTCATTTGGTCTATCGAAAACGTAGTATTAAGGCTCTCCAAAACCAACACGAATACCACAAAAATTCAACGTCACTCCTTGTTGGCGTTGGCTTGGGAGAGCTTTTAGTTTGTTTTACTTCATTTCTATTTTGATTGTATTAGTATACATGGTCACGCTAGGAGCTACTATCCATTTTATAATTTTAATTCAGTTTGGCACCAGAGCATATTTCTATTATTTCTCATTACCGTAAGCCAAAATGCTTTAGGTTTGTACTTATTAATTAATCTATTATATCTATCTATTTATTTATTTAACGATATGTGTTCGTATTAATTGAACAGGGTTATTGTTTTGATCCATAGCTCCGCACTTTTAGCTCACTGATTTTGTGGTTTAACTGAGGGTGGTTCAAGCATATAATTGACTTTTATAACTTACATGAAACCTAAATCATCATTAAAACTCAGTAAATCTACAGAAATTGATGGATTAAAAATTTTGAACCACGGAGCATTGTTTAGTCCCGACGTCGTTTTTTTCGTCCAAGCCCATTCAGACAAGGAAAAAACACACCTAATGTGAACCTGGCCCAAGTTGGATTTCTATTTGTTGAACACGTCCCGTGGTCAGAATTATTCACCTCGGTCTGTCAATTAGATGTCAAAACAAAACCAAATACAGGATGTTCCCTATTTCATGCAGGATAATTTATGAAATGATATTAAAAAAAAATCATATGGGAGGGGGGGATTGTTTATCCACTTTTAGATAAGAGTAATGACTTTCTTAAAACAAGAAAATTAAAAAACAACGACACCACTAACTTGCAACTCGCAATGTTATGTCTTTTTTTGTTTTTGTTTCATTAACTTTTTGTTTTTGTTTCATTAACTTTTTTCAATTTTACGACAAAATTTATTTAAAATAAAAATAACTAAAAAATACGACAACAGCTACAAGGTCATACTTTAATTTCTTAAAAACCATTTTCGAATCAATTTTTCTAATTAATTTCTTTCATAATCATTTTTAAAAAAAATAATTATCCAACTTAAAACTAAAAAAAAGTTAGTGTATTTGTTAAAACTATTTCATTCCTTTTATATTATGAAGTACAATTTCAGTTATAAGTATTCAATTCTCCTATTAAACACTCAAAACCAAACGCTTAAATGTGATGAAGTTTAAAAAAAATAAAAATAGCTATTGCTGTTTTATTATCTCCAAATTAACTTTCAACACGTGCTACAAAAACGATTCTGAAAACTCCTCATTATTTCTTTTTTGTACTTAAGTTAAATCCAGATCAATCCCCAAATCCCGACAGAAGATAATAAAACCCACCTAATATCTACTTTCATACTTATAAAGTGGAAATTGAGAGTTTAGTGGAGTTTAAACAACAAATTGAAGTTCCGGTGTCAAATTGCAGAAAAACTATTCTTTTATTTCTTGTTTTTCTTAACTATTTTTTTTTTTCCTAAGAATATATCCAACAATAATTTTAAAATTATTCTGGATGAAGAAAGGGCCACCCTGTATAATATGCAAGATGCATTGAAGATGTTTGGATATCTTAGTGATTGAAGACATTTTATGGATTAATTTTTTAGTATTTTATTATAATTGTGGATGAATATTAACTAACAATTACAATTGTTTGTGTACATTAAATTAATTAAACAATTTCACATCGATGTTTTTGTTAATAGGCGAAGTAAAATTCTCAAAACTATTTTCCAATTTTCAAAGAAAAAAAAACTGAGCTGTCAAAACAAATAAATCTCACCGCGTTACATTGTTGCTGCAATTCACATCTATTCAACGACACGAAGTGAAATTACAAATACAACAATGTAAACAAATGGGTTTTGGAGGGTGAAACGTACGAAAGATTGGCTTCTTGGTAATTGATATTCTCTGCTATAAAGTTTATATACAAAGCATATACCCCCAAAACAGCTGTTGTGGTAGAAGGAGATACCAAAGCGTCTCCATCCATGGGAAGCATCAGTAAAGATTTCGCTTCTGATGTTAGAGGTTGTTGTTGTAGGCGATTTGATTTGCATAGGAGTGATAAATGAAAGAGAGTTCTTTGAAGAAACGTTCGATTTTAAAGAAATGCGATCGTGGGGAGTTGATGTTCCCGCAAGAGCAAATTTTTTTCCAGTAGCAACCGATGACCGTTTGTTCGAATCATTATTTACTTTTGGGATTCTCTGAGCACGAGTCGTATTGCGAATAAGGCGACTTGAATCCAATTCTGATGTTTTTGCAATTGTATTTGTATTTGCACTCTGAGAATCTTCGAAAAAGTACACTGAGATTCTCTCATTTTATCAATTAGTAATTTAACAGGAATATGAATGCACTTTTTACATTTGAAAAATAAATTTTTACTAGATTTAATAACTTTCATGTCTTTTTTATTTATATTGCAACAATCTAAATGTGAGTTTTTGCCACATAGATCGCACGATAGAAAATACATATCGGGTATGATTTTTAAACATTTAATACACTTAGAATTAGAATTCATCTTTTGAGAAATTATAAGAAAGAGCAGACAAAGAAACATCCACTTCGTATGTTAATTAGTCGGAGACTGACTGATATGATTGACGTATCTTAAGTTTTTAATTCTTTTAAACTGGTCTTTATGTGTTTTTACTTGAAATTCTAAACTGCAAAGAAAATTTCTATATAGATAAGTTCCATAAAGCATAAGGTGATTTAAGAAAAGAATAGGGTATAGTTCAGTATAGTTAACAAAAACTAATCTTCTGATTTACCTCCTCATCTTTCTTTCGGCTCCCAGACTTTTGTTGATCATTTTGTAATGGCTTACATTTTTAATGATTATTTTATAAAAATAGCTGAAGATACAATCCTTAATGCTGGCATTAACAACTGCACTGTAAATTGTTCTGAAATTTGTTTCAAAGACTTTAGTCACACTTTGCGACCGTTTTTGGGTCCGTGCGACTAAACAACGACATTTTGACCAGGGCAACCTTTTTCTCAGTGTGACTTTTTTTATTTAAAATATCAAAAAAAAAACAGGTTTTATAAACTCAACCATCTAAATTGGAATAGAGAGAGGGATATGAAACATATTAAAATCGACTTTCTTTCAACTCTACTCTTTCCATTTTCTTTAAAACGCAGCTGCTGCTGCAGCAGCAAAAAAAGAATTGGTTTAAATTTGAAATTGAAAAAAAATGAGAAAATCCGAAGTTGGAAGCTTACAACACCAGTTAAGGGATTATCTGTATTTTATTATCTTCTATCGGGAACGGAAGTGGATCTGGATTAACTTTTATCACATGCTACAAACCAATTTTGAAAATTTCCCTTGATTTTATTTTTGTATTTCCAGATCCCAATCTGCAACACCAGTAAAACGTAAATAATAGAAGTTTTGTTATTTTTATTTTTGTGGACTTTTAAATTTTGTTCAATTTTAAAATTTTTGTGACCTTTAGTCCATATGCGTTTTGCCCAGGTACAACAATTGGGCTCATCTGTTAGATGTTGTTGTACCCTTTTAAGACGCATAATTTTCAGTCGATGAATACCGACACATGATAATTCAACAGCACTAAAGCACTGCAAATTATATTTTATAGTGGAATTTGATTAAATTCAGACGCCTAGAAATAGATTATGGTAAAAGTCCGTAGTCTGGCAGGTATAAGAAGAAGAGTAAAAACGTAAATAATAGAAATTTTATTATTTTTGTTTTTGTGGATTTAATTAAATTTCAAAAGTTTTGTGACTTTTAGTCCATATGCGTTTCGCCCAGGTACAAAAATTGGGCTCATCTGTTAGATGTTGTTGTACCCTTTTAAGACGCATACTTTTCAGTCGATGAATACGGACACATGATAATTCAACAGCACTAAAGCACTGCTAATTATATTTTCAAGTGGAATTTGATTAAATTCAGACGCCTAGAAATAGATGATGGTGAAAGCCCGTGGTCTGGCAGGTATATGAAGAAGAGTAAAAACTTGAATAGAAGTTTTATTATTTTTGCTTTTGTGGACTTTTGAGTTTAATTCAATTTTAAAAGTTTTGTGACCTTTAGTCCATATGCGTTTCGCCCAGGTACAACAATTGTTGTTGTACCCTTCTAATACGCATAATTTTCAGTCGATGAATACCGACGGTCACAAAACTTTTAAAATTGAATTCAATTCAAAAGTCCTCAAAAACAAAAATAATAAAACTTCTCTTATTTGCGTTTTTACTCTTCTTCTTGTACCTGCCAGACCACGGGCTTTCACCATCATCTATTTCTAGGCGTCTAAATTTAATCAAATTCCACTATAAAATATAATTTGCAGTGCTGTTGAATTATCATGTGTTGGTATTCATCGACTGAAAATTATGCGTTTTAGAAGCAGGTGCGGATCAAGGATTTCGTTCAGGGTGAGTCAATCTTAGTGTATTTTTGGTCACACTAATACGAAATTGTTTCCAGAGTTTCCATAATCATGATAAGATCTACAGACAATTGGAGTATTTTTCATACTACTCAAAATTTCAAGAACGCAATTACCTCATTTACATCTGCAAAGTGCATCGAGCAGCGAGTACTTTGAAACTTTCTGAAATGATGTTATGCAATTTGTATCAGTAACAGGGTGTTTTTAACAGCGGTTTTGAATTCCCTCTAGACCTTCGAAGCACCACCTAGAATTTTGGAAAGAATAACAGCACACCGGTATGTTCCTTTTACCGCACATAACGTTCGAGTTCGAGCAAAAGTTCAGCCATTGCTGGGATCAGATTGTGTGGCCAAAGACAAGTTAAAGGCCGTTATCTGAGTTAGAAATGCATTTGCAGAATATTCCCTGAAAAAGTCTTCTATTCTAAAAAGCAAATAAAAGTTTTACTGCAATAGCTCTGTGTTCGATAATGCAGTTTGCTAAAATCACATGTTTGAAAAAATCATCTACAGTGCAATTTCACCGCACCGTAAGAAAATCGAGTTGACGGAACAAATAAGTATTCAGAAGCCAGAGAATGTGTGCGTTAACGTCAAATGTGCTTTCAAGTATAATTGACTGGCACCGTGTCGTTAACAATCAAATAGAGGCAACAAAAAAATGAACATGAAACCAAGTAAATTGGCAAAAACCTGTAGTTTTTAAAATATTCGATGAAATAAATTTTTGTTTGATTTGTGCATGTATAGTACGGAAGTTCCTAAAACTTATCTATGAAAGTGAGAAAAATTTTCACGAATACAGTAGATACTCGATTTAGTGAATCTCAAATAGTTAACTATCCACAATAGTAAACACACAAAATTTTCTATAAATTCGGATTTTTTTTTAAATAACTCTCAGGCATTAAACATTACTTGAGAACACTGGGGAATTTTATTTGTTTTTCTTAATAGTCTAGGAATTTAGACTTTCACCTCGAAAAAATTCCGACAAAGCTCAATTTTGATGGAAAGCTTTGTTTTGGCGTCTTAATCATTTCCTGAAAAGTTCCATAAATTTGGACCTGGGCTTAATTGTTTGTGGGGGTTAAAGGGGCTAAAATTCAGTTTTTTCTTAATTTTTCGTAAACTATGAGTTTTTTTGAAAAAATGTGAAGGTATGAAGGTACAAATTGTAGCTTAAGTATGTTATTCTACACAAAAAAGATTAACATACTTTTTTTCATACAAGCAATAGATTCTGAGAAAATTATGCAAGAACATCACAGTGCATTAAATTTTGTCAAAAAGTTTATTAAAATTTCCATAATCGATGGGTTAAATTTTTTTTTTAAGCTCCTTGCCAATTTTTTCGGGCAGTCTTACAGTGATGATACAAATGAGCCTGATCTTGAATATTTTAGCTTCCTATCGAACAATCCTCAAACTTCACTTGTTTCTGTCGATATAAGTCTTCGTTCGGTCTGCGAAAAGATCAATTTTTTGAAAGACGATTTTTCTCCTGGTCCTGACGGTATCCCTGCCAATAGTTCAATAGTTTGTTTGTCAAATCAATAGTTTCTCCCCTTCAGCATGGTTTTTTAAAGGATAGGTCCACGACCACTTATCTGGCTCAATTTGTTTCCATGACCCTTTGTGCTTTGGAAAAAGGCTTTGATGTTGATGTTGTCACCACCAACTTCAGTAAGGCATTCGATAAAATATCTCACCAAATTATCTACCTTAAGTTGAAAGCCTTTAGTTTTCCTTCTTTTATTTTATGGATTAAATCCTACTTAGAGAACCGGCTTTATAGGGTAATTTTCAGATGCTCCGAGTCTGAACCTATCTATCCCAACTAACATACCCTCGAGAGCTTAGCTCTCATTTTCTCAAAAAAACGCCCATAGTACTTTTTTAGATCTTATTGCTAAACTTAAGACTGGATCTCTCATAATGAAACATAAATTTGTCTCATAGTGTTTTCATTAAATGATTTAAGCATTTTTTTTGCATCAAATCACTCTAATCTTATACCTAGAACAATTATTACTCCTGTATGTAAATTGAAAGTCTTATAATAATTTTGTTTTTAAATTCAAACTTTAAACGTCATTTTTAAGTCTTTAAAATCTCTTAACAAGAGTTAAAAAAGTAACAACTACAAAACTCTAACTATAGGATTCATATCATATGTTGCACTGACAGCAGCTTTATTTGATTAATACAACAGTTGTTATTTTTTTAACGTTTTGTATGTACATTGTTTTCTGGCGTTCAGTTTTCTATGGGTCTGGCTACCTGAAGGAAACATTGAATGCTGATGCCGATTACTATTTAAAATTTTTTTAATTTTGTGACGAATGTGAACTTTCGGTGATAGACTTTCTTTTTATTTTATTTCGGTGTAATATAAGGTTTTTCTGACAAAATTACGCTTGAAAATTTGACTAAAATATTCATGCAACGGCGTAAGCCCATTGTAAACATTTTAATGTTTTAAACTTCGTAAGTCTGTCACAATTTGTATGGAAAACGTTTATAGTTTTGTTGCGGAATGATAATTTTTTGATATTCTTTGTTCATTTATTCCAAAAATTATGACGTTATAATGAAGATTTATTGTTCAGAAAAGGTAATGCATAAAATTTAATATTTCAAACTTTGAGATTTCATCTTTTTTTTAACATCAACAATAATTCACATTCTTAAGAAAAAAGGGAACGCATCACCGATTTGTTCTTGGTTCGTTTGAGAGATGTCAAAATAAAGTCGTATTAAAGCATCAGACTTCTCATAAAAAAGTGTTTATTTACATACCAACATAAATGAACAACACTCTCATAAAAATGTCTTTTTAAGAGTTAAAAGTATCGATACGACAGCAGCCATATTTAAATTTGAACGAAGTGTTTTTTGTATAGTCTGATGGTTACCGTGATATGAAATTAAATTTTGAAATAATTTATTTGGTTTTCCATTATGATGAATTTATTTAAGTTATATTTATGTATATACGTGTATTGATATTGATGTTTATTTTGTTCAACATTAAATGCAAAAGAAGTATTTTTACAAGTATATTCGTAATGTGAAGTTTTGTATTTAAATACTGTGCTTAAGTTCTTTGTCTCTTTGGAGCATCATCAAATTGAAATAATGACATTTATTTACAGAGCATCAGAAATTCGCACTGTATAGTGACAAAATTGAAAGTCAGTAATCATTGACAGTTTCGTTATAAGAAACGTGAAACAAATATTTAAAAATATAAATTCTAACTTATTATTTTTTCATTAAAACGTCTCTTAACCTCTTGTAAATTCTTAGATTACAAAAAACAGGCATACAAGAATAAGACCATCAATTCGACATATTATCCGCTATTACATCTTTTTCGTCATATACCATGAATAAGTACCATAAATAATTTCAGCATAAAAAGTACTATTCTTGTTCAAAGCAAACTTCAAGGTAACCCTTTTTCCAATTCAAAATAAAATTAAAATTATTTAAATATCAATTATTTTGAAAGCGCTTCGTTATTTTTCGAAGTAAAATGTGTAAGTTAGTAGAAAAAGTTTCAATCGCACTAAGATTTAACTCCACATATGCGACAAACTTTAATTATACTTACGTCGCCATGAAATGAAAATACAAATTCACAAATTAATTTTTCAACATGAGACAATGACGATGACATATACAGACATAAATACTTCGTACCAAGTTTCCTTAGGAAGTATACAAATGTGAAAGATAAGTATCTGTTTTTTTTTAATTATGCGCATACTCCTTCTCTTTTCATCAACTCCCACAAGAAGTGACGCATTCTCCTAACAAGATTAATGGAGCATTTGTCATCCCATAGGAACAATAAAAATGTTTCTATAAGAGGAAATTAACTCCCATAAGTGGGTCATTTAAGGCTTCTAACATTTTCATAAGTATGTAGGAGTACTTTCCTAGAGTTAATATAACTCCCGAAGTAAAGTCTCACAAGCCTCTAGGAAACTCTTATGAGAGGAAAATTGTTACTTGGGATGCCACCTCAGGCTTCTAACGATTCTTCCTTGCTTCAAAAAGACTTAAATTCACTTCTTACTTGGTGTGAAAAAAATTTCTTTGAACTCAATGTGAGTAAATGTCAATCCATGAACTTTTCTAGAAAACGCCTCCCCTTACCCGCCAGAACTTAGTTTCTTCTATCCGAGATCTTGGCATAATTTGTGACAAAGAACTCAATTTCCATATGCACATTGACTATATTATTGCAGAAGCGAATTCTAGCTTCGGTTTTATAAAGCGTTGGTGGAAAGAAGAATTCTCCAACCCTTACGTCACCAAGTCACTCTTCACCACGTATGTATGTAAGAACCATTCTTGAATACGCCAGCCAGGATTGGTCACCTTACCAATCTACACACTCACATAGAATAGAACGTGTACAGCGAAAGTTCCTCCGTTTCGCCTTACGTAATCTCCCCTGGTCTGATCCCCATATCTTACCACCCTATGAAGATCGATTGCAATTAATTAACTTACACACTCTTGCCAAACGCCATGCTGTTGCCGACATTCTATTTGTCCACCAACTAATTACTGGTGCCATCGATTTTCCGGCACTTCTTCAACTCATCCTGATTAATACCAACCCACGTAACTTTCGATCCATCCCATTCTTCCGCCTGCCTACCCACCGCACAAATTATGGCCATAACAATCCAGTCATCAGAACAGCCTAGCCAACAGTGAACAGGATAACTTGATTTTAACCTTAGTTCATCATCCCTTAGAAAAATTCTTTATTCCAATTACCCTTATAAATAATACCCTTACCCAAATAATAATTTAAGCTAGATTTATCAGATTGTTTAATTTATTTAACTATCTAAATATTCTTATTTGTTAGCATTTTATATTAGTTTTTTTTTTTTTATATATTTTATGTAAATCAGGTTGAATTAAGCCAGTAAATAAATAATGTCAATGGACAACCAACCAACCAGCGCATCGCCATCCTCAGCCTAGGTACCTACATTTATGATTACTTTAATGAATTTAAATAATCATTTTTTTAGTAGGTAGTACATATGTTTGTATATAGAATCTTTTATTTCTATAAAAAAAATTCCTTAGTTTCAATTTCAATTTAAAGTTCTTAACAATAATTACCGCTTAATTACTCAACATAATGTTTATTGGCAAAGTAGGGACTGGGTTTAGAGAATTGGTCCAAACCTTTTCATATTTTTATAAAGCATCACGATAAATTGGATGATACCTCCACACCAATTGGATGGTATTTTTAAAAAATATGTATATGCCCTTTTCGAGCTTAAGTGTACTCGCATACATATCCATTTAATGTCCTAAAATACCTCCTGAACAAAAATTCTTGTTTAAAAAAAAAATAAATAGGTATGTCTTCATCGCAGCTGCAAACAAATAGCTAAATCTGGGAACCTTGAGGTTGAGGCATCCATTTAAGATATTTTAGCATATTCGTTATTAGGAATATTCGTCATTTAGGAAGCACCAGTTCTAAAAATAAAATAAAAAAATATTTACATTGGAAAGTCCACTTTTCAGTCGTAGACCCACCGCCGATGAAGATAAACTTACATTTATAACGTTAATGTCAATTCATCGGCAAATTGAAACTAACACTGAGGAAGTTATGTAATGGGAAGTATTTCTTATGGGAGTAGAAATTATTTTTGACTTTAAAAGCACAGTTTACAGTACCAATGCAGAAAAAAATAAAAATTTTCCACATATTCTGTGCATAATTTTGGTTTGAGAGAAGAGATTTACATCGTGTTTTTTCATATAAAATAAAAGATATTATTTTAAATAACTAAAAACACTTTTGATTCAAAATAGCTTTTTTATGGCCTTTAGTCCTACAAATTGGTGTTTCGTCCGACTTGAATTTTGAATCAATAATTCAACAGGTCCAATCCTTTAATGCTAAGTCTTCTACTTGACTGATTTATTTCAGTAGTTTATAGAATTTGTATTATTAAAAAAACCTTCTTATAAAAACACTTTTTTTTTAATTTATCTACTTAAATCCATGCATAATTTTGTATAATATTTTTGAATACTATACTAATCGCTTTGGCAAACAATGTTTGCCTTGGCCTCATAAATTTACCCTTGATTAATGTATTATAGGCCTAAAAATGGAAAATAATTATTTTACGATGGAAACACCATTCGCATGCAAATAATGCTGTGAGATGCATACCTATATGAATATATTTTTTTTTAAGTTTAAACTGACCATACGAAAAAAATATTTTTTACTAACCACGCTGTTTCCCAGCACGCAAAACAATTGCCGGGTAATTGTTTCGTAATTGCATGTAAGCAATGTTTTTTTTGCATGAAACTGAAAACCAAATAGGTATGCAAAAACATAATTTGTAGGTATTTCATCTCAATTTTTTGTTTACATGCGAAAATATGTTCATGGACTTTTTTCGCATGGGACCTGTAAACTGTTCTTAACAACGAATTTTTCGCTGCTAAGAACAGCTCTTGGCAATTGTATTTGCTTTTGCATAGTATAATTTTTTTGAAAACTGTAAACTGAAGACCTACCTACATAAATTTTGTTTGCAGCACGGACATTTTTTATTTAAGGGCAGTTTTTTCTCACCAATAACCTTTTTTTTTACAAAAAACTGTATACCTCATTTGCTGAAATGATTATTTTTTTTTCTCGGAAAAATAATTAAAATTCATACGTACCTTAAAAACATATAATTTTTCTCCTCTAGCAAATTATGTAGGTAAGTGCTACGGAATGACAATTATTTACCTTTTTTAATTCTCCTTCCTCACCGGACCTTATGAGAACAAGTTGTGTTTTTTTTTTATGTAAATTGTAGTAGCTTTTTACTAATTCCCGCCTGTCTGGATAATAAATATCTTTAATTACTTTCTTTTCGATAAACAATTTGTCTTTTCTGTTGTTTTATCTTTTGAACTCCCGAAATATATAAGGCAATGTTGAAAATGTACTCTTTTCTTGACGGAAAATAACTTACAGTGAGTAAGAAGAAATTTTTAAATAATTATGCGAAATAAAAAAGGATATTCACAAACTAAAATTTTGGCATATATGCTACACTTACATGTGTTGTTAAACCAGCTTGAAGCTCGCGTCTTTTTTTTGTAAACCTGGATCCAGTTGAAATGAGCTTGATTTGTCTCGATCTCGTTCGGGGAGTGGAGTCGATTCGATATTTGTGACGAAAAACCTACGTCAAAGAGTTGGTCTTACAGATATTGCATTATGGTCTGTTTATTTGCTTGTTTGTGTGCAAATATAGTTTTGCTTTAATAATCGTCGAGCATCAGCTAACCAGCTGTAATTAATTAGTTAAAATTACTGAATATTGGATTAAATAACTCTACGATGAGCCCTATAGTTTTTAATCAATTGGTTATTAATAATAATATTAATATAATGCATATTTAAACGTTTTCATAAGAGCCCAAATGAGGTAATTTTGCAAATTACAGAAAAAGTGTTTTTATCTGTAATTTGGTATTTCTTTTGACAGCTCATTTCATTTTTTGAGTTTCAACCCTGCCTGTAAATCACTTTTTGTTGTTAATTTTTTAATTCAGCTTTAATATTTTCGTTCAAAATCTTTTCAGAGCTATTTAAAATGTGCCCAATTCGGTGTGTTCGTTAGGTTTTGACTTAATTTCCTAGAAAATTGTGTGCAAGTTTGGTTGAAATTATCTCATTTCGAAATTTGAATTTGTGTAGAAAACGAGATGATTTCGTATCAAATTTGAAAATTTTCAACGAAATTTCCTCATTTGGTCTATCGAAAACGTAGTATTAAGGCTCTCCAAAACCAACACGAATACCACAAAAATTCAACGTCACTCCTTGTTGGCGTTGGCTTGGGAGAGCTTTTAGTTTGTTTTACTTCATTTCTATTTTGATTGTATTAGTATACATGGTCACGCTAGGAGCTACTATCCATTTTATAATTTTAATTCAGTTTGGCACCAGAGCATATTTCTATTATTTCTCATTACCGTAAGCCAAAATGCTTTAGGTTTGTACTTATTAATTAATCTATTATATCTATCTATTTATTTATTTAACGATATGTGTTCGTATTAATTGAACAGGGTTATTGTGTTGATCCATAGCTCCGCACTTTTAGCTCACTGATTTTGTGGTTTAACTGAGGGTGGTTCAAGCATATAATTGACTTTTATAACTTACATGAAACCTAAATCATCATTAAAACTCAGTAAATCTACAGAAATTGATGGATTAAAAATTTTGAACCACGGAGCATTGTTTAGTCCCGACGTCGTTTTTTTCGTCCAAGCCCATTCAGACAAGGAAAAAACACACCTAATGTGAACCTGGCCCAAGTTGGATTTCTATTTGTTGAACACGTCCCGTGGTCAGAATTATTCACCTCGGTCTGTCAATTAGATGTCAAAACAAAACCAAATACAGGATGTTCCCTATTTCATGCAGGATAATTTATGAAATGATATTAAAAAAAAATGATATGGGAGGGGGGGATTGTTTATCCACTTTTAGATAAGAGTAATGACTTTCTTAAAACAAGAAAATTAAAAAACAACGACACCACTAACTTGCAACTCGCAATGTTATGCCTTTTTTTGTTTTTGTTTCATTAACTTTTTGTTTTTGTTTCATTAACTTTTTTCAATTTTACGACAAAATTTATTTAAAATAAAAATAACTAAAAAATACGACAACAGCTACAAGGTCATACTTTAATTTCTTAAAAACCATTTTCGAATCAATTTTTCTAATTAATTTCTTTCATAATCATTTTTAAAAAAAATAATTATCCAACTTAAAACTAAAAAAAAGTTAGTGTATTTGTTAAAACTATTTCATTCCTTTTATATTATGAAGTACAATTTCAGTTATAAGTATTCAATTCTCCTATTAAACACTCAAAACCAAACGCTTAAATGTGATGAAGTTTAAAAAAAAATAAAAATAGCTATTGCTGTTTTATTATCTCCAAATTAACTTTTAACACGTGCTACAAAAACGATTCTGAAAACTCCTCATTATTTCTTTTTTGTACTTAAGTTAAATCCAGATCAATCCCCAAATCCCGACAGAAGATAATAAAACCCACCTAATATCTACTTTCATACTTATAAAGTGGAAATTGAGAGTTTAGTGGAGTTTAAACAACAAATTGAAGTTCCGGTGTCAAATTGCAGAAAAACTATTCTTTTATTTCTTGTTTTTCTTAACTATTATTTTTTCCTAAGAATATATCCAACAATAATTTTAAAATTATTCTGGATAAAGAAAGGGCCACCCTGTATAATATGCAAGATGCATTGAAGATGTTTGGATATCTTAGTGATTGAAGACATTTTATGGATTAATTTTTTGTATTTTATTATAATTGTGGATGAATATTAACTAACAATTACAATTGTTTGTGTACATTAAATTAATTAAACAATTTCACATCGATGTTTTTGTAATTAGGCGAAGTAAAATTCTCAAAACTATTTTCCAATTTTCAAAGAAAAAAAAACTGAGCTGTCAAAACAAATAAATCTCACCGCGTTACATTGTTGCTGCAATTCACATCTATTCAACGACACGAAGTGAAATTACAAATACAACAATGTAAACAAATGGGTTTTGGAGGGTGGAACGTACGAAAGATTGGCTTCTTGGTAATTGATATTCTCTGCTATAAAGTTTATATACAAAGCATATACCCCCAAAACAGCTGTTGTGGTAGAAGGAGATACCAAAGCGTCTCCATGGGAAGCATCAGTAAAGAAAAGATTTCGCTTCTGATGTTAGAGGTTGTTGTTGTAGGCGATTTGATTTGCGTAGGAGTGATAAATGAAAGAGAGTTCTTTGAAGAAACGTTCGATTTTAAAGAAATGCGATCGTGGGGAGTTGATGTTCCCGCAAGAGCAAATTTTTTTCCAGTAGCAACCGATGACCGTTTGTTCGAATCATTATTTACTTTTGGGATTCTCTGAGCACGAGTCGTATTGCGAATAAGGCGACTTGAATCCAATTCTGATGTTTTTGCAATTGTATTTGTATTTGCACTCTGAGAATCTTCGAAAAAGTACACTGAGATTCTCTCATTTTATCAATTAGTAATTTAACAGGAATATGAATGCACTTTTTACATTTGAAAAATAAATTTTTACTAGATTTAATAACTTTCATGTCTTTTTTATTTATATTGCAACAATCTAAATGTGAGTTTTTGCCACATAGATCGCACGATAGAAAATACATATCGGGTATGATTTTTAAACATTTAATACACTTAGAATTAGAATTCATCTTTTGAGAAATTATAAGAAAGAGCAGACAAAGAAACATCCACTTCGTATGTTAATTAGTCGGAGACTGACTGATATGATTGACGTATCTTAAGTTTTTAATTCTTTTAAACTGGTCTTTATGTGTTTTTACTTGAAATTCTAAACTGCAAAGAAAATTTCTATATAGATAAGTTCCATAAAGCATAAGGTGATTTAAGAAAAGAATAGGGTATAGTTCAGTATAGTTAACAAAAACTAATCTTCTGATTTACCTCCTCATCTTTCTTTCGGCTCCCAGACTTTTGTTGATCATTTTGTAATGGCTTACATTTTTAATGATTATTTTATAAAAATAGCTGAAGATACAATCCTTAATGCTGGCATTAACAACTGCACTGTAAATTGTTCTGAAATTTGTTTCAAAGACTTTAGTCACACTTTGCGACCGTTTTTGGGTCCGTGCGACTAAACAACGACATTTTGACCAGGGCAACCTTTTTCTCAGTGTGACTTTTTTTATTTAAAATATCAAAAAAAAAAACAGGTTTTATAAACTCAACCATCTAAATTGGAATAGAGAGAGGGATATGAAACATATTAAAATCGACTTTCTTTCAACTCTACTCTTTCCATTTTCTTTAAAACGCAGCTGCTGCTGCAGCAGCAAAAAAAGAATTGGTTTAAATTTGAAATTGAAAAAAAATGAGAAAATCCGAAGTTGGAAGCTTACAACACCAGTTAAGGGATTATCTGTATTTTATTATCTTCTATCGGGAACGGAAGTGGATCTGGATTAACTTTTATCACATGCTACAAACCAATTTTGAAAATTTCCCTTGATTTTATTTTTGTATTTCCAGATCCCAATCTGGAACACCAGTAAAACGTAAATAATAGAAGTTTTGTTATTTTTATTTTTGTGGACTTTTAAATTTTGTTCAATTTTAAAATTTTTGTGACCTTTAGTCCATATGCGTTTTGCCCAGGTACAACAATTGGGCTCATCTGTTAGATGTTGTTGTACCCTTTTAAGACGCATAATTTTCAGTCGATGAATACCGACACATGATAATTCAACAGCACTAAAGCACTACAAATTATATTTTATAGTGGAATTTGATTAAATTCAGACGCCTAGAAATAGATGATGGTAAAAGTCCGTAGTCTGGCAGGTATAAGAAGAAGAGTAAAAACGTAAATAATAGAAATTTTATTATTTTTGTTTTTGTGGATTTAATTAAATTTCAAAAGTTTTGTGACTTTTAGTCCATATGCGTTTCGCCCAGTGTACCCTTTTAAGACGCATACTTTTCAGTCGATGAATACGGACACATGATAATTCAACAGCACTAAAGCACTGCTAATTATATTTTCAAGTGGAATTTGATTAAATTCAGACGCCTAGAAATAGATGATGGTGAAAGCCCGTGGTCTGGCAGGTATATGAAGAAGAGTAAAAACTTGAATAGAAGTTTTATTATTTTTGTTTTTGTGGACTCTTGAGTTTAATTCAATTTTAAAAGTTTTGTGACCTTTAAGTCCATATGCGTTTCGCCCAGGTACAACAATTGTTATTGTACCCTTCTAATACGCATAATTTTCAGTCGATGAATACCGACAGTCACAAAACTTTTAAAATTGAATTCAATTCAAAAGTCCTCAAAAACAAAAATAATAAAACTTCTCTTATTTGCGTTTTTACTCTTCTTCTTGTACCTGCCAGACCACGGGCTTTCACCATCATCTATTTCTAGGCGTCTAAATTTAATCAAATTCCACTATAAAATATAATTTGCAGTGCTGTTGAATTATCATGTGTTGGTATTCATCGACTGAAAATTATGCGTTTTAGAAGCAGGTGCGGATCAAGGATTTCGTTCAGGGTGAGTCAATCTTAGTGTATTTTTGGTCACACTAATACGAAATTGTTTCCAGAGTTTCCATAATCATGATAAGATCTACAGACAATTGGAGTATTTTTCATACTACTCAAAATTTCAAGAACGCAATTACCTCATTTACATCTGCAAAGTGCATCGAGCAGCGAGTACTTTGAAACTTTCTGAAATGATGTTATGCAATTTGTATCAGTAACAGGGTGTTTTTAACAGCGGTTTTGAATTCCCTCTAGACCTTCGAAGCACCACCTAGAATTTTGGAAAGAATAACAGCACACCGGTATGATCCTTTTACCACACATAACGTTCGAGTTCGAGCAAAAGTTCAGCCATTGCTGGGATCAGATTGTGTGGCCAAAGACAAGTTAAAGGCCGTTATCTGAGTTAGAAATGCATTTGCAGAATATTCCCTGAAAAAGTCTTCTATTCTAAAAAGCAAATAAAAGTTTTACTGCAATAGCTCTGTGTTCGATAATGCAGTTTGCTAAAATCACATGTTTGAAAAAATCATCTACAGTGCAATTTCACCGCACCGTAAGAAAATCGAGTTGACGGAACAAATAAGTATTCAGAAGCCAGAGAATGTGTGCGTTAACGTCAAATGTGCTTTCAAGTATAATTGACTGGCACCGTGTCGTTAACAATCAAATAGAGGCAACAAAAAAATGAACATGAAACCAAGTAAATTGGCAAAAACCTGTAGTTTTTAAAATATTCGATGAAATAAATTTTTGTTTGATTTGTGCATGTATAGTACGGAAGTTCCTAAAACTTATCTATGAAAGTGAGAAAAATTTTCACGAATACAGTAGATACTCGATTTAGTGAATCTCAAATAGTTAACTATCCACAATAGTAAACACACAAAATTTTCTATAAATTCGGATTTTTTTTTAAATAACTCTCAGGCATTAAACATTACTTGAGAACACTGGGGAATTTTATTTGTTTTTCTTAATAGTCTAGGAATTTAGACTTTCACCTCGAAAAAATTCCGACAAAGCTCAATTTTGATGGAAAGCTTTGTTTTGGCGTCTTAATCATTTCCTGAAAAGTTCCATAAATTTGGACCTGGGCTTAATTTTTTGTGGGGGTTAAAGGGGCTAAAATTCAGTTTTTTCTTAATTTTTCGTAAACTATGAGTTTTTTTGAAAAAATGTGAAGGTATGAAGGTACAAATTATAGCTTAAGTATGTTATTCTACACAAAAAAGATTAACATACTTTTTTTCATACAAGCAATAGATTCTGAGAAAATTATGCAAGAACATCACAGTGCATTAAATTTTGTCAAAAAGTTTATTAAAATTTCCATAATCGATGGGTTAAATTTTTTTTATGATTTGAGTTTGGCTACATCTCTTCTTTATAAAACCATGTTTTTGGGGTCCCCGGGGTAAGGGGATGACCGTCATCTTGAAAAAGAAAGTGATTTGGTTTTTGTTCAACAACTCGATGAAATTTCCTTTTACAACAAAACCATGTAAGAATAACGTTTAGACAATAAAATCATCTTAAAAAATGAGCTGTTAACGAACTCTGTAGGTTTATTAATCTTAAGGGTATAGTGTATAAAAGTAACACCTTTTATTTTCTACTGTTAGTGAACAAATAATATTTTCTTGTTAATATCTGAGCAGATATCATTTTTTTTCAAAAAATTAATGAGCTCATTTTAATGCCCATAAGATTCTGGACAAAAAAGATTATAACACTTTTTTTCGTACGAGCAATAGATTTTGAAAAAAACGTACACAAACCATTTAATAAGAATTTTCACTGTTATGATTTTTTTTTTCATTTTGCCTTGGTAAAATAGGTAATGAACACGTTTTTGCCCATTTTCTTCAAAATCTATTGCGTCACGAAAAAAAGTGTTTATAATCTTTTTTGTCCAAAATTGTATGGCTCATTAATTTTTTGAAAAAAAATATATCTGCTCAGATATAAACAAAAAACTGTTAGTTTTTCATTTACAATACAAAATAAAAGGTGTTATTTTGAAACGCTATAACTTCAAGACTAATAAATCTACAGAGTTCGTTAACAGCTCATTTTTTTAATAATTTTAATGCCTAAATGTTATTCCTACATGATTTTGTTGTAAACGAAAATTTCATCGAGTTGTTGAACAAAAACCAAATCACTTTTTTTTCAAGATGGTGGTCATCCCCTTACCCCAGGGACCCCAAAAACAAGGTTTTATAAAGAAGAGATGTAGCCAAACTCAAATCGTACAAAAACTTAAACCCATCGATTATGGAAATTTTAATAATTTTTTTCACAAAATTCAATGTACCGTGAAGTTGTTGAATAATTTTCTGCGAATCTATTGCTTGTATGAAAAAAAGTATGTTAACCTTTTTTCTGTAGAATGACATAAGGTACAATTTTCACCTTTACATTTTTTCAAAAAAAACTTATAGTTTTTGAGAAATTAAGAAAAAACTGAATTTTACCCCCTTTAACCCCCCCCCAAAACAGAACTTTTCAGCAAATGGTTAAGACGCCAAAACAAAGCTCTCCACCAAAATTCAGTTTTGTCGGAATTTTTTTTTAGTTTTGGCATTTTTTTGTCTAATTTTCCTTGACTAGAACTATAAATATAAAAACCATTCACATTGAACAAAATTTGCATTTTGTATAAAATGCATCTTAAGTACGCCGTTACAAACTTCCGCTTGAAAAAGTGAACAATCTCGAAAGAATGAACACTGAACAGGCCTGGTTTTTATTACTTCACTATTTCGAACGTCTACTGTATTACCGTCAGAAACGTATGTTATGGCTAAAATAGGATGTGCATACTGAGCCGCACTCGAAAGACATAGAGGAGTTAAAAGATGGGGACAACCTCTAGAGTGTTAAACTCGAAAGTAGACATATTCATGAAATTAGCTCACCAGAGGGGAAGACATCCGAAAGTTATCGTCGAGAGTTTTCTAATGAAAGTACTGTCAATCTTGCTCATTTGAGTATTGAAGCAAAGTTAGAATTTTAAAACTAATTAAATTGTCCTTTTTTTGAAAATGTAGATAAGTGCCACTGCTGCTTTCCGCGTTACATTTTATTATTCATAAAAAAAAAAACACTAACATATTTGTAGTGAAGGGTTGGGGCATTAACTTGGAGCACTGTTTTTTGAAACTGTATCATTTTTCATTCACATTTGCATTTTGAAAAGTAAAATCAGATCGATGTGGGATTCAATGTGCTATCTAGTATGAAATAACTTGACTATTGTCAACAAAATATTACATAGGAATGCAACCTGACATATATCTTTTAAATAAAACCTTAAATTTGAAGATTGGACTTCATAAAATCGACGTTATAAGCTTTACAATCGCTCGATTTGAAAGTTATTTTTGCATATCGGAATTTTTCTCTACTTCACATCTGGGAGAGGTGAGATAAATCGTTGGTTTTAATAGTCCAGTCAATTTGTGCTCAAAAAAGCTCTTAGAGAGCAAATTATGGGGTAGTTTTGATTTTGCCCCTCTTTTATGTTTTTTATGGTGCTAAATCCGAACCTGAAGATTTCGACTAAAATTTCGTGACGAAACATGCAAAAAATGATGGAAAAATGCATTTTCTGGAAGTTTTTTCACTTATGGCTCGAAAACTACCAGTTATTCGATTTCACCATTTCCCTCCCCATGTATCCGCTCCTGTTTAGAAGGGTACAACAACTCATCTAGCTGATGAGCTTAATTGTTATAACTGGGCGAAATGCATATGGACAAAAACTTTGACAAAATTTTTTCTTTTAAAATGGAATTATAAACTTTATAGTAATATCATGGAGCTGTTTTTAATTACGCGGTGTTTCACCGATCGATGGTGGCGCTAGTGAATACTCATGTTAAGAAGAAAATCTGCAACGTGTTCAGATTTTGACAGGAGAATTGGATACATTTTCTATTTTCAAGTAGTAGCTGGTGTAACATTTTGAAAATTGCGTTCTCAACAGTCGCATGATTGTGCACTTTGTGATAAAAGCAAATAATTTGAATCATTGTTAGAACATTATAAAAGAATGATTTTAAAAAATTGGGCCACTTCGTATCTCCACCCATTTAGGTGGGTGGGCAATTTTGTTTTTAAAATGACTTGAAATGGAAAAAAAAATAAATATTTAATAAAAACGGCAACACTTACAATATTGTTCCACACCTTTTTTTTTAAATGCCATTCTTAACTTTTGTTTTTAAATTGAGTTATTTAAGTAAATAGTTTTCGAAAAAATTAATTTCAAACTCAAAGTTTTGAAAAAAAAGAATAAAAATAGATATATTGATTTTTATTTTTATTTTTATTTTTCAATACTCTTATCAATTATAGGTTCAATTTTGAAAACCAATTGATTGCTAGTCCTATAGTTTTTGAGAAAATTACAAAAATCATTTTTTTTTTTATTAGACAAACATTTGTTTGAGTATTTTTTAAATTCAAATCGTCATTTTAGATCAAAAACACCCTTAATTTTTGTCTTATAAATAAAACCAGTAATATAGAGCACCAACTGTCTAATCCCGTCCCGTTGGATTGTTAAATTAATCAACTTGACTGCCGAAATCCAGAAAACACAAATAAAATGAGATATTTGTATGACAATTCCTTTTATTTAATGATTTTAAACAAAATAAAAAGGGAAGGACACATTCAATTTAAGGACACTTTGTTACCTACTTGGTAAAAATAAGCTAAATTAAAGATACATACCGCGTACATATACATAATCCACTTAAAATAATAAATATTTAAACGGACTTATACTATAGACATTTATAAATAATATATATTGTGCATACATGTTAACATTTATGCCGAAGTTTGCGAGGTCTTATCGAAATCCTACCAGCTGCTCCAGTCCTAGGGGTGCTCCCCCTGCTCCTAAAATACCTTTCGCAGCTAGGGCAGCCCAACCGGCCCTAGTGCCAAAGGCGCCGGACGCTCAGGTCGAAATAAGAAGCATGTTGCTGGCCATTCAAGGCCAGTTAACAGGACTTCAGACCCAGATAAAGGAGCAGGCGACTAGGGTAGACTACCTCTACTCTGTTTTGCTTAGCCTAACGCAAATTACAGGTTAAAGGCACGCTGTCGGAGAGGCCTCTTAGGATCCTTGCTGTGAATTGTCACTGATTAGGACCGAACGTAGAGCTAATCTTTTCCAATTGTTGAAAGACCAGAGTCCAGATGTGTTTATGGCCAGCGAAACTAAGCTGAACCAGAAACATAAATTGACTGACAACAATTACAATATCGTTAGAAGAGATCGACCCAACTCCACTCAAGGGGGGGCGTCGCAATCTTCATACAAAAAGGCATTAATCATAAAGTTATATTTAATAGTGATCTGCGCAGATTTCGGCTGTTAGAGGCGTGCATCATATGCATTCCTCTCCAACAGGGGAAGCGAATGTATGTGATCGCGGCTTATGCACCGGCATCACCTCAGCCAACTGATTTTACGACAGAGCTTGAAAAACTTTTTGAATGTCTACACTTGAGCTTGGAAGAAAATTACTTTCTCATGGCCGGTGATTTGAATGCCAAACACCAAGATTGGGGAAATCAAATTCAAAATCAAAGAGGCATCCATCTTTTCAATTGGATGAGTCAATACAACACTGAATATGGTGTCGACCTGCTGGCTACGGATCGGCCATCGTTTCCAAGAAGCAGTGCCTACCTGGATCTATTGCTAATAGACGCAAGACTGACAATTACTGACACTGTGGGTCAAAGACCAAGAAACTGTTTACGAACGATCGAGTACGACAGTGATCACTGCGGACTCGCCGCCGTAATACAGCTTCCGAACGAGCTCGTGGAGTTGGATGAGTATGTACCTGTGCATACTTACAGTTACAGTAAGGTGCGCTGGCCACGCTTTACCAACGCCTTATCTAGCGAAATCAGTTCGAATAACATATTCCTACCAAATGACAGGAATTTGACAAATAACGAAATAGACCAATACTTAGAACAAATGGACGAGACAATCAAACGAACAATGAACAGAACAATACCGAAATACAAACAACGGGGCGCAACCGACATGTACCGGAACGCGACCATTGACGCATTACACAGACAAAAAAGTGGACTGCTGACAAGACTCAAACTCTTGTACCGACGGTTTACTGACCCTCACGATCTGGAGATTAGGACACTGAAGTCGTGGATCAAGAACATCAACCAACTAATTAAAGAGAACTATCGGTTGTCAATTAATTTGTATTGGGATAACAAAATTCGGGCCGTTAATTCTAGCGACCCGAGCATGTTTCCCCAAATTAACAAGATATTTAGAAGGAATGATCAGAACGACCTTCCTTGTCTTAAGCTTCAGAGAACGGCAGACAACAGACACGTACTTCTAACAGCAGGAATTAATCCAGAGAACGCCGTCTTGGACGATAACCTCTTTATTGTCGAAGATCCGCAGGAGAAAGTGGAGGCTGTTTTTCAGCAAGTGTACAAGGTGAATGCGTGCATTCGCCCGAATCACGACCTGGAAAACAGAGCCTTGCTCCATCACTTCTACCTTCGAAATGACATCACGCAATGGCGATCAGAGAACCTTGGTTTCACCGGGTTCAATGAAGATCATTTGGCAACCGCCATAATCACCGAGCAAAATGGGCCCAGTTCCCTGTTAATTACGAGGGTGGAGCTCCAGCTCATCTTCGATTCATTAAAGAAGAAGAAGTCAGCAGGAGTCGATGGCATATCCAACGTTGTACTTCGACATTTACCTCAAGAAGCAGTACACATTTATACCACTCTGTTTAACAATGCTCTGAATAATGCATATTATCCAGTGCGTTGGAAGACAGCTGTGGTGCATTCTCTCCCGAAAAAGGGAAAGGACAACTCCAATCCGGCGAATCTTCGGTCGATAAGTCTTCTTCCGAGTATCAGCAAGGTATTCGAAAAAGTTATCAATAGAGCTCTGTCTAAGTGGGCAGAGGACAATAATATCATACCGGACAATCAGTTCGGTTTTAAGGCGGGACATGACACTATTCATGCCACGTCGAAACTCGTTTCTGATGTCCAATGGAACAAATCTAAGAAGCAGTGTACGGGTGCCTGTCTGGTTGATTTGGAGAAGGCCTTCGACACCGTATGGTTAGAGGGTCTTTATCTAAAGCTGACCAGACTTGGCATTAGTAAACCACTATTATATATGCTTTATGATATGCTCAATGGCAGAAAGTTTGTTGTCAAGAGTGGCAATGTAACTTCTGCCACAACCTTTAATATTAAAAATGGTCTTCAGCAGGGAGCGGTCAACTCGCCGATTCTATTCAGCATTTACACCAGCGATCTGATAAGTAGTCTAACTCAGGCAATTGCGTATGCCGACGATCTAATTGCGTACAGAACAGCTGCAAAAGTCGAGGTCATCAGGATTCTTTTGCAGCGTGACTTCAAGAAGATTCAGCAATATTGCGATGACTGGAAGTTGAAAATCAACTTTCAGAAATCAGAAACTATCTTGTTTAGGACTCCGTTGCGTCGAGCCACAAGGGATACGAGAAAGAACTGGCGCAAGCTGGTGATCGTAGGGCCAAATGGACATGCACTGGCGAGTAAAAGTGTAGTAAAGTACCTTGGCATCTGGATGGATCAGTACTTGTATTTCGACAGACATATAAATGCTGCTCTGGCCAGGGCTAGGGGAGCCTTTGCCCTGACGAAACGGTTGTTTTATAGCAGCCGGCTTGACAGCAGGGTGAAGGTGATTTGCTACATGGCCCTCATCCGGCCGATGATTGCCTATGGATGCCCGGTGTGGTTCAACGTTGCCCCATCTCAAATGGAAAAGATTCGGGTATTTGAGAGGCAGTGTTTTCGACGCTGCCTTGGATTGCACAGAACACCAGAGTCGGAGTACAAACATTACTATTCCAACCTGGTTCTATACAACGGGGCCAACATAAACAGGATAGATAATTTCATGCTGAAGCTTATTCGAGGTCACATTGCAAGAGCGATGTCCTCGTCTAAGAGCTTAATTTTCGGGGCTTATTACCCCAACAATGAATACTACGAAAGTGTGCGTCTAAGTGGCTTTATTCCGCCCGATGCATTCCTCCACCTAGACAGTCGAGGGTTGATCCAGGATAGAGCGGCGGTTCCGCTAATCTACCACGTCTGCCGGAGAACTGTAGATCGACGGCTCCTGTACAGTCGGGACGTCCTCGTGCAAGACGGAGCTGAGCACCTTCGGTTCAGTAGGACTGTGTCCGAACGGGACCGAAGAGATAGGGTAAAGCAGGAGAACCAGTTCTGGTGGTTGAAAAACGAAGATGAAGTTCCTTCAGATATTTAATAGTTGACCTGGCTATTTTCTTTTGTATGGCCGACTTGCATAGGTTTAGGTAGTTAGTTTTAAGTAGGGACAGTCAGGGTGGCACAAAAAGAAAAAAAAAAAAAAAAATTATAAAATCCACAAAAATACAAAAAAAAATATAAAACCGGGAAATGCTTGCTGTGGCTGTTCTAGATGTAAGCAGTCTGTAAGTAGCTTATAAGTAGGTTGTAACAAGTTTATAATTAGTTGTAAATAGTTTTAAGTAGCTTTAAGTAGTTTTAATTAGTTCTAAGTAGCTTTAATTTAGTTTTATGTAGTTTGTAAGTTTTATATAAAACCAAAAAAAATAAAGACAGAGATACCGAGTTTTTTGTAAATTCTTCTCGGTAAAAAATAAAACCGACCTGGATTTAGTATTAAGACAGTTCTTAGGCCGAAAGGCATTATCATTAAGTTATTATAGTTTAACTTAGAGCGTCCGATTGGGGCCAGTAAGTTAGTATTAAGATATTGATAAGTAGGCTAGTTTTTATGAATTTTTGTCTAGCTTTAAGATAGTTTTAAGAAAATTGAAAATAAAAATGAATTAAAAAAAAAAAAAAAAAGTGGTGTTTTTCCCGAAAAAAGAGTAACACCACAAATAATTATGAAGTAATACGTTGAACTTCGAGATTCTCGGTAAGCCCAGACATAGTGAAGGCTTTTTTAATTGATATAGTGGCTACATTTTTACAACCCGTTTGATGAAACTGCTCTTCTTGCATCTATGACTACATACTGTGTGGTTGTCGATAATTCGTGAAATGTGACCAAAACTTAGGAAGGCTTAAGGTTTAAAAGCCATGAAAGAAATATTTGGTCAGCGTCTTAGCGATGCTCATTAAAGAGCAAAATTATAGTTTATTTACTGGCCAAGACGACAAAACTCCAGGAAATCACTGTGCAAACAAAGCCGAACCAACTGTTACATCGTCTGGTTTGTGTTTTGAGAAGTTATGGTGAGCTTTCTACTTACATGAGTTATGAGTTCGCAAAACCCAACTCTATGGTACGATTCTGCGAAAGGGAACAAAGTACAACTATTCTCACTATTTTAGAAAAGTTTTCGGACTGTAAGTAAACTAATGTATCATATACTTCTGTTTCAAAGTCGATGAAGGTTTTCATCGTAGGTTCAAGGCATATTTGCTTACAACAGGACCAACAAGAGATTCTCCATCATTTTCTATCTTCTACTGATCTGTTTTGGTTTCTGTTCTTGATTGTCACGGTGGACGATATCTGCATGTTTGATAGAATAATGGATGCAAGTAGTTAGACCTTCAACTGTAAAAAAAAAAACGGAAGTGCTATCAGTGACCGAATTAATGAGTAACCATTTTAAATTATGGAATATTAGATTGCTCGGTGCCCATCCGCACCCTATTGGAAAGGGTTAGTCGGATCAAGAAGCTTCAAGATAATGCACAGTTGCGAGATAGCATTGCAGTTTTCAAGATGGCAGATGCCTAGAATGAAAAAATTGCAGTGCCGAGAAAGATTTGTTTACTTCTGTTACATGGATGCTTTAATTATTACACGTTATTCACAAGTATAGCAATATTCTTGTTCAGAGTCTATCACCAGGAAGGAGTCAATGCTCCTGATTTTGTATGCCTCCTTTATAATCAAAAACTAGTTAACACAATGTCCTGCAGCAAAATCTTATTTTTATACTGTCATGTAGAATACTGGAAAGAGCAACGTATATCTGGAACATTGTAGGGCTAGGGTGTTAAAACATGTTTGTTTGGTTCCCATTCATTGCACGACTGAACCTGACCCCAACAATATTCTGAAGACAATAACCCGTAACTGCAAATCCGGTAGAGAGTTTTATTGCGCTGGGACCAAAGGACACCGATGAATAAGACCCCAACAATATTGTTTAATATGAAGATAATTGATTGCAAAATATGCCTGTGGCAGTTACAATGTACCAAACAGGTGAATGTTATTTCACATTTCAGCGTTTTTATCTACTCTTAGCAGAGGGAGCACCCCTACGACTGGAGCAGCTGTTAGTATTTCGATAAGACCTCGCAAACTTCGACATAAATGTTAACATGTATGTGCACATTATATATTATTTATAAATATCTATAGTATAAGTCGGTTTAACTATATATTATTTTAAGTGGATTATGTCTATGTACGCGGTATGTATTTATAATTTAGCTTGTTTTAACCTAGTATGTAACAAAGTGTCTTTAAATTGAATTTTTCCTTCCCTTTTTATTTTGTTTAATTGACGACTAGAAAGGTCAAAATGCGATACCTGGTGGCAAATAAAAACAACTGGTAAACTACAAATTTGCCGCCATAAGAAAGGCGTGTATTAAAATTCAGGTAAAATAATTATTTATGAAAATAAATTTTATTTCAAAGAAAATATACCTTAATAACTTTACTATTAATATATCTTTCTAATAAATTTAAGTTCTATAAAGAAATAAACTCCCAGGTGAACAAAAAGGAACAAAACAAAAACAGACATCGAAAAGCCATCTCTATTAGCTGCTGCAAGCCGCAAGTGCCTACAGTATTTTATTCAGAAAATGGTTGTCAACAAATTAATCTTAAATAAAATAATGTAAGCAAACCATTTTTTTACATGATTTCAGATTTTTGTTAAAATTGACCTGCCTTTTGCTTTTACCCTGCGCTCAGCCTACTGGAAATACTGCGTTGGTATGGTGTTGCCTTGCTTCATATTGTTCCGTGCTGGCGTCGTGGCTCCTTGTCAGCTCTGTTATAGCGATCATTCATGGAATTTAAGATAAACACAAATATTATTATATAAATCCATTTTCTTGACTAAACATACAAATTAAAATTTACCGCGCCTTTGAAGGAATCAGTTTGAACAAAAAAAACGGCCAAGTATGTTTTGAAAGGCGAATACTGTGAATTCTACTCGCACGGTATGGGTTCTCAAACCGCAAATGGAAGGGCTTTAAACCACTTGACCCAATGACACAATCACCAAGTAATAATAATTATTATAATATTCTTTTAATTAATAAAAATTGAACCTTACGAAACACTTGGTTCCACTTTTAGAAGGAATTTATGTGCAATTGAACTCTTGTTACTCTATATTTTGTTAAAAAAAAAACTTTTTATATTTATTAGAAGTTGTTTCTTTATTTTTAATAAATAATTTTAAAAGAACACTACTCGAATCACATATGTTCTATAACAAATTTTGAAATCTTATGTTGCCGTCCTGTTGCAAGGTTTTCCCGGTAGAGTTCTGCCTTTAGTCGTCAATACCATTAAAAAAAAATAATTGTCATACATATATATGTTTCCCACTTTATTTGTGTTTTCCGGATTTTGGCAGTCAAGTTGATTTATTTGACAGTCAAACTACGACAATAAAGTTCCCAAATACAGCCAGAACCCGAAACAATATAAGATATATTTTTTTACAATGGGGGGGGGGGGGGGTTAGACAGTTGGTGATCAGTATTACTGTACATATCTATAACACCAAATCCAGGGTGTTTTTGATCTAAAATGACAAATTGAATTTAAAAAATACTCAAACTCAAACTCTAAGAAAAAAATTATTTTTGTAATTTTCAATTTTCTCAAAAACCATAGGACTAACAATCAATTGGTTTTCAAAATTCAACCTATAATTGATAAAAGCATTAAAAAATAAAAAATTATGTTCATACTGTATAACTTAAAAATTAAAAAAAAAAATAATATATCCATTTTTTCTTTTTTTTATTTCAAAACTTTGAGTTTGAAATTAATTTTTTCGAAAACTATTTACTAAAATAACTTTATTTAAGAACAATTAAGAATGGCATTTTAGTTTTAAAAAAAGGTATAGAACAATATTGTATGTGTTGCCATTTTTTTAAATAGTTTTTTTTCCATTTCAAGTCATTTTCAAAACAAAATTGCCCCATCCACCTAAATGGGCGGAGCTACGAAGTGGCCCAATATCTTAATATCATTCTTTTAAGATCTTAAAATCATTCTTTTATAATGTTCTAACAATGATTAAAATTATTTACTTTTATTGCAGAGTGCACAATTGAATAGCTAGGCCCACTAATGGGTTTTATTGTTGGTTAGAGGGTATGAATTGTCTTCTTTTTTGCTACGTATGAATTTTGTGAGGAAATGGTGATGGTTGTTTTTTTGTCATTTTGTGCCCGTACTTTTGCAGGAGCATTTATTCATTCTTCTCGATTTTCTTATAATGGCATGGATTTTCGTTTTGTAAGTTTCCAAAATTGGTGTGCAGAATTTTTGATAATGAAGGAAAAGTTTGAAATGATAAATTTCTCTGTCTTTGATTCTTGGGATGGAGCATAATTACTTTGTTTGCTTTATTTTATATATCTATTTTTTTGTTTATGGTACCTCGTGGCGTGATGGTTAGTGCGTTGGACTGTCATGCCAAAGGTGTGAATTCGATTCCCAGTCATTACCACCTAAAAACAGAAATGTTTTTCCCGAGGTACTGCCTCTTGCGAAGAACTGACAAATCCTCCAAAAGTAGTATACCTACTCATGAATAAGTGCTTCTTATCTAGCCGTTCGGACTCGGCAAAAAATTGAAGGTCCCCTCCATTCCTGCCAACAACACGCACACAGGAATGGTTGAGAGTTGTAAGTCACTAGGCCCTGGTTCTCCATGAGCTGTTGCGCCACAAAATTTATTTATTTATTATTTATTTAAAAAGACAGAGTTAGTTTGATTGAAAAAAAAAATAATATTTAACAATTGGGAAGATAAAAGAATTAAATAAATAAAAATTAAATAAACAATTGTCATTCCTTGGCACTTACCTACATAATTTGCTAGAGGAGAATGAAATAATTACATTTTTAGGTACGTACGAATTTTAAATTTTGTCCGAGAAAAAATTCACCATTAAAGCAAAATATAGAGTTTTATGAGTAAAAAAAATCTTAATGGTGAGAAAAAAAAACTGTCCTTAAATAAAAAATGACCGTGCTGTATGCGAAATGTATGTAGGTATCCGTCTTCAGTTGACAGTTTTCAAAATTTTTCTATGCAAAAGCAAATACAAATGCCAAGCGTAGTTTTCTTACAAAAGAATGTGAGAGACATTGTCATTAGGCCTAGTTTACAGGTCCCATGCAAAAAAAATCTATGGGCATATTTTCGCATGTCAAAAAAAAAAAAATTAAGATGAAAACCTAAAAATTATGTTTTTGCATATTTGGTTTGCAGTTTATGCAAAAAAACAACAATTGCCTGGAGATAGTGTGGTTAATAAAAAATATTTTGCGCAAAAATATTATAGGCATCTCACAGCATTACTTCCATGCAAATGGTTTTTCTATCTAAAAATAATTATTTTTCACTTTTAGGCCTATGATTCATTAATCAAGGGTAAATTTATGAGGCCAAGGTAAACATTGTTCGCCAAAGCAAATACAGTAGACTCCCGGTAACGTGAACTATTAAAAACCGAGCGTGTTCACGTTTGCGAAGTTGTTCATGTAAAGGAAAGTATAATATTTTACCAAATAATTTAGACATGCATAGTATTTTAACTCTAATTCATATTTTTCCGTTTTGTTTTTATACAAACCTAATGCAAAGTTGTTTTAAGTCAATAATTTGCGTTTAAGTTTATAAAAAATTTGGCTTTCGTTTTCTGGCTTTTCGTTAAGCATAGTTTACATTTTCCTTCAAAAAAAAAGAAATAAAATTTTTTAAAACAAGTTTCCACCTATTCTGTGCATAAAAGTGTAATATTTCCGGCGAAAAAAGTTTGCTTTGGCCTAAGCCGTCCATTGAGTCCTTGATTTATCCTTAATAAATAAACCATAAGCCTGAAATTGGAAAACAATTTTATTTTAACGCAAAAACCATTCTGCCTCCAAAAATTATTTTGCATGGAATTGTTAACTATGCTAAGCAATGGAATACGGTAATCATCAAGAACGAAAAAAAAAAGACAAAAGCGAGGAAAAAAGAGGATAGAACAAAAAATTAAGAAAGAAAAACCACCACCATTGCATTTCAAAACTGTTTCATAGCAAAAGAAAAAGGAGAATCCATACCCAAAAACCAACCACAAAACCGAATACAAATGCCATTGTTGAGACCTCAATTTTCAAAATGTCGAGCGCACCACCGGACAAACAGCGCGTAAATAAAAACGACTCAATGATTAGTACGGGGTAATTAGATTTCAGTATATGGTGCTCTGGGAAATAGTTCAGACATGAAGTTTGACTTCTATATTCAAAAGGGTAATAGTACACGAGCCGAAAACCACATTTTTCACAGTTGCACCTGGAGTCATTAGGCTGCCATTTTGTTTTTAACGGCTTTTTTGTTTTCAGACGTAACGCATGCATTGTTGACGCTAGAAAAAAAGTTGTAAAACAAACTTGTAGAAAATTTAATTTTTACAAAATATGTTAAGGAACTTTTTTCGATAAATGCTTTTTTTAAAAAGTTATACTGTATTTTCTTAAGAAAAGTAGGGGTTGATTCTTGTAAATTCATCATATCTTTTTTTTGTCCTAAAAAAAAGTCGAGATAAAAGATAAAACAAAATTATAACACAAATAAAACATAAAATCCTGTATGGATTTCTTGAACTTTTATGCTCTACATAGTGAAAACTGTAAGCAGCATAGTAAAAATTTTATAGTAAAAAATATAGATAATTGAAAGGTCTTAAACTCTTATATTAACATTTTCTCACAGCGAACAAATAAGATATGATAAATGTAAAAATAAAAAAATAAACCCCTTCATTTTATCACAAAATGCAGTATAACTTAAAAAAATAATTTATCGAAAAAAGTTACAAAAAACATTTTGTAGGAAATAAGTTTGTCTATAAGTTTGTTCTACTACATTTGTGTCTAACATAAGAAAGTGATTAACGTGTGAAGATATAAGAAATGTTAAAAACAAGATGGTGGCTAAATGACTCTAGGTGCAGTTGTAGAAAATGTGGTTTTTGGCTCGTATACTAATTTACTTTCGAATGACGAGGTTTCTATTTACCAGCAGAAGTCAAGTAGTTACAAATCTACAGGTCGAGAAACGTAAGCCGTATAAGAAAACTGTTAAGACAAAAAATATAGATAATTGAAAGGTCTATAACTTTCATCTCGACTTTTTTTTAAGTACAAAAAAAAAAGATATGATGAATTTACAAAAATTAGCCCCTACTATTTTTAATAAAATAACAGTATAACTTTTTTAAAAAAAGCATTTATCGAAAAAAGTTCCTTAGCTTATTCTGTAGAAAATTGAACTCTCTACAAGTTTGTCCTTCAACTTTTTTTTCTTGCGTCAATAGTGCGTAGGTTATGTCTGAAATAAAAAAAAGCCGTTAAAAATAAAATGGCGGCCAAATGACTCTTGGTGCAATTGTGAAAAATGTGTTTTTCGGCTCGTGTACTATTACCCTCGATATTCAATATCGAAGTCAAACTTCATGTCTGAATTATTTCCCAGCAAAAGTCTAACTACCCCATACTAGATATTACTATGAAGTTTATATACAAAGGTTACGCACAAAAATAATGTCGGATAGATATGAGAACAAAGATGACTGATTATGGCTCTAATTGAAACTTAACATTGGATAACTTTATTACTATTTGACTTTATTATATGTTGACTTAATTATTATTTCTATGTTTTTGGTAACCAACAGTTGTAAATCAGAACTGGAACATTAATTTTGGAATCAAAATAAACTATAAATAGACTGATTTTGAATGATAACAAAGAAAAACGAAAATAATAGATAATTATTTTTGGTTTTTGTGGACTATTGAATATTATTCATAATAAAGATTTTGCGACCTTTAGTCCAAAAGCGTTTCGCCCAGGTACAACAATTGGGCTCATAAGTTAGATGCTATTGTACCCTTCTAAGACGCGTTTTTTTCAATGTATGTATATCGGCAACTGATTAAACTTATAGCGCCAAAGCACTGTAAATTATATTTTTCTAGGGGAGTTTTTTTAAATTTAGACACCTAGAATGTATATGACGGTAAAGCCCGTTGACTGACTTTGCTTAACTGTTTTTCAACTTAATAATAATTAGCGGAAAAGTCGTAAAACCCGTAGGACATTACATTTTTATTAAGGGTATTCACGCAACTTCGTAAAACCCTAGATAAGTTTACAAATTGGTTAAGTTTATCTTTTGGATAAATATCCATGTATTTGCCTGCGACTTTTTTGGACACATCGAGACACTTAGATGGTATGCGGTTTCTAATAGGTCGCTGACGTGGCTATTCTGGGATAATAAGCTCATCCATGGGACATGGACTCGTTATTACCTTTTGCTGATCTGGAGTATTAGGGTGAACTTCAGTGGAAGTTGGAGTACAAATCACTTCCTGAAAATCATAGAAATTATCAAAAGTCATGTTTGATAAACTACTGTTTCTAGGTCTTAATTGATAAAGGTGTTGACACCATGTTTTGGTGTCTACTTGAACAGCATACATAACCGAGCTAATTTTCTGTAACACTAGGCCTGAAACCCAGGATTGACGACCATTGCTGTAGTTACGGGCATAAATAGGCTCATTGGGTTGTAGCTCTTTTTGGTCTGGCTCCATGCCTGCTGTTAAACTGCTGCTCCATTTTTAAGTTAGGTTGTTGTTCCTCATATGATGGTGCTTGAAGTAAATTTAGGTGAATCTTCATCTTACGACCGAGCATGGCTTCCGCTGGAGTGATGTTGTCTTTCAACTGTGCATTTGCGGTTGATCGATAGCACCGAAGAAATGTTTGAAGATTACAGTAGGTTATTTCTTCCCCCTTCAATTCGTTCATACCTCGCTTAAAAATATCAACAAACTTTCCCGCCTGTCCATTTGATTGCGGATGAAATGGTGCAGTTCAAATGTGTTGAATGCCTCCAGTATCGCAAAAATTAGCAAATTCTCTAGAAGTGAACTGACTTCCATTGCCCGACACTATTATGTCTGGCAATGCAAATCTAGCTAATACTTCTCGCAAGATGGAAAATGTTGCTGATGTTTTTGTTGACTGCATGCTGAAAATCTCCGGCCACTTACACTCTCAGAAAAATTTCCTTGTTACAAACATTGCGTATTTAATACTGCTTAATTTTAGTAGAAATTATTCCCTACCAATATTAATTTATGGGATATAGCGTTTAGCTAGGTCTCTCAAGAATGTATGGCCTTAGAACACATTTTTTACCAAATTGCTTGTGATTATGGTTTTTCACTGTATTCAACAAAGAAAAAGTTTTGTTCACAAATTGCCAAAGAATTTAACAGAAACGTTAATTGCATTAGTGGGTAATTCCTTAATTGTTTGTTACAAACAATATAGATTATGCTGTGATTGACAAGGAATGTGAGGATGAATAAGTTGCGAAGTTGGAGTAATATTCAAAACTGATAAAATCACGTGCTTTGAACTTAATCGTCTTTTAGTTCACACTGTCTTATATCAGTAAAGTTAATAACATTATGCAATGTTTGTGAAATTTTTGGTAATATACCAGACAAGACTTTATGGCTAATGGTAGGCCCCAGATTGACTCTGATATTTTTAAAACTGAGTGCTGAGAACTGAGTAATTTATAATAATATTTAATAATAATGATTTTACCTTTATTTGGAAGTGAAAGAATTATAAGTTAACAATTCTTCGCTTCGCAATAAATTTTAAAGGTAATATTGTTTGTCATAAACACTTTCCGTTTATGGTAAAAAGTAAGCTTTTTGTAGTTAAAATGATAGATAGAAATGATGATAAAAAATAGTTTTGCAGTTTTAGAATTAAGTTCTAGGAGCAAATAACATTATTCCTTAATGCAATGGTTTTAATCTTTATTCTAAGTTTTATACTTTAAGAGCAACGGCGTATACAAGGGGGGGTCACGGGGTCATGATCCCCCCCCCCCCCGAGAACTCAAAAGATATACGCAAAAAATAATAAGAAAAGCAAAAAATATTTGCAATCTTAAAATATAATTTCAAAAAAATTATTTGTTTATAGCTTTGGAATAGACAACCTACTCATTATTGATAAAGATTATTTACCTTCTCCTATCAACATTTATAAGCCATTGCCCGAATAATACTATTGGGGTTTTATTGTCGAAATTAATCAATTTTTTTTTTGGTTAAGATTTATCAAATAGACGATTTTGACCACTTTTGCATTCAGAACATTACAGCATTGATATATTTTTTGATTCAAAACCAATGGTAGATCTACGTTTTTGGCAGATAAACCCTCTTTAATGCTCAAAGTATTTTCAATATTGTTTTTGATCGGTTTACTTATTTTGTGAGAATTTTGTTCAAAATATCAAGGAAGTCATCTTCGATAAAAAAAAAATAAATGAGTGAATGGATAAAAAAAAACAGGCGAAATTATACGAATATTACAATGAAAAACAAACATTTTACTTTTTTCGTGTTCCATACACCAGGGCCGTTCTGACTCAAACCCAGTACCAACTTGTTTCAGTATAGGTAACGTACGAATTACCAGCAAAAAAAAACTAGTTAACTAGTTGAAATGTCGGTTTATATCGACTTTTTTGGATGTAAGAATACTTATTTTGGTTACTAGTTCATTAAATGTTTAGCTTCGAACTTAGACAAAAAGTCAGCAGCCTAAAAAGAAAGTCGAGAAAAGGATCGACTTTTATCGAATTTTCGATATTTCTTCCCAATATTTAGTACATAGAAAAAAAGTTGATATAAATTGATTTTTTAACCTGTCGACATTTTTATTTTTAGTTCGATATTTTTTCTATCGTTAGTTTCATTCCAACGCAACGTTACTTAAAATACATCGCTCTGCTTGGAATGTTTGAATGAAATCAACAAAAACTCTAATCATACATTCTTGTCTGACTTTTAAACACGAATTTAACAGTTACTATTAGTTTTGGATTATGTTTAAAATACATTTTCTTTTGATCGTATCGATCGTATATTCGATTGATGACAATCCAACGCAAGTTAAGCGTGTTTTTAAACATTATTCCCTAAACTATGAATTGATCACAATATCGGTAAATCAAAGTCAATTTGTTCGTGAAATGATCGTCGTTTTTTTGACGCAGAAAGCGTCATGACAAATATTATGTATTCGTCCTGTTTGTTGAAAATTTGTTTTCATCAACGCCAGTCAATGCACTTGCTAAAGCTTTTGACGTTAACAAATATGCTCTCTGCCATTTCAATAATTATCAACTCAATTTTTGTACTGCTCAGTTGCACCGTAGATATGATGTATTCAAATTCGTGACTTTAGCGAACTTGACTATTGAACACAATACTAACGCAGTAGAATTTGTATTTGTATTTTGCGTATTTTGTATGTTTCAATTATCATAAGAAAACCCATTGAGAAGGTAATTTTAAATTTACACATATTTTAAACATTTTTGAAAGTTGGAAGACCATTTTGCGTCTGCATTAAATTTTTTGATCTACGGCCAATACTTCACATGTTCATTTTCAGACATAAATAAAAACAAATTGTGAAAGTTAAGAATTATTGTCTTCAATAAAAGAGTGGTTCTAACTACCACAATTTTTGATTGATAAATGAGAAAATTATCCCCTTATCAAATAAGAAAAAAAATTAATGTAAAAACTGTCTTCAAACGTAAGATATTAAGAAAAATATTAAAAAATATTATTATTAAGTAAAATATTAAGATTAACATCCCCAAAACCTCCTATTTTTAGCGTGCACAAAAAATCCATACGAAATATTTTTGGTACACAACCTCAAGATCATATTAAAATTTGGGAGTGGATCAAAATTTTGTTTCCAAAACTCAGCTCTACAAAATTTGTGTTATACACAGAAAATAATAAGTGTATTCATGCAACGTCGTAAGTTTACAAATTGTGTTAAAAGTTTGCATGAACGACCTTTCTTATACATTTGATTAAATGCTAGGTAATTCAATCAGAGATAGAGTCACAATGACGTTTAACCAGTTTGGTTTATTTTACGCAACAATATCCCTTGATAACTTTAACAAAATTGTGTAAATCATTTTCCATACAAAATTTGACAGTTCATTAACCAAAAGATAAATGTAACAAATTTGTAAACTTATCTACGGTTTTACGAAGTTGCATGAATACCCTTAATATAAAAATTTTTAAGCTTTGTCAGCAAATAATAATACAGTAGACGCTCGATTTGTAATTCTAAGAAATTAACAAATGAACACACAAAATTATTTATAAAAACATGTTTTTTTTTACAAAAATGTCACGAGAGAATTTAACATTGCTTAAGGACACTGAACAAGTGTTTCTTTTTTTAAACCTCATTGAAAGCTTTGTTTAAATCTTCAACTCCTGAGAAAAAGGAAACAATCTCGAAAGAGTGAACAGGCTGGTTTTATTACTTCACTATATCGAGCGTCTACTGTATTTTATTTTAAGATGATTAAAAAGGTAATTGAAAAAAGAAGAAAAAATTACGCCCTTTTTACATTTTCCAAACTTCTCTTTATTTTGTCAAAATTATGTAAACGGAATTTGGAGAATATTGAGAAACAAAATTTCGAAAGAAATGTTTTGCAAAACGAATTTTGACCTTGCTAAAATTTCGACCCCAACTCTTTATAACTTAAAAAAAATGGTAACATTTGTGGGACCAGCAGAAATTAATTTCAAAAAAGTACAAAGGCGAAAACCGTGTGGATCAGTCTTTTAACTAATAAATTTATAAGAACTGAATTGGGAATTTGTTTTGGTATGACCCCCCCCCCCCCCAAGAAATGGAGCTATATACGCCGCTGTTTAAGAGTCAATCTGATAAATTCCTTCCACAAATTTCAAAAATACTTGAAGCGAAATATTAGACAGCTAATCTTCAATGCTTATTCGCTCTGAGCTAAAAATAATAAAACGAGTTGTGAGAGTAAATATTGTTTGCAGCAAGAACTTTTCATTTGCAGTTCGAAGTTTAAGTTTTTGCAAACATAGAATTTAAAGCTGTCATTTAAATATTGAAACATTGACTACAAGAAGCTAAAGCGCTTGGTGCCTTTTATCTCTCAAACAGTTTCTTTCTTGTGAAACAGAATTTTTTGGCTCAGTGTAGAGTAAGCATCAACCATAATAAGGAACATTCGCTGTTGAAACTGTCCAGCGAAGTCAATATGTATTTGGGATCACGGCTTGGTTGAAACTGGCCACGATGCCAATGGAGCCTTAATTGGGTTTGTGGCAGCTGCTGCACAGGGAAACCACTCTCGAACTACTTGCGCTATATGATTGTCAATGTTGGGCCAGTAGACATAGCTGCGTAAAGGTGCTTTCATACGCACAATACCCACGTAAAGCTGCTTTAAGACCTTTATCTGTAATGTCATTGGAATGACTATTACATTTAAAAACATAATACACCCTTTTGTTTCGCTAATACTGTCTCGTCTATTATAAAATAGTTTAAAGTTTCCATCTGCAATTTTGGTGGGCCACGAGAAGCGTACAAATTGGAGAACCTGCTTAAGTAAGGGATTGATCGATGGTTCTGCCTGTACAGCTTTAAATGTGACAGGTAGATATTGTAGGCTGTCAGATAATACTTGATTTATATCTGCTTCCAATTGAGTTGTAGCCATAGCAATATCTTCTTCTTTTTACTTTGTTTGTCGAACAATTAATCGAGAAAGAACATCAGCATATCCAAATTTAGATGTATTGACATATTCGATATTGAAATCGTAGGCAATTAATATCAAAGTCCATTGCTGCAAACGTTGCGCAGTATAAACTGGGATACCTTTTTTTGATCCAAAAATAGATAAAAGTGGTTGGTGATCTGTTAGGAGTGAAAATCTTCTGCCGTAGATAAGTCTGTGAAACTTTCTCACACAAAAAACTAGAGCTAAGGCCCCTTTTTCAGACTGGCTATAATTTCGCTCAGTAGTTGTCAATGACCTTGGTGCATGTGCTATTGGTTTTTTTGAACCATCTGGGAACTAATGCATGAAAACGATCCCTATTCCATTCTTCGAGGCATCTCCAGCCACTATAATTTTTTTCGTAGGGTCAAAATGCACTAGCAACAATTCGGAACTAAGAACTTCTTTTGCTTTATAAAAAGCAATCTGACATCCTTTTACCCAAAGGAACTTTGAATCTTTTTTTTAAAAGATTATCTAAAGGGCCTCGAATTTCACGTATGTTTTTGATAAAAAGGTGAATAAATGTTCAACATACCCAAAAATTACCGTACTTCAGTTGTATCTTTTGGCACAGGCATATTCCTGATTGCGGCTGTCCTGTCCTACTTGTTTCGAGTCTTCGCCCATGCCTGTCGATTATAAATCCAAGGTAATTGACTTCGGTCTGCAGTAACGAACATTTTTCGTATTTAATGCGGAATCCCCATTCACATAAGCACTGTAAGCCCTGGTGCAAGTGCTTCCGATGCTGTTCTATAGATTTGGCTACCACAATAACGTCACCGGGAAAATAGACTACTCCATCAAGGTCAGCTAACATGCTGGTCATTATATGTTGGAAAATGCCTGGGGCAGACTTAACACCAAATGGTAAGCGCTGATAGTGGAGAAGTCCTCGGTGTGTGTTGACGTTTAGTAGTTGTTGTGATTCTTTGCTTACTTTAACCTGGAGGTAGGCATCAGATAAATCAATTGTAGAAAAAAACTTACCTCCAGAAAGTGTCACAAATATATCATCTGGAATTGGAAGTGGATATTGGTTCGGCTCCAGAGCGTTGTTGAGACCAGTTGAGAAGTCAACACATATTCGCACACCTCCTTTTGCCTTCTTTACAACTACAATAGGTGCTGCCCATTGCGAGTAATCAACTCTCTTGATTACATCGAGCTGTTCAAGACGGATAATTTCGTTATCGATCTCGGGCAAGGAAGCATATGGTACAGGTCGCTTTGGTCACTCCAGGTTTTAAATTGAGAACCGCTTCTGCTTTTGTGCACATTCCCATAGATCCACCAAATAACTTTTGATATTTTGCTTAAATCGCGGCAATTTCTTTCTGTAAAAGAGAGTGAGGGATTTCACTTTGAGACCTTAAATTTGCACAAATTGAATTAATAGGGACGTCAAATAATCGTAATGCTTCGATCCAATCGATTCCCAAAATGTTTGGATATGGCACATTTGTTATGTAACACGTGTTTTGCATCTGCGTATCCCTGAAAATTACTTGACACCGTAGTTCTGCTGATAATGGCAAAGACTGGCCGCTAGCATTCCGCGCTGAATGAATTGTTGGAGTTGCATCTGGACTTCCGAAGCGTCTTCATTTGCCTCCTGATATAATTGTTATTTATATCTGATGCTGTATTTATATCTGATTTGTAGTCTAACGGGTTGATTGTTAATTCAACCACCATAAATTTTCGGTGAGCTGCAAAGTCCACTTATGATACTGAAAATATACTATTAGTTGTTGTGTCAGATTTAATATATATGTTAACGCGTTTTCTGGCTCTAAAGTTAGATTAGATACTGAAAATATACTATTTGTTGTTATGTCAGATTTACTATATGTGTTTACGCATTTTCTGCCTCTATATTAATATTTATTTTTGCTGCTGCTGCTGCTGTTGCTGTTGTTGTTAGTGCTGTTGATGTCGTTTCGTTTCCCTTTGTTTCAATACCCCTCTTTACGGCCAACACCTCTACAATCAGCACATTTGTGGGCTAACATTGGCTATACTAACATTTCTCTGAGAAATACATTCCCTCACAAAACCAACATGCGCTTTTTGGTTTTTGATTATGCTGTTTGTTTTGTTTTCGAACAACTCATACGCCACTATCAGCAGCAGTACGATTCTCCACCAGCGATGAGTCATGTTTTAGCATTAAGATTCGTTCGCATTCAGTTGATAGATCTGAAAGTTTTAGTTTGTCATCTTTTTCATCAGTTTCTAGCTTTGCAAGTAATGGAGTCCGAATATCGACACTGGTTAATAACAAACAAAACACATTTCAATTCATCGGAAGTAATAGAATTTAGTTTGAAATTTGTACACTGCTTATTGATTATGCCAGCGTATGTCTGGAAATCATCGCTTGTATTCTTCTTAATCTTGAGGCATTTGTATCGGGTTGCAATCGGCGAAATTTTACGTTCAAAACATTCTTTTATCTTAGCTGTCGTCTCATCGAATTTTATGTCACGTGGTCTTTTTGAAAGTATCAAGTTTGCATAGCGATTGTATGCATTTTCGTTCAGCTTTCTTAATAGCAACCTTACCTAGGATCAATCGTCCAATTCTTGGCCATCAACAAAAAATATATCCTCATGCCTACTAAACCACTCTTTATTATCCGTGTCATAGACAAACGTGGTGATTCTGTGGAATAACGTTTGCATTATCTTCTCTGCAGAAGATTTCACTGTCGTAGAACCAGCAACTGATGTTGTATTTAGGGAAGAATCCTTAAGTGCTTTCATAAGTTCTTCCTGCTGCTTATATAAGGCCTGCTGTTGCTTTAAGAACGAGCTTAATTGTTCTGTATTCATAAAAATTTTTTTTTTATTTATTATATAAAATTAATTTGGGTACTCATCCCATTTTTTTTTTTTTCAAATTCATTTTTATTTTCAATTTTCTTAAAACTATCTTAAAGCTAGACAAAAATTCTTAAAAACTAGCGTACTTATCAATATCTTAATACTAACTTACTGGCCCCAATCGGACGCTCTAAGTTAAACTATAATAACTTAATGATAATGCCTTTCGGCCTAAGAACTATCTTAATACTAAATCCAGGTCGGTTTTATTTTTTACCGAGAAGAATTTACAAAAACTCGGTATCTCTGTCTTTATTTTTTTTGGTTTTATATAAAACTTACAAACTCCATAAAACTAAATTAAAGCTAATTAAAACTAATTAAAACTACTTAAAGCTACTTAAAACTATTTCCAACTAATTATAAACTGATTACAACCTACTTATAAGCTACTAACAGACTACTTACAAACTAGAAGCCACAGCAAGCATTTCCCGGTTTTATAATTTTTTTTTGTATTTTTGTGGATTTTATAATTTTTTTGTGTTTTTCTATGTTTTTTGTTTTGTTTTTTTTTTGTGCCACCCTGACTGTCCCTACTTAAAACTAACTACCTAAACCTATGCAAGTCGGCCATACAAAAGAAAATAGCAAGGTCAATTATTAAATATCTGAAGGAACTTCATCTTCGTTTTTCAACCACCAGAACTGGTTCTCCTGCTTAACCCTATCTCTTCGGTCCCGTTCGGACACAGTCCTACTGAACCGAAAGTGCTCAGCTCCGTCTTGCACGAGGACGTCCCGACTGTACAGGAGCCGTCGATCTACAGTTCTCCGGCAGACGTGGTAGATTACCGGAACCGCCGCTCTATCCTGGATCAACCCTCGACTGTCTAGGTGGAGGAATGCATCGGGCGGAATAAAGCCACTTAGACGCACAATCTCGTAGTATTTATTGTTGGGGTAATAAGCCCCGAAAATTAAGCTGTTAGACGAGGACATCGCTCTTGCAATGTGACCTCGAATAAGCTTCAGCAAGAAATTATCTATCCTGTTTATGGTTGCACCGTTGTATAGAACCAGATTGGAATAGTAATGTTTGTACTCCGACTCTGGTGTTCTGTGCAATCCAAGGCAGCGTCGAAAACACTGCCTCTCAAATACCCGAATCTTTTCCATTTGAGATGGGGCAACGTTGAACCAAACCGGGCATCCATAGGCAATCATCGGCCGGATAAGGGCCATGTAGCAAATCACCTTCACCCTGCTATCAAGCCGGCTGCTATGATCCATCCAGATGCCAAGGTACTTTACTACACTTTTACTCGCCAGTGCTTGTCAATTTGGCCCTACGATCACCGGCTTGCGCCAGTTCTTTCTCGTATTCCTTGTGGCTCGACGCAACGGAGTCCTAAACAAGATAGTTTCTGATTTCTGAAAGTTGATTTTCAACTTCCAGTCATCGCAATATTGCTGAATCTTCTCGAAGTCACGCTGCAAAAGAATCCTGATGACCTCGACTTTTGGAGCTGTTCTGTACGCAATTAGATCGTCGGCATACGCAATTGCCTGAGTTAGACAACTTATCAGATCGCTGGTGTAAATGCTGAATAGAATCGGGGAGTTGACCGCTCCCTGTTGAAGACCATTTTTAATATTAAAGGTTGTGGCAGAAGTTACATTGCCACTTTTGACAACAAACTTTCTGCCATTGAGCATATCATAAAGCATATATAATAGTGGTTTACTAATGCCAAGTCTGGTCAGCTTTAGATAAAGACCCTCTAACCATACGGTGTCGAAGGCCTTCTCCAAATCAACCAGACAGGCACCCGTACACTGCTTCTTAGATTTGTTCAATTGGACATCAGAAACGAGTTTTGACGCGGCATGAATGGTGTCATGTCCCGCCTTAAAACCGAACTGATTGTCCGGTATGATATTATTGTCCTCTGCCCACTTAGACAGAGCTCTATTGATAACTTTTTCGAATACCTTGCTGATACTCGGAAGAAGACTTATCGACCGAAGATTCGCCGGATTGGAGTTGTCCTTTCCCTTTTTCGGGAGAGGATGCACCACAGCTGTCTTCCAACGCACTGGATAATATGAATTATTCAGAGCGTTGTTAAACAGAGTGGTATAAATGTCTACTGCTTCTTGAGGTAAATGTCGAAGTACAACGTTGGATATGCCATCGACTCCTGCTGACTTCTTCTTCTTTAATGAATCGAAGATGAGCTGGAGCTCCACCTTCGTAATTAACAGGGAAATGGGCCCATTTCGCTCGGCGATTATGGCGTTTGCCAAATGATCTTCATTGAATCCGGTGAAACCAAGGTTCTCTGATCGCCATTGCGTGATGTCATTCCGAAGGTAGAAGTGATGGAGCAAGGCTCTGTTTTGTCGTGATACGGGCGAATGCACGCATTCACCTTGTACACTTGCTGGAAAGCAGCCCCCACAGCCTCCACTTTCTCCTGCGGATCTTCGATAATAAAAATGTCATCGTCCAAGACGGCGTCCTCTGGATCAATTCCTGCTGTCAGAAGAACGTCTCTGTTGTCCGTCGTTCTCTGAAGCTTAAGACACGGAAGATCGTTCTGATCATTCCTTCTAAATATCTTGTTAATTTGGGGAAACATACTCGGGTCACTAGAGTTAACGGCCCGAATTTTGTTGTCCCAATACAAATTAATTGACAACCGATAGTTCTCTTTAATTAGTTGGTTGATGTTCTTGATCGACGACTTCAGTGTCCTAATCTCCAGATCGTGAGGGTCAGTAAACCGTCGGTACAAGAGTTTGAGTCTTGTTAGCAGTCTACTTTTTTGTCTGTGTAATGCGTCAATGGTCGCATTTCGGTATATGTCTGTTGCGCCCCGTTGTTTGTATTTCGGTATTGTTTTGTTTACTGTTCGTTTTATTGTCTCATCCATTTGTTCTTAGTAATGGTATATTTCGTTATTTGTCAAATTCCTGTCATTTGGTGGGGATATGTTGTTCGAACTGATTTCGCTCGATAAGGCGTTGATAAGCGTGGCCAGCGCACCTTACTGTAATTGTAAGTATGCACAGGTACATACTCATCCAACTCCAGGAGCTCGTTCGGAAGCTGTATTACGGCGGTGAGTCCACAGTGATCACTGTCGTACTCGATCGTTCGTAAACAGTTTCTTGGTCTTTGACCCACAGTGTCAGTAATTGTCAGTCTTGCGTCTAATAGCAATAGATCCAGATTGGCACCGCTTCTTGGAAACGATGGCCGATCCGTAGCCAGCAGGTCGACACCATATTCAGTGTTGTATTGACTCATCCAATTGAAAAGATGGATACCTCTTTGATTTTGAATTTGATTTCCCCAATCTTGGTGTTTGGCATTCAAATCACCGGCCATGAGAAAGTAATTTTCGTCCAAGCTCAAGTGTAGACATTCGAAAAGTTTTGCAAGCTCTGTCATAAAATCAGTTGGCTGAGGTGATGCCGGTGCATAAGCCGCGATCACATACATTAGCTTCCCCTGTTGGAGAGGAATGCATATGATGCACGCCTCCAACAGCCGAAATCTGCGCAGGTCACTATTATATATAACTTTATGATTAATGCCTTTTCGTATGAAGATTGCGACGCCCCCCCTCTTGAGTGGAGTTGGGTCGATCTCTTCTAACGATATTGTAATTGTTGTTAGTCAACTTATGATTCTGGTTCAGCTTAGTTTCGCTGGCCATAAACACATCTGGACTTTGGTCTTTCAACAATTGGAAAAGATTAGCTCTACGTTCGGCCCTAATCAGTGAATTTACATTCACAGCAAGGATCCTAAGAGGCCTCTCCGACAGCGCACCTTTAACCTCTAATTTGCGTTAGGCTAGGCAAAACCGAGTAGAGATAGTCCACCCTATTCGGCTGCTCCTTTATCTGAGTCTGAAGTCCTGTCAACTGGCCTTGAATTGCCAGCAACATGGTTCTTATTTCGGCTTGAGCATCCGGCGACTTTGGTACTAGGGCCGGTACCTTACCTTAGCTGCAGGCTGTACCGTTTTCCCCTCCCTGCCGCCATTTGGGCGTAGGAAATTTGGGGATTAACGGGCGTTGCTGTAGGAGCACGCGTTGATGGGCGTATCTCTACCGCTGTCAGCTTAGCCGCTTTGTTAATTCGAATTTGCTGAAAAGCTGAGCAACCCCGATAACTAGCAGGGTGCCCCTCCTTTCCGCAAAGTGCACATTTAAGCTGGGTCATGTCTTCGACCCGTTCCTTGCCGAGTTTACACTCTCCCTTTATGTGGTCCTCACCACACTTAACGCAGCGTGACTGCATTTCGCAGTTTGCCGCAGCGTGGCCAAACCTTTGTCAGCGCATGCATTGGAGCATTTCGCCGCGTCTCTTTAATTTATCCCAAGTAACAACCTGGTAGTTGAGGACGGAGATACTCCTCAACCTATCCAGTTTGCTGCTGGGCGATAGCTGTACCAGAAAGAACGGCAAAGACCGCTTCTCCCGTCTGGCTCTGACTGTAGCGAATGGCTTGACCCCGATAAAGTCAAGATCGTCGCTCGCTTTTTGACGGAGCTCATTTAAGAGCACCTGTGGTTCCGTGCAGGAATCTATGCCCTTCAAGAGGACCGTTTGATATTTATCCACTTTGGGGGTAAAACTGAAGAACTCAGTCGTGGATTTCCTTAATGATTCCTTAATAATTTTGTGCTGCTCCACTGTAGAGCAGTGGATAGCATGTCTATCTTTACTTAATCGCTTAATAAAAAAGTTTTGGCCTATGGCCGACCTACATAGGTCAATGGTTTCCTGAAGTTCCATTTTGTAAGTATTAATAGGTGGCACCTTTTCTTTTTTATTTTGGGGCGGCTGTGGCTGCTGCTGGTGAACTCCCTGCTGCTGCTCGTTCCGCTGCTGTTGACTCCGCTCCTGTGGTTTTTGTTGTTGCTGCTGCTTTTGTTTTTGTGTGCGTTGCACTTTCGGTTGCTGCTGTGGTTGCTCGGTTGGCAGCTGTTGTTGTTGCTGCTCTTGTTGGCTCTGCTGTAGCAGTTGCTGTTGCTGTTGTTGCTGCTGGGCTTGCCTTAGCTGTGGCTGCGCCATCCCTTGTTGTGGCGCTGTTTTTTGTGGAGCTGCTTTGAGTGGCGCCTGTAGCACTTCTTTATTCTCGCGCTCCTGCCTCTCACGTTCTCTTCGGGCTTGTTGTTTCGATTTTAGTTCTTCAATCAGAGGGGTAACTATGGAGTTCAGCCTTTCCATCTCCCCCCGAATGGCATCAATTTTTTCGCTGATGGCTTTCTCATCCAGCGCGACTATAGCAACTTGCGCCTCATTTTCCTCTTCGGAGGACGCCTCTGGGGAGGTTAAGTCCACCAGCAAGTTGCTGTTGGATTCCCCTGTTGTGAATAATCCCTCGCCACCTTCTGACATGTATTCAATGTCGTCATCGAATGGCGAGGAATCCAATTGTTGTTGAATTTTTGTTGCTGCTGACGTCTTTGCTGTGCGCACCGTCTCCTTTACCCCGGCTGGCAGCTGGGCTGAGGTGCTAGTGGAGCGGCGCTTGACAATGTTCGGCGCACAGCTACTCCTCTTTCTCCTCTTATTCTTAACATCGGCTGTTGGTGCCGTTGCTGTTTTTGCCGTTGTTGCTACGGCACTAGACGATGGTATGGCTGGTGGTGCCATCGCTTGCTTGCTTGTTGTTGTTGTTGCTACGGCACTGACCGTAGCTTTGGCTGGTGGTTCCATAGCTGGCTTCATTGTTGTTGCTGGGGCACCTTTCGATGTCCCCGCGAGGTTGTTGGTTTGCATTTGCTGCTTTTCCCAATCGATAAAGTTTTCTACTTCACGATTGTGTAAAAAAGCAGCCAAATAATTTTTGCCCGACTGGAACTCGAACCTGTGATCCTCAGGTTGTCGGTCGGCCACCTCTACCTCTGTGCTATTGCACTATTTAAAAAAGCTGGGTAAAATTAAAACTTTGAAAAGTCACTCCGATTTTAGTTAAAGAAAACTGTGAAAGCCGATAACGTGCACACACTTCCACAGATCGAGATGGACTGGGGTCGGCCACCTCTACCTCTGTGCTATTGCACTATTAAAAATAGCTGGGTAAAATTAAAACTTTGAAAAGTCACTCCGATTTTAGTTAAAGAAAACTGTGAAAGCCGATAACGTGCGCACACTTCCACAGATCGAGATCGACTCGATCTGGTACTCATCCCATCCTCGGCGCCACAATATCAGAGATGCAAAAAATCCAGTACTTTGGTAATGCAGTCAGGCAAGTTACAGTTAATTAACTTAACAATTAACTGTTAAGTTAATACTGTGACTGAATACTGTAACTGCAAAATAAGCAGTCGCCAGTAGTATTTACTAACATTCAAGACTGTGCAGTCATCAAAAGCAGTCAATTGACTAAAAGTTAATTAACTGCAGTACTTTGTGACTGGTTTTAGTCTTTTAGTCAATTGAGTACTGTCTTCAGTACTGGCCTGATTTACCTTAAGTCTTTAAGTCTCTTAACTGCAGTCAATTAACTGTAAGTCTTTTAAAGTCTTTCGACTAAAAGTCTTTGGATCTTAGTATTATATAAGTATGGAATAAAACGGGGAAACAATTATGTTGTTCACAATGTTTTCGGTCGTTTAGTAAGACAAGTTTTTTTTTAAATATGTCCTCTCTAAGTCCTTAGATTCACATGAGGGTAGTCTGACTGGTGAGAAATGTTGTGTTGGCCGCCATTTTAAAAAAAGGCTTTACAAATCGTTAATGCGATTTTCTCGGCTCCTATTGGCCGTAGGGCAACATTTTATGTTACATTTTGTAGGTTACAAGATTTTATAAAAACTGTCGATTTTTTTTTATTGGAAAAAAAATTGTTTTAAGCATTTTAATCTGCTCTTGTTCATCTGACAGAAATAATTATATTATACTTTTTTTAAGAACACTAAATTTAATTTATTTTGGTATATTGAGATTGTATGTGGAGCAAAAAATGTAAGGAATACAATAACACCAAATTGACAAAATCTAACAAATAATTATTAAATGGACAATACGATTCGTACGGCCAGTGCTGGCAGTGCAAAATAATAATGGATTATTGAAGAAGGATACACATACAATGCAAGTGTTTTATTACTTTAGAAGGGGACTCCTTTTCACGGCACGGCTGGCGCCGGCGGGGGGCCTTCTTAAGGACGCGGAAGGTTTCACTAAAATGGATTCCAAAAGTAAGGATGTAGATTTGTTGGAAATGATCTCAGAATTTTATATATCCAAACTTTAAAATTAAACCTGATCCCTTTTTTGAGTAATAAACATAGACATTTGTTCTTGTATATATTGTTTGGTGTTTAATCTAAGTTGATTGAGTGAATAGTTTTTGAGAAACTTAATTTAGTCACAATTTTTGGGTTTCTACTATTTTTCTTTTGAATTGTGACTTAGAAAATAAATTACTAAAAAATGGTAACAGGTATTGTTTTAAAATTCAGATATATAGAATTCTGAGATCATTTCCAACAAATTTGCATCCTTACTTTTGGAATCCATTTCAGTGAAAACTAATGCGTCTTTAAGACGGCCCCCCGCCAGTGGCGGCCGTGCCGTGAGAAAGAGCCCCCTTCTAAAGTAATAAAACACTTGCATTGTATGTGTGTCCTTCTCCAAGAATCCATTATTATTTTGCACTGCCAGCACTTGCCGTACGAATCGTATTGTCCATTTAGGAATTATTTGTTAGATTTTGGCAATTTGGTGTTACTGTATTCTTTACATATTTTGCTCCGCATACAATCTAAATATACCAAAATGTAGGAAATTTAGTGTTCTAAAAAAAAGTAAAATAAAGGTATTCATGCACCTTCGTAAAACCCTGGATAATTTTACAAATTGGTTAAGTTTATCTTTTGGATAATGAACTGTCAAATTTTGTATGGGAAATGATTTACACAATTTGGTTAAATTTATTAAAGGATTTTGTTGCGTAAAATTCACCAAACTGGTTAAACTTATCCAAACCTCATTGTGACTCTTACTCTGATTGAATTACGTAGCATTTTATAAAATGTTTAAAAAAGGTCGTTCATGCAAACTTTGCGTAAACTTATCATTTTACACAATTTGTAAACTTACGACCTTAATATAATTTTTTCTGTCATATGAACAAGAGCAGATTAAAAATCCTTAAAACCATTTTTTTCTAAAAAAAAAGTTGACAGTTTTTTGAATATAACTTTTCATTGGAAAGTGGTGACGAAAATGTTTAAAGCGTAAGTTTTATAAAATCTTGTAACCTACTAAATGTAATAAGAAATTTTGCCCTATGGCCAATAGGAGCCGAGAAAATCGCATTAACGATTTGTAAAGCCTTTTTTCAAAATGGTCAGTCATTATCAGATCAGTCAGACTACCCTTGACTGCTTTTGGTGACTTTACAGTCTTGAATATTAGTACTACTATTAACTTCTAGGTTACAGTTAAAGTCTTTTTGTAAGTTAAAAGACTTTTTACAATCAGTCTTTTAGTCAATTAACTGCAGTACTTGAAAGACTGCAGTCTTTACAACTCTGCACAATATGTTGTGTTCTTAAATATCCATTTAAGGAAAACGAGATATTGTATAACTGATATAATGGTTAGTTCATTTGTTCAAATTGAGACTTGAGCTAGATTATTTAAGTGTATTGATTAAGACGACAATTTAACAAAAGAATGATCTTTCAAGTTCAAACTGTTTTCTCAGAAACTACATAATATTATATACAACAATATTCCAGCTAAAGATTACATAATTATTATTATTTTTATCGGTAAGTTCTGTTCGATTGTAAATGTGGTATAAGGATGACATTTGATGTTTACACGACAAAATTATTTTTCATTTTTAATTCTGAAATGTCAAGGAAAAACTGCCAGAACCTGACAAATATTATTTGAAAATCACATTTGTGTATACTATTTTGCAACATTTTTACATTTATAGATAAAATTTAAACCCGATAAAATTTAAACGTCCTGCTCTTATTACATTTTCAGTTCATTAAAAATGAGAGAAAAATGTAGTGTCATACGGGCTTAACAACATTTTTGGCACTGATTTTGCTTAACTGTAATTTTTGAAATTTTGAATTTTAACGATAACATTATTATAAATAGGCAGGGTCACACTTGGGCTAAATAGAAACGATACTGAAATGCCTTTTTGGTGTAAAATAATTTCAATTGTTTTTGCTGTGGGTACAAAAACTTAAATATCCTTGTGCGACTTTTTAATTTCGAAAAGTTACTTTTTGGATAAAAATGCGACTTGTTTCATTTGTATTGCTTTGCGACTTTTTTTCTTGAGTGCGACTTTTTTAGCGACCTTTCAAAAATGTTCAGCGGTATAAATCTGCTCAATCTCATAATTTCCTTTTTCAGCCTATAACTTCTTTCAAAATCTTTAGAGTAATTCAAGCTTTAGATAGTTCTCATTCATCCACATATAAAAGTTTTCAAATGTTTGTATCAAAAAGATTTGCTTCAATATAGTGTTGATATATTTCCTGTCTTATTTAAAAAAAAAGGATTTTTCACTGTATTTTCCCTAAATAGTTTGGTTTAAGAGCTGGAAAATTTACAAAAGATGCACTATTAGGTCATTGTAGTTTTACCTATAAAAGTATAGATCAAAAAAAGCATGCTGCTGCTCTATATATTGATATTAAAAAAGCCTTAGATACTTTTGACCATGGGAATTACTTGTTTGGTTTTCTTCTTGTCTAAGAAGTAGAAAGCAAATTGTCAAAATAGGTAATACTTTAATGATGGCAACGATATTAATATAGGAGTCCCACAAGGATCAGGCTCAGGCCCAACCTTATTCCTGATTTATATTAATAGTATATATAGTCTTAACTTTAGAGGTAAGGTTAGCGGATTTGCTGATGACATTGCTTTTTTTCTAGTCCCACCGTTCTTGATATGATTTCGGTTATAAATAATGACCTAGAATTATTCAGACATTATTGGTTCGGCATCCATAAGTTTGTCATAAGTGAGAAAACGAGAGATATGTTTTTTAAACCATTTGAATCCTTTTCTAATCCACCAAATCTTGTTCCTCATGGTTTTGACTGCAAAAATATCCCGCTAAGTAGTGTATCTTTTAATTCCAGTTGTTTCAGCTAATGTTTTAAGTAACCACTGTTCTTCAAAATGTTTTAGTATTGAGCCAGTTTTCGAATATAAGGCCTTTATTATGAATAGCGATTGTTTGCTGAAAAGGGAATGATTTAGCGAATTCCCCTAATCACGATATAATATCGATAGCGAGCTTCCACATTCGCTTCAAAAAACAATGCTGCTAAAAATATTGCGAAAATAACTCATAAACACATTTTAAACGTCAAAAAATGGCTTGTTGGGAATTCGCAAAATCATTCGCTTCCAAGCGATCGTTCAATTCGCTATTCTTAATGAGGGCCTAAATATCTTAGTTTAGCTTTCGATAACAATAAAACTGTAAAATTCACACTTCAAAATTAAAAAATACTTTCACTTGTGAAACCTTTATTGTAGAAAACAAAATATATAAACATTATACTCGTATATAAATATATAATTTGTTGGGGTGATACATTTAAAAACAATTTACAACTTGTACAGATTACTCACTTCGCAGTAATGATAGAAATCTTTCTTCATTCCAGTGCACAATTCTATTCACTTTTTAGATTTCTATACTTCAGTAGCACTTTTTTCAATTCTGGACCTTTTCACTTTCGAAGCATTCGTTCTGCTCTTTTATTCAACAACAATATTAAAAAATTGCTTTTTGACGTTGATTTTGAAGAAATCAATAACATTATCAGAATCAAAACAAGCAAAAAAAAAAAACTAAAAATAAATATATATATTTTCTTAAATCCTGCTTTCTCCTTAGATACCCCACAACACTTTTTAATGTAATTTCAATTAAAGTTATTCTTATTTGGTAGTTTTGGCTCTTGTCATCTGACAACAGATTGTACCTTCTTTTTCGCTCTCTATAATAAAATATCAATAAAATAATTGGACATTATAATATTTATGTGACCAATTATTTTCAAACTATATGATTAATTTTTGTTTAGGTTATTTTGGTCTGTTTTTGTTTTGAATGAAAATAAGAAACTCATTCCATTCTTCTCCCAACGTTTCGTAAGAATTTCTTACTTCTTCAGGGGATTTCTATTGAATCTATTAATTATAAATTAACAATGCAGTAACTTTCTTCAATTAAATTAATTACAAATCTTTTCTTACTTTTGTACTAAATCACTTATACTCGTCAATATTTTCTTCCACTATTGCATCATCCAAAGTTGACACAAAGTTGAAAATAAATTAACAAATAAAAACAAAATAAACAGAAACAAGAAAAACTTTCAAATAGAACAAAATGACATTTAAATTATCACAGTTTCAGTAGGTACTTTTGACCAGAGAATATCAATTACCAAGAAGCCAATCCTTGGCTGTCATCCGGCTTTGCCTACAAACTGAAACACGCACACATAGACAGTTGGGCTAAGTCCACCACTAGGTTTTTGCACACATTGACAGTTGGCATCGACCCACCACTGATTTATTCGCACACATAGACAGTTGGCATCAACCCACCACGAATATGTCGGTTATTTTTGAAAATCTTCAGTTATTTTCAAATTCACTTCGGCTGCAATGGGCTTGTTCAAAAAGTATAAAAAAGGGAGAAATTATATATCAAGTGCTCACCGGACCTTATGAGAATAAGTTGTGGTTTTTTCTTAAATGTAAATTGTAGTCGCCTTTTACTACTTCCCGCCCGTCTGGAAAATAAATATCTTTAATTACTTTCGTTTCGATAAACAATTTGTCTTTTCTGTTTTTTTTTTCAACTCCCGAAATGTATAAGGATATGTAGAAAATGTACTCTTTTCTTGACGGAAAATAACTTACAGTAAGTTAGAAGAAAGTTTTAAATAATTATGCAAACTGAAAAAAGATATTCACAAACTAGAATTTTGGCATATAAACTACGCTTACATGTGTTGTTAAGCCAGCTTGAAGCTCGCGTCAACTCGTTGTAAGCAAGCCTGGGTCAAGTTGAAATGAGCTTGATTTGACTAGATCTCGTTCGGGAGCGGAGTCGAGTCGAAATTTGTTTGCGAAAAACCTTGGTCAAGGAGTAGGTCTTACAGATTGCATTATGGTCTGTTTATTTGCTTGTTTGTGAGCAAATATAGTTTTGCTTTAATAAACATGTGTAGCAAGTACTAGTATTAATTTAATGTGATTCCAATTTAATGCATTCAACTGTATATCTGATATTCATGCAGTGGTTAGCGAGCAAAACAATTGCTTCAGGGGGACACGGGTTCGATTCCTGAACCTGCGAACAAGATTTTTTTAATTTTATTTAATGTGAACTTCTTTAAAACTCTCATAATTAACTCCATAATGCTTTTATGCGTAGATTGAATAAACACGAGATGCATCTATGGATAAATATAGAAGCGAAATTTGTTAGTTGAGCAAGCCTATTTCATATGCGAAAATTCAAGATAAAAGTGATTCTGATTTAATGCAATGCATTAATGAGTGTGATGGTTGAAAACAAAAAAGCATATATGGATGAATATAGGAATGAAATTGTTAGCTGAGTGGATGATGGCTGATTTATTTAGGTTTAGCGATGGTTCAAGATCCAATTGTATTATGGTATCCAACTAAATGCCTCAAAATCGTCGAGCATCAGCTAACCAGCTGTAATTAATGAATTAAAATTACTGAATATTGGATTAAATAACTCTACAATGAGCCCTATAGTTTTTAATCAATTGTTTATTAATAATAATAATATTAATATACATAATGCATGAGCCCAACTGAGGTAATTTTGCAAATTACAGAAAAAGTGTTTTCATCTGTAATTTGGTATTTCTTTTGATAGCTCATTTCATTTTTTGAGTTTCAACCCTGCCTGTTAATCGCTTTTTGTTGTTGATTATTTAATTCAGCTTTAACATTTGCGTACAAAATCTTTTCAGAGCTCTTCAAAATGTGCCCAATTAGGTGTGTTCGTTATGTTTTGACTTAATTTCCTACAAAATTGGGTGCAAGTTAGGTTGAAATTATTTCGAAATTTGAATTTGTTTGGAAAATGAGATGATTTCGTATCAAATTTGAAAACTTTCAACGAAATTTCCTCATTTGGTCTAACGAAAACGTAGTATTAATGCTCTCCAAAACCAACACGAATACCGATTGATTCGCAGTAAATCATTCACAATAGTACAAAATATGACAAAAACATAGACAATACTTAACAACAACAAAAATTCATCGTCACTCCTTGTTGGCGTTGGCTTGGGAGAGCTTTTAGTTTGTTTTACTTCTTTTCTATTTTGATTGTATTAGTAAACATGGTCACGCTAGGAGCTACTAGCCATTTTATAATTTTAATTCAGTTTGGCACCAGAGCATATTTCTATTATTTCTCATTACCGTAAGCCAAAATGCTTTAGGTTTGTACTTATTAATTAATCTATTATATCTATCTATTTATTTATTTAACGATATGTGTTCGTATTAATTGAACAGGGTTATTGTTTTGATCCATACCTCCGCACTCTTAGCTCACTGATTTTGTGGTTTAACTGAGGGTGGTTCAAGCATGTAATTGACTTTTATAACTTACATGAAACCAAAATCATCATTAAAACCCAGTAAATCTACAGAAATTGATGGATTAAAAATTTTGAACCACGGAGCATTGTTGAGCCCCGACGTCGTTTTTTTCGTCCAAGCCCATTCAGACAAGGAAAAAACACACCTAATGTGAACCTGGCCCTAGTTGGGTTTCTATTTGTTGAACACGTCCCGTGGTCAAAATTATTCACCTCGGTCTGTCAATTAGATGTCAAAACAAAACAAAATACATGGTGTTCCCTATTTCATGCAGGATAATTTATGAAATGATATTAAAAAAAAGTCGTATGGGAAGGGGGGATTATTTATCCGCTTTTAGATAAGAGTAGTAACTTTCTTAAAAAAAAAAAATTGAAAATCAACGGCACTACTAACTTGCAACTTCCAATGTTATGCTCTTTATTTTTGTTTAATTAACTTTTTTGAATTTTACGACCAAATTTATTTAAAATAAAACTAACTAAAAAATACGACAACAGCTACAAGGTCATACTTTAATTTCTTAAAAACCATTTTCGAATCAATTTTTCTAATTAAGTTGTTTCGTAATCATTTAAAAAAAAATAATTATACAACTTAAAACATAAAAAAAGGTAGTGTATTTGTTAAAACTATTTCATTTCTTTTATAGTATGAAGTAAAATTTCAGTAATAAGTATTCAATACTCCTATTAAACACTCAAAACCAAATGCTTAGATGTCATGAAGTTTAAAAAAAAATTAAAAATAGCTATTGCTGTTTTATTATCTGCAAAAGAGGGCTGGATTTACTTTTAACACGTGCTACGAAAACGATTTTGAAAACTCCTCATTATTTCTTTTTTGTACTTAAGTTAAATCCAGATCAAAACCCGAATCCGGACAGAAGGTAATAAAACCCACCTGATATCAACTTTAATACTTATAAATTGGAAATTGACAGTTTAGTGGAGTTGAAACAAAAAAATTATAGTTCTGGTGTCAGGTTGCAGAAAAACTATGCTTTTATTTCTTATTTTTCTTAACTATTTTTTTCCTTAGAATATACTCGTATCCAACAATAATTTTAAAATTATTCTGGATGAAGAAAGGGCCACCCTGTATAATATGCAAGATGCATTGAAGATATTTGGAAATTTGTGTGATTGAAGACATTTTATGGATTCATTTTTTGTATTTTATTATAATCGTGGATGAATATTAACTGACAATTACAATTGCTTGTGTACTTTAAATTAATTAAACAATTTCACATCGATGTTTTTGCTAACAGCCGAAGTAAAATTCCAAAATTTTTTTCCAATTTTCAAAGAAAAAAAAACTGAGCTGTCAAAACAAATAAATCTCACCGCGTTACATTGTTGTTGCGATTCACATCTATTCATCGACACGAAGTGAAATTACAAATACAACAATGTAAACAAATGGGTTTTGGAGGGTGAAACGTACGAAAGATTGGCTTCTTGGTAATTGATATTCTCTGCTTTTGACTATAGTCCTACAGCATATCTTTGTTTAATACTATCGGTGTCTTCTTTTGTGTTCATTGTCCGTTTTATTTTTTGCTGGATACGTAGGCTCTCCAATGTAAGCCGGGTGTTTAGCTTCCTCTCTCTATTCAGTATTTTTACCTCTTTGAAGTCCACCGAGTGTCCACTTTGTGCTATGTGTTGCGAAAGCCCTGTTGTCTCTTTTTTCTTTCTTACGTCTGCTTCATGTTCCGCTATTCTTGTCCCTAAATTTCTCTTTGTTTGCCCTATGTATACTACATCACATTCTTCGTTCTCTTTTCTTTTGCATTTAATTTCATAAACTACGTTGTGTTGTTGTTGTTTTTGTATTTTAGATTTGGTATTTGTAAAAATTGATTTAAGCCTTAGGTTTGATTTATGTGCGAATGATACATTCTCTTTTTTAATCATTCTATGTAAATTTTTGTTGTCTGTTGGATTTGAAATATATGTATAGCGAAAAACTTTTTGTCCCTTTTATCAACTATAGCTAGTTCCTGAATATTTGATATTGTCATGATTTGTTTTTAAGTTTTCTGCTCTTTTTCTTAGTAGGTTGTTTATTATATAGTAAAATATAAATGAATACTCATTTTTAGAAGTGAAGCGACAAATGCAGTCCGAGGTGGTGCTGGCTCATTATGTTCCGAAGCTACCGTTGGTTCTCGCTACGGATGCGAGTCCGTATGGAGTGGGGGCGGTCTTGAGCCACATTTATCCTGACGGATTGGAACGTCCAATACAATACGCGTCACAAACACTGTCAGAAGTCCAACAGCGATACAGTCAAATTGACCGTGAAGCTTATGCCATTATTTTCGGAGTCAGAAAATTTTTTCAGTACGTGTGTTGGCGTAAGTTCATCTTAGTGACAGACAACAAACCGATTTCGAAATCTTTTCACCAACTAAAGGGCTTCCAACTTTGTCCGCAACACGTATGCAGCACTATGCAATATTTTTGGAAACCTTCGATTATGAAGTACGCTGTAAGAGATCGAAAGAAAATGCAAATGCTGATGCTATGTCAAGATTGCCAATTCAACGAATTTCAAATAGTGTTGTGGAAGTTGACCAGCTGGAAGTGAATGCAATTGAAAACTTGCCGGTGACTGTGGTGGAATTAGCTGAGGCTACCTTGAAATACGAAACTATTCGAACTTTGATACAAGCATTAAAATTTGGCCGAGAATGTGAATCGAGAGATCGTTTTGGAGTCGAACAAATTGAGTTTGCATTACAGCGTGGCTGTTTGATGAGAAATATATGAGTTTACATTCCACCCACTTTGAGGAATCAAGTGCTGAACGAGTTACATTCTGCTCACTTCGGGATGACCAAGATGAAATCACTGGCTCGTGGATATTGTTGGTGGAATAATATGGACAATGAAATTGAGGTGATGGTGATGAATTGCCCAAACTGTCAATCAACAAGACCCAACGCTAAGGGAGTACAACCAACACACTGCTGGGAAATGCCATGTAAACCATTTGATCGAGTACATGTGGATTTTGCTGGCCCATTTATGTGGCACAATAGCTCGTGGAGAACTAGGGCCTAGTGACTTACAACTCTTAACCATTCCTGTGTGCGAGTTATTGGCAGGAATGGAAGGGACCTACAATTTTTTGCCGATTCCAAACGGCTAGATGAGAAGCACTTATTCATGACAAATATACTCTTAAGGGATTTGTCAGTTCCTCGCAAGAGGTAGTACCTCGGGAAAAACATTTCTGTTTTTAGGTGGCAGCGGCTGGGAATCGAACCCAGACCTTCGGCATGACAGTCCAATGCACTAACCATCATGCCACGAGGTACTACTATGGCAAACCTTACTGAAGAGAAATGTCGAAAGAACAACAAGAAATATATCGTCGTTTGCTGTTCCGGTTAGTCTACTTTTGTAGCGTCCCTGTTGAAAAACCCTTTACTTACCTAGGTAAAGATTAATAGTAGCTTTTTATGGCCTTTATTCCTACAAATTGGCGTATCGTCCAGCTTACTCACTTGGACTCATCAGTGATATAGTGAAGGCCTTTGTCATACGCAATTTGTATTAAGTTCAGTTAAACTTACATGAGATTTGTTAATGCTAACATTAGACAAAAATCCATTGTAAACTATATCCAACAAGATTGTAATTTCTGATAATTAAGTTAGAATTTTTTTTCCCGGGGCCAGGCATAGCTTCTATAAGAAGGTTTTTTTTATAATACAAATTCTGTATACTACTGAAATAAGTCAGCCAAGTAGAAGACTTACCATTAAGGATTGGACTTGTTTAATTATTGATTCAAAATAGCTTTTTATGGCCTTTAGTCCTACAAATTGGAGCTTTATCCGACTTATTCACTTGGACTTAATTTACTTAAAACTAATTCCCTATGCCTAGGCTTAACCATATGCAATGCTGTCCCACGATGATTCGCTGAGTCAGAGACCTTGAAGGTTCCCGGTGAATTTTCCCCAATGCATTGTGATACGCCGTTATGTAATATCCACTTATCGTGGGAAATCATAACTTACCTACACATGAATTGCTGGCTCAGCAAATTATAATGGAGCGCATTTGCTGCAGTCTGAATTTATGCTAAGCTGATTTAAAGTTGCATCTTTCGCCATAAGTAATTTTATGTAATGACAAAAACTAGGATTATCGCAGCTTCTGTTAACAGGAAGATCTTAAATTTTTTGTTGAGATTACTAAGGCGTTCGATGTTCCTAAGGCCAATGTTGTGCACGTAGCCTAGATCTAGGTTGTTATCCTGCTTGGCTATGTTGGCTTGTGCAGGTGGAAGGGGTTGTAGGACCGTTATGGTGTGGCTCCTGTTAGGGTATACCGTTTCGTTTTGGATTTGAATGATGAAGATCCCTTCAAGTCCTTGGAAGTTATTCGATCTGACTTCACCTTTAAAACTAGTCAGGAAGATAGTATCCGAATTTATGAGCTCAATAATCTTTTTTGCGTTTGTATGGTACGAACAAGTTACCGAACTTCTTTTTAAGAGTCTTGTAGCACAATATTCTACATGAGCTTTTTCAAGTACTTTGTAACGGTCCGAGGTGTTAGTGGCAAAAGGACTATCAAAAGGGTGTTCCATATTCTCCTTCTATGGAGGTGCTATAGCCCAAGAACATACCATCACGTCATCACAAGTTAAAAACATGCCTATCGATAAATCCTTATGACCTTTCCTTCTTACACTACCATTACAACCCCCCGCTTACAGGCACAGTGGGCTGATCCTGGCAGCAGAAGGAAAGGGGGTTCAGGTTGTGATGGCGTGGCATGCTAGCTCCATGCACATCCTAGTGCGTCGGAATGGGGGGGTTCTTGCCATCTCAACGCTGAAAGGTCGTTACGTATTAACATGCCGAGAAATATAGAAAAAAAGATCGGGTTCAAAAGGAGCCCGAATTCGTCCTAATATTTTAACCCTGAAAAACCTAAAAGTGAGGAGAGGGCACGGTGTTATTGCCTCTCAGAGGGGTAGCCCACCCACGCATCCCAGAGGATACCACCATGGCTGATATTCCCTCAATTTAATATCAGCCCCTTAGCATCTTTTATTATGCGGACTTAAATTTTCATTCTATATACCAACGCACAAGAACTAAAAACTTAAAAAAATCATCTGCAACGTCCTCATTGAGATTAAATGAAATTACTTTACCATATCAATTCATTTCCTCTTCTGGTCATCCTGTTAAGCCCATCGCCACATCCACCATTGACTTCGTTTAAAGACCGCTTTATGGCCCGCTCATCGAGTAGCTAGTAAACAAAAAAACTCAAAACTACTTCCCAAAAAAAATGATCGAATCAGGACCCACGGTGAAAATGAGAAGATCGAGAATTTTGGAGAACAATGCAAAATATTTATTCATAAAAAAAACTTAAACTAACAATCTTATCCTAAACCTAAATCTCCTAAATGATTAACTAATAATAAAAAAAGCAACAAAAATGATTGAACTGTAGTATTTTTTTTGTTTTAATGTTTGTAATGTTTAAAATATATATATCATCAGTTAATAAAAAGAAACTTACCAAAAATTATATCCTTTGAGGTGGTGCACCGCTCCAGAGGTTGTATTGAAATTAAATCTGTATGATGAAGAAATTATTTTAAAACATCTGACCATCACTTCACTTTTACACCATAACGAAGGTTTTGGGAGCTCATTTATTTTTACCATACATATATATTTTTTTTGTACTAGAGGTATGGACGCTATGGATTTAAATAAATTAGTTTGAATTAATTAATTTTTTTTCACCTTTTTTTTATATCTTGTAGTAAATCTAATTTGGTGAACTGAATGGGATGTGGATGATCATAAGCAAATTAGGAAACTATTTTATTTATTTATATGTATTTACTATAGCAAAAGTATAGGAATGATTTAAGTAGGAAAAATATTGGTTAATTAAAAAAATTATTTATTCATAAAGGAAAAGTGAAAAAAAAAACAATACTATTGGTAGAGTGATGCTTGGTGATCGTTGTAGGAGGTAGCGGTGTTGGTGTGGTTGGTGTTGGTGGAAAAACTTCGAGGTAGCATAGGTACGGGAGCGTCAATCTGCTTCAATCAATCAATTTTTTTCGGGTCATCAAACCAACCGGCATTTCTTGAACCTTTTCGCTTGGATGGAACACGCACTTGGGTGAGGATTGTCGATTTTAGGGTGCTCTTATGTCCCCCTTTTTTTTGGTTGCATGCGGGTCGTGGGGGGAACAGGTATACTTTTGTTCACGTGGCTAGGTTTTTTTTTTGTATTCTGGGTTTTTGTTCTGTGGTCTAGGTTTTTTTATATTTTGGCGAGGTTTTCGGGGTTCTGCGATTACACTTTTAATTAGATCGTCAGTCGTTAGGATTACTGGGTAATGTGTTTTTTTTCTTTTTTGGGCGCGGAGATCGGCTTTTTTTTTACACGCACAAAGGGTTTTTTTTTTCTCTGGTTGTTACGCCCGGTATTTAAACGCTGGAATTTTAAGCGCATAAAATATGTGGGTAGGTTTCGAGTTTTCGGTTGTTTAGCGATTTTTCGTTTCTAACGAACTATTGCGCACTACTCGCTTGTTTTTTTGTTTTTTGCTTGTTTTAATTTTATCGGCACAAAATGCAGTTTTTGGTAATTTATTTTATTTTTAAACAAAAAGTGTGGTTTTAAAAAATGGCACGAACAAAAGCCAAAAACTATATATTTTACCACGGCAAGCAATTCAAATTCCGGACACAAAAGAGAGCGAGTGGAGGCAATCCTGGCCTTTTATAGCCTGTCGATAATCCTAGGAGCGTCATGCATTTTCGAAAATTTTCGAAAGAGAGGCAAACTATGATAATGGCGTCTAGCAGGTTTCCGATGATGCTGTTTCTAAAGGAATTTTTGACCAAAGTATCTCGTAATGGGTTCCAAAATCATTTTTGAATTTTTCAAAAATAGATGTGATATTTTTATTTATTTATAGTTAAAATCCGCCCAGAAAAACACCACCGGAAACACTTCCATCATATATGTTTCTAGTTAACTTGTCTGTATTGGTGTCATCACAAACCAAGCCGAAGTTTATAGTCGTCTCTTTTCTTTTCTCTTAATTTTGTTTTTCATTCGAAGCCAATGGATGACGATTAATATTGAGAACACAATCAGCGGAATAAAATGTCGAATCTCCATTTCGCAAGTTCTCTTCCGGCAGATTAATCGTATAACACTTACACACAACGATAGACACATTCCACACCCATTGTACCAATACGTTCCACAGATTTCTAAATTTATTTGCACACATATTTGAAGGTTCTAATCTAGGCTACAGGAAACGATATTCTCAAACTGTGACTGTTGGTTGTTATTTAATCTGAATTATACTTACATTTGAACACAAAACATTTAAATCGTTTGTCACAACTTATCATGAGGAAATTATCTATAATGCCATACGTCTCTTGGTGGTTGACTAGCATTTTGTTGAAATTAAGATCAATCTGCTTGTTCCCTATAATCGATGCTCTTGTTTGTAGGAGGTTGCCAAATTTGATTGAGGAGATACTGGATTAAATGCTTACGATCCTGTTCTTTAAGGTTATTGGCAGTAATTTTGTCTAGTTTCCCAAGCATTTCCTTGAAGTATCGAATGTTAATCAGGTGCACCATCTTGAAACTGACATCAATTATGCATCCCCTTCCTTCTTTTAGTGAAATTAGCGGCTCTTTGTAATTGAAGACATTTAGTCCCTCAGCGGTTGTTGCTATATGGTTAATCTTTTTTATGTAAGAAAGAGATAATAATTGTTTAAATTTATATAATTGTAGCCTTACAAACTAGGTTATAACATTAATATTATATAATATGCAGAATTAATTGCTACACTTATAATGGAACATAATTTTAATGCTAGAAAAAGATAAGATATTAAATAGATATTTGTATGCTCATTTTCGGAACTAAGTTTTATTTTTAAGGATAAGCCATCCTTCCCCTTTTTTTAATATATGCTTTAGCAGAAAATATTTTGAGTATTCCTTATATAATCTTTTTGATGTATGCATTTTTTATTTAATCTTTTTAGTTTTCTTTTCATTATATGATTATTACATCTTAATTTATTGATCAATCAGAGATTACAATAATCATCTTATAGACTAACGAAATAATTCGAAATAAAGTTTACCTACTAACAAAAAATGTAGGAAAAAAATTATAAATGTATAAAGTACATTATTTACATATTTAAAAAGTATAACAAAAGTTTATTTTTAAAGTAGCTCTGCTATAGTGAAAGTTAAAATCTAATAAATTGGACACAAAATTGGTTTCCCTAACACAACGAGTTACAGGTTCATTAAGTGCATAGTTAACTCTATGGTTATTTTTATGGAAAAGATTACGTTCTCTTAATTGGCGAGATGGTCCATACATAGCAATTAAAGATAGCAGGTGAGGGCGGTAATATGATTGGACAAAATATCACTAATAAACATAACTGAAAAGATTTTACATCTATTCCCAAGAGGCTGTAAGCCAATGAGTTGACATCTTGTAGAGTAATAAGGCGTTTCATTGTTCCCACCAAGCTTCCAAACAATAAATCTTGAGAAATTTTTTAAATTATTGTTATTATTGTTATTATTATTATTAAATTGAATGAATATTATAGTGTGGATTCCATAACACACAGCAATACTCTAAAACAGACCTCACATAGGCAGAAAACAGAGATTTAAAGGTATATGTGTCCGTGAACTCTTTTGAATTTCGTTTTATGAAACCAAGCTTGGTGTTAGCCTTAGTAGGAATATATTCTATATGCTTAACAAGATTTGGGATCAAAAACGACTCCAAGATCCTTTTTCTCAAAAAGAAAGAAAGAAAGAAAGAAAGAAGGAAAAGCATTGATATTTGGTGACGTTTAAAAATAATTGGTTTTTACTATACCATTCAGTAAGTCCGTGAATGTCTTCTTGTAAAAAAAGGCAATCAGCTTCATTCTTAATACATCTTGGAAATTTCAGATCATTTGCAAACAAAAGGCGATGGGAATTTGAAAAAAAAACATCAGGGTAGGAATCGAATAATGTGATTTGTGTTAGTTGACAGTCACAAAAATCAAATTCTGCTGCGTAAGGTTATTGTCACATGTGACAATCATATTTTTGTGACTTTTTCTTTTGACAGCTATTTTGTTGTCATTTTCATATAAAATACAAATTGTATTTTCATTTTCTAAGGTCTAAAACAGAAAAACTTAACTATTAGTGCCTGTGTAATCAGTTTTATCCAACCAAAATTTATAAAGTGAAAAATATTCAGGAGCAATAAAAATGTGCAACTCTTGAAAAAGCCCAGGAACAAACCCGTGGACACAATTCTGTCCACTTCTGTTCACACACAATACATATTTATAAGTTCTAAATTATTTATAAGTAGTTGAAGCTCACAAATGTAACCTTCTGTTGCATTCGAAGGCAATAATGCGAATTAAAACAAAGCATTAGTCGCATTCGGTTTGATTAAATCGATTTTCATTTCTTCATATTTATGTACCAGAAATTCCTTTTTCCAAAAAAAAACTAAATGTATAATTCTTTCCTTAAGATAGTAGCACCCGCTCCGGATATCCAATCCAGTAGTTTAATAGTCTGCTAAAATGGGCCAAATTATAATGTGTGAGACAACTTCTTCAAGTTAGAAAATCAAATAAATACATTTTTGACAGCTCTCAGTACTTGTCTCTCTAAGTCATGCCAATTTCTTAATAATTTTTGGTGATCACCTTACACAGACGAAAAATATAATGTGATCACATTTGATTATCATAAATGTGACAATCACCAATCACTCAAGCCGATTCCACTTCCGGCATATCATTGATAAAAATCAGAAAAAGAATCGGTCCAAGATGACTGCCTTGGGGGACCCCTGATGACACATATACGGGAGAACACAATATTGTAATATTTTCTCAGATTCGTTAATAAAACTTAGTCACTTTTAAATTCTCCACTTATTAACTTCACAAAATAAAACACTTAACTTTTCTTACAACAAAACAATTTATTGTTCACCACTGAAATTGATTCACTAACTTTACTTCTATTACAATCAACTTTACTCATTCACGATCAAAGATAAACTGCGTCCTCTGCCGGTCAGACATGTGCTTTTATACTTTTCAAAAGGTTCCCGAAAAAGCTGGAAGGTTCTAGTATTTGCTTCTAGAGATTTCCATAGGGGAAATTTCCCATAAATTTCCCTTTCCAAGGCTTTCATTCTGATGGGTAGTATTGGAAGTTCGAAAACTCACCAAAGCTCCCCGTAGGTTGGTTTTGCGTCATTTCTAATACCGAATTCTGTGTTTCTTTTATTCGAGAGTAGTTATAGTTCATTCAAGAGTCGTTATAGTACAAATGTGACAGTCGTTACACTGCCCCTCCTTAAGATTGATCGACTCGAGCAAATCCATCACATCCTTCACCATTATAACGGTGTATGCGGTCACTGTGAACTACTTTCATTTTGACTCTCAGTCCTCTCTGAATACGGTAGACGACATCATTTATTCGTGTTACAACAGAATACTTCTATCGGAGGCCTTCCCAATTTTGTTGAAATTTCGGTGAAAGTCCCTTCCGACGGTGGGGACTATAAAACCAAACAAGTTCTCCCACTTTAAATCCGTTTCTTATCGCTTTTGTGTCGTATCGTGTTTTCACTCGATCACTTGATAGCTTTATATTTGCCCTTGTCCTTTCGTGAATGTCAAGAACCTTTTCTTTCAGGTCTTCCACGTAGTCGTCTATTTCTTGGGGCTCATTACCACAACATCCAAATTTTATTTCACTTGGCAGTCGCGTTCGTGTTCCCGAGAAGGATATCTGATGGTGTATGTCCTGTTGAGCTATGTACTGCACTTCGATAGACCATCAAGAATAATGGAATATGCCGATCCCAGTCTCGTTGGTTGTCGCTTACAACTTTGGAAAGGTGCGCTTTAAGAGTCCTGTTGAATCGTTCAACCATTCCATCAGATTGTGGATGAAGCAGTGTTGTCCTCGTTGTTTTAATGCCAAGGAGTGTGCAAACTTCCTGAAAGATTTTGGACTAGAAGTTTCTTCCTTGATCTGAATGAAGTTCCATCGGTACACCAAACCTGCTTATCCAATTAAAAACAATCTGACGGCTGTTTTGGTTTCCCTGATTTGGGATGGCAAATGCCTCAGGCCACTTCTTAAAGTAGTCCATTACTACCAGGTTGTATCGGCTTCCACTTTTGGTTTCTGGAAAAGGTCCTGCAACGTCTATTGCAATCCTCTCAAAAGGCGGGCCCACGTTATACTGCTGCATTTTACTCTGGATTTTTCTGCCTGGTCCCTTGCTTGCAGCACAAGTATCACATTTTCGGCACCATTTTTCAACGCCTTCCCTTGCATGTATGCAGTAGAATCGGTGCCTTACTTTCTCCAGTGATTTATTGATATCCAAATGTCCTCCGGAAGCTCCCTCATGCATCTCTTGAAGAACGTCATTAACTTTGAATCGAGGTACGATTAGCTGCATCACATATGATTTGCCGTCTGTGGACTCCCACTTACGTCTTAGTACTCCTTCTGCACATGAAGCAAGTCCCATTGTTCCTCTTCGATGTTGAATCTGGAAGTCGTATATCTGCAATCTCTTGATCCACCTTGCCACTTGACCTTCTGGATTTTTGAAGTTCAAAAGCCTATTAAGTGCGCCATGCTCTGTTCGAAGAAGGAACTTCTGTCCATAGATGTACTTATGGAAGTGTTTTGTAGCCGATATTAGAGCTAGAAGCTCTCTTCTGGTCACACAATAATTTCTTTCTGACTTTGAGAGTACCTTGCTGAAATAGGCGATGACCTTCTCTTCTCCATCATGAACTTGCGACAGTACGGCTCCAATTCCCACGTTACTTGCATTAGCGTCGATGATGAAAGGTTTTCCTGGTGTCGGATAGGCCAGAACAGGTGTATTGCACCAACACAATTACTATTTGTGGTACGCTGCACTTGTGGCTTATGACACTTAATAAAATTCAAAGCAGCTATCATGTCAAGATATTTTTAAAAATTTATAGTACATAGATAGACGTGCAGTCTCGATATCTGTCTTTTTTTTGTATTAACTGTTTACTTTATTTTTAGCCCAGTTCTAGAGTTTCATATGTATCGAAGTTAAGGTTGGTTTCCATCACGACCTTTAAAAAAAAAGTAATAATTGGGAACTGGTACCTATTCTTTTAATTGTCGTCCAAAGGTACCCTCACACAAATACCAATAAATTTTTTGAGTAGGGATAAGTTTCCTACAAAACTTATCTCTTTTTTGTAGGTGCCCGAAGAAAAAGAGTTAAGAACGGAAAATTAAACTAAGATGTCTAGATGCACAGCTGAGTAAGCCGGGTTTTAATAATAATTTGTAATTTTTTGTCTTTAACGATTAAGGTCTTTCGTATGTGACACCGTCTTATAACCACTTCATACAAGTTATTCCCTATAACCTTACTTACTATTTTAGTGAATTTTGGGCTTAACTTCGCACTGAAGTGTTTCTTAGCATCACTTAAAACAGTATTGAATTGAAAAGTATTGTATGAAAATAGTATCCCCTACACTATAATTTACGTCTCTATTTCTCAATATGTACGTATTTTCGTGACTTTCATGTGCTTACTCTAAGGCCGTTCTTAAGTATGAATGTACAACGTTCATTTTCGCAACTTTTGGGAGCCAGTCTATCTCAGACTGATTGAGGCCACCTAGATCCTTCAAGAGCTTATAGTGTGCCTCGTGCTGAATCATTCTTTGCCCGAAGGGGGCTTTGTAGGGTGACATTGTGAGGGCGGAATGTATTGTGCGCTACATTCGCTACTAATCCTTTCCCGGGGTCAATGTAAGATCTGATGGCTGCCAAAATGGACCGGTTAACCCGTTCACTCGCATTGGCTTATGGTGAATATATTGCGGTGCGGTAATGTCTTGCTCCAAAATGTTTCTATGATCTTAGTGAGTTCACGCCCTACAAACTGAGTCCCATTGTTTGAGAGGATACTTTTTGGTACCCCATAAACCAAGAATATTTCTTCCTGTAAGAATTTCACAGCTAATAGAGCACTCGCTTTTTTCCAAATAATTTCGTTACTTTTTTTATAACGCCATTATTATTACAATAAATATTTGAATCTACAGTGCTTACTTAGACTGTAAACACATTTTCATGACCATAACCTCGACCGTGTGTTGACACTTGTGAACTTTGGTTGTTGTTTCTACCATAGCCACCTCGATGAATGCCTCTGCCGTAACTTCCCCACAGATACCCTCTGTTGCAGCCACCACGATGTCCCGATTTTGAATTTGAATACCCTCTGCCTCGGCTGAATTGTGTATAACCTTGTTGCTTACAGTATCTTTGTGGATGCCCAGTTAATCCGCATTTGTAGCACTTGCTTCTCATTTCTGCATTGAATACATTTGAGTTATCTCTGTCTGATTTTGTTGCCTTTTGGCTTTCTTTTTCTATGCTTTTCATCATTATTTTCGATTTAACATAGTCACGGGCTCTTTCTCTTTCCTGTAATACATCTATCAAATCACCAATATAAGAATACTTGTGAGGTAGGGCTTTCAACATATAGCGCAGCTTCTCTTGCTCGTCTAATTTACCGCCGGATATTATTAATGCGTTCGCGGCCTTTTCAAAATCATCAAAAAATAATGTCACATTTTCATAATAGCTCAATTTAACATTTTCTAATTTGCTATGACAGACTATTTGTAATGCAGTAGATTCTTTTGAATACATTTGGTCGAACTTTTGCATTATTTCGAAACTTGTGTTCAGGTTGCTGATGTATTCTAATTGACGATTTGATATTGAGCTATATATATAATCGTAGCCTTTATGTCTTTCTTATTCCATGCTTCATTATCTGTTTCTAATCTTGCTCGTGTTGTCTGCTCCTTACACTCTTTGAACTCCAATAATTTTAGTATTCTTCTTTCCCAACTAACATATTCAAATCCATCAAAAATGGGAATCACGACATCGTCTACCTTAACATGCCATTTCTTCTTTTTCACTTTTTAGTTTCTCAGAGTTTTCAATAAAATTTTTAATTTCTTGCACTTCCAGAAATTGATCTGCAAACAATTTTCTTATTTTTTTTAAATTCTTTATTAAAAACAATTTTTATTTTACTCATATCACTAGCACAATTTTGGACACGTGGTAGTTTGCTTCTATTTTATATTCCATTTCTTTACAATTTTGATTAATTTTTTTGTTATTAATCTATTGTGCAGGTTTTATTAAATAACCATGTTCTGCTACCATGTTAAAATAATTTATATACAACACAATTTCTGTTTTTAAACTTCATATAATTAAGAGGTTTACATATTGGAGAACTTGACTTAAGTATAGAGGAAGAAACAGGCTAAACTTAGCTTACCAAAATTGGCGCATAAGCTACTTAATGTCTAATCTCGTATGTACATTGAGTCAATCACAAACTGTTGGTTTACATAATTCAACAGCTTTATTACCAAACAATTTGTCAGTTGGTCCCCAACTATGATGATGTACGAATTCCCGCGGATAGGGTCCTAGAAAATCAACGTAGAGATGCTGAAAAGGCCTCTCTACGCTGAAACTCTTTCCCATTTCCACTCTAAGTATCAAGTTTGACAAGACCTGAGCAAACATATTAGGCCAATAGCAATGTTGGCGTAAGTGATAAAGCGTCTTTGCAATTCCTCCGTGAGACGACCTTGGAAGATTATGAGCTAAGGCAATTAGAGACTCCGTCATTTCAGTCGGAACCCAAATCTTCCAAGTTAAGTCATCTTGTAGTGGGTTCCCACTGAGTGTTTGACTTTCTTGTAGATGTATCCACCAGAAACCTGGGAGTCAGGAAGCCGCTCTTGATTGTCTTAGATGTGCCTAGTGAGCTGTAGGTATTCCTCAGATTGGAAATGAGGATCGTCTAAATTTAGATGGGCTACCTTGGACGGGTCACTTTGTTCTAATGTGGCCAAATTTCCTTAAAGGACCAGAGCGTCGTCCTCATAAGCTCTCAACAGAGCATCGGGTACTCTGTTTAGAGTACCTTTTCGGTGTTCAAGTATGAAATCATACACTTGGAGTTTCATGCTCCACCTAGCCAATCTTCCTGTCGGATCTTTCAAGCTCATCAGCCACTTCAAACTTGAGTAATCTGTGATCACTCTGAAACGAAAACGCGCGAAATTTCTGAATACCTTTAAGGGCTGCCAGGCACGCACGTTCTGAAATGGAATAATTTCTCTGGGCAGCGTTTAGCTTCCGGGAAAAGTAATATATTGGGCGTTCTGCCCCATTTTCATCACACTGACAGAGTTTCCTGTAGCAGAGGTATCGCACAAAATCACGAACTCCTTTGAAAAGTTTGAGTTTATGAGAACTGGGGCTGACGTAAGACCTTTTTAATAGCCTGAAATGCTCTTTGAGCTTCTTCGTTGAAAATAAACCTTTTACCTTTTTTTTAAATATCTGTGAAAGGTGCAGCGATGGTGGAGAAGTCCTTCAAAAATCTCTGGTACCATCCTGCCATGCCTAAAAATCTCCTGACCTGATGTAGACTTTTTGGTACCGGAAAATCGAGTATAGCCGCTAATTTTTCGGGGTCTGCCTTAAGACAACCTTGCCCTACCCTATAACCCAAGTACTGTAACTCCTTGAAACAGAACTTAGAGTTATCAACATTTATCGTTAGCCCTGCGTCATCCAGTCTTTTACTTATGGTGGTCAAAATTCGGATATGTTCGAATGAACTTGAAACAACTAACAGGTCGTCCAGGTAGACAAAAACCGGATCTCGTAACTCAGGTGGGATCACCAAGTTCATCAGGTATGTGAAACTCTGCGCCGCGTTGCACAGTTCAAATGGCATTACTTTGAATTGGTAAAGTGGGCGGCCTGGGACGGTAAAGGCTGTTTTTTCCATGGATCCTGTCTCCAGCGGTATCTGCCAGTATGCATCTTTCAGATCCACACTTGAAATAAAGTGTGTCTCAGAAAGGCGTGCTAACAGTTCCTCTATATGCACAATTGGGCTCGCATTCTTCTTTGTCACAAGGTTTACACTACGAAAGTCCAAGCACAGATGGTTTTTCCCAGGCTCACTAGCACCACTGGAGGACTCCATGCACTTGAACTTTCTTCAATGACCCCTAAAGCGAGCATGCGATCCAATTTCGCGTACATTAGGGCTTGTATCGCTGGAGACACGGGATAGTGCCTTTGCTTGATTGGCGTAGTGTCACCAGTGTCTATCACATGCCTGATCAACTTAGTTTACCCTAACCCTTTTAATGTAGACGAGGGAAAGCTTTTCACTACATCCTGTAATCATCGATTCCAAAGGTGTCAATTCACACTGATTAAGGATGACTTCCTTCGTATCGATGTTCGACGTTATGTCTATCTCCGAGATGATATGAGGAGCAATTTTGAATAATCTCCAAAAATCGATGCCTAGATATAACTAACAATGAATCTAGATATAAGGTTTGAGATAGCGTAGGAACGATGCAAAGATTAAGGTCTTTGACTTCCCCCTTATACCTCACCGATGCTTTTATCATGCCTAAGACTTGTTTTCGATTACCATCCGCTGTAGAAATCGTTAATTGAAACTTTTTTGGTTGTATGCCTATAGTCTGAAAAATTTCTAAGCCCTCAGAACCAAGAAAGCTAACACTAGCACCTGAGTTTAATAAACCTAGCAAAGACCGACCGAAAATTTGTACCGATACGTAGGGCCGTGGGTCATCCGAGTGACTATTTAGTGTTGTCGCTGATACTGCTTTAATATATTTCTTTTTTTGCTGGAATGTTTGCCTTAATTTCTGAATTCCCTTTGATGGTTCTCGAAAAGTAAAAATCCTGGCCCCAGCTTCTTGATAGTCTTTCAATCGTTCATGTAACGTCTTGGCTTGAGGTTTTGGCTTTGTTTTGGGATCTTCTTTCGGTAGAGTTGTTAGTTCATCAGATATGGTGGAACGTCTGAGTATTTGCACTTTATTGGTTTTTATTTTAGTTTATATTTCAACTCCGGGTTTGAACGAGTTCAACAATTCTCCTCGGTAGAAGGATTGTTCCTCATTGGGTGCTCCGAACATCGATGACACTTGGGAGTAACTAAATTTTTAAGCCCACATCTTAAGCAGAAAAGGCGTCTCTGATCATCTGTACACTCTCTGAATGTGTGTCCAACTCCCATGCAGTTCCACCACTTTGGTGCTTCGACATTCCGTTGGAATGCCTCAACCAAAGCTGTACTTGCACGGGATGTACCCTCTTCGGAAAGATCAAGCTCATTTATGAGTCGTCGTGCTGGTGGATTTGAAAAATTCTGGGTAGCTCTGGTTCTGAGTTATTCCTGTCCCTTGAGAAATTTCTCAATAGTCCGGCAAACATACACCATCTCCGGTAAGCTATTGGTGTTAAACGTGATTAAAAGCCCTCCCATCCTTCTCCTCATGTTTTGCTTAATTAGTTCAATCAATTCCTTAGCAGGTTTGGGTACTCGCATCCTCGAGTTGATTTGAAGCAAGTCATCATAAAAGTTGTTAAAGGATTCGTTAAGTAATTGCTTACGGTCAATCATCTTCCTGGACAATTCGGAGTCGGTTTCTAAGCTCCGATATTGCTCTATGAGGGCTGCACGGAGAATCCTCCATGACGAACAAGGGTTATTCCTTAGAAACAAGAGACGGAGCTTGTGGTGTGGTGTTGGTGGTCGGGTGTGAATTGTTTAAATTAAGTTGGCTTATTTGGGCCAAGAAGTTTTCGACATTGGAACCCTATGTCATATCCACTGGATGTACAACTTGGTCGCTCACTCAGTTTGTGGCTTGATTTCAAATAGGGTTTGAATTGCCATTTAATACAAACCGGTTTGTCGGATTCGGTGGTGTTGTATCTCTTGCTTGATTTCCTGTATTATTAACATATGGAGGAGGTGGAGGAGGAGCAGGTGCTGCTTTGGAGAGTGCCTCTCTCATCATTATTCCTACGTGTTCCAAAATTTTAGTTTGGCTCCGAGCTAACTCCTTTCGTAAAAACCGGTGGTCTTCGGTCTTATGTAACCCCATCGTTGCTGAAACTACCTCCTGTACGTATGCTGTAAACTGTTGAGCCTCCTGCGTATTATTGGCATTTAATGGGCTAGAGCCCTCTGCCGTATTTTCCTGTCCTCGTCCATTTAATGCACAATCCCTATTTCCATTGTTAAGGCCTGATCCCGAGGTACGTGCTCCAACATCGTCATCCGTCGGACTAGACCTACCTTCTCTAGCTGTATTGTTAAGATTCATGCTATTCCTATGTGCGTTTCGAGTATTGTCTAAATTATGGTCTCGATGTACCTTTTTTCGACCTCGGCCACCCACAGAACCACAAAAAAGAATACTCTACACCTTTAAAAAAAAGGCAACTATCCTAGCAACAAGACTACCAGAAATAAAACAAATTAAGCTACTTTACTCTGGGCTTTCCTTCATACATTTTAATAATTTTCTCAAATATATGTGTATATGAATGTATAGTTGATAATTAATGAACTTCGATCTCAAAAAAAAAAATGTTCAAAAAAAAAGAAAATAACATATAAAAAAAAAACTATGATTGTATGAATATTTAACTTTGTCTCATAACCTATCAGGGATGCGGCTCAAAAATAAAATTAAGGGGATACTAAAATCAATTTGAAAAAAAAATAATATTGAGGTTATCAGTTTCCTAGAAAAAATAGGAACTTTAAGAAGAGCCTAATTAAAAAAATATGATTATAAAAACACCAAATGCTACAGCGGACGTAGGTTAGGTTACTTACGACTTACCTACCGGTTAGCTTTGTGGTGATCACCCTTCATTCACATCGTCTTCAATACCTAGGCTGAAGCAAATTATTTTTAACTTTCTGTGTAGAGTCTCAAATAAAGTTCCGGGCTCTTGCAACTAGTATTCGTCAGGACTATTTCAACCGACAAAAGTCCGTGAAACTACTCGAACGATCCAGTTGTTCTTTTGAAGCCTTGCTCGTATAACTATCTGTATGACACAAAATCTAGAATAATGTAAACATCCTGAGTTCGGAAACAGTGTCAACCGAGAGTAACCTCTATGCTCCAGAGTCGAGGATCCTATTCGTCACAACAATGGTAGTCTACACATGTACTACCCTACTGGATGACGATCTCGGATCTCGCAACTGAGTTGAAAACTGAATAAACTATATTTGACGTTAAGTTTTTCTCCATTAAAGTTAAATGTCTTCGAAAGCTAAACAAGGTTTGGATGCTTTCGCTTAAATAAGCTTGACAGACTTCTTCAAGCTAGACACCCCTAAAAACTAGCCGACCTTTTTGGACCCCTTAGTTGGGCGCCATCTGTAACGAAAATACCTTGTGTGAGTGCGATGGTGTCATATCACACTACATATGTAACCTAAGGATTCATTCACTGGTAGGGGTTATGGAATTTCTGAGTCATCCTAGTCAAATCTCCTCTAATCAGTATGTCTATTCCCACCGAGTAAAAATTAGCTCCTCACACGAGAAGAGAAAATTTGCTTATATAAACTTGCTTTAACTGCAATTTACTTTTTAATCACCTCTCAAGTTATAAAGGCTTTTAGAAGATAGCGATGTCCGCTATGTGGTTTTCATTCCTAATCTAATGCTTTCCCTTACTCCCCTAGTATCTCATCCTTCTCATCCCAACCTATATCCAGAACAGGTTGTTACAGACCCACCTGTTCCTTCATATAGAAACAAAAAGGGGATCAAATCTCTGAGTATCTATAGGCCTGCTTGCAACCACACTTTCTAGCTCGTCGGAGGGCTGAGTTTTTGTATTACTGAAATTGGACCAGATTACTTTATTTCAGGCTTAGTCTGAGGTGCTGTATGACTGCAATGTCTTTAAAATCGAGGACCCGAATATTTGGCTGTTTCTATTTTCATATCGCGTGGGAGAGCTTAAGTGTTGGAGCCCCCAGGGTAACTGTCCCTCCCCTAAGTGCTTAAAAAAAAACTTCCTTTAAGGAACTCCTTGACCACTGCGATTTACCCTATAATAGCAATGGTCCCTTATTGTACAAGGGAAGTTCAAAAATAAAATTTCCCTTAACTTACTTTTATTAACACCTTAAGTATCCCTTATATTCTCTATACCACATCCCATTTCTTTTTTTTTAGCACCGATCCATTCTGAATCTTCTTCTGTAAACTTTATTCAAAACTGGCATAATACCTTACTTAACTAACATCGTATATTATCAAAAAGCTCTTTTCCCCTTTACTAACGTTGATAAAAAAAAAATGTAATCATAAGTGGATTTAGTTTTCTTTTAAGCTTTCATTTAAGACGTTAAGCGTTAAAAAAAAATGAAAAATAGAGTGTTATGTTGAAGTATGTTGAAATAAAAGAAAATCTATTTTAAACTAGTCGAAATTTTTAGTGACGTATTTAAATTGATTTAAAAAAAAAAAATTAATATCTTAGGAAGTAAATAATAATGATCAACTTAAATAGAGCTAGTTTTATCATATCTTACATTTCAATTGTGAGTTGGGTTTTAGTATATATTTATCTCGCTCTTGAAATTGAGTGTCTTAAAAATCTGTCCCAAAATTTGTTTACTCAAAAACAAACTCAAATAAATGTTCAACTTTAGATAGCTAAATAGCATTTACAAAAATTTAAAAAAATAACAGATGACTTACCGATCTTCGATGAAGTGTGCACACCCTTCGATTCGGCAGCGATGTTACTTACAGATGTCTTGAAGCTATGAAGATGGTTATAAAATTGAACACTTTGGCACCGAATTCAATTTAATTCAATTTACCGATTATTAATAGTTTTGTTTTAGATTATTTAATAAGCAAGAGCAATTAACTTCACACGGTTAAGGGGTAAAGATTTACAAAATAAAGAAACTAATAATCATTTTTCTGCTCTCTTTCTCTACGTTATTTTACTTTCTTTTTATTGAACAATTATAAGTACATATATATATATATCTCGTGATTTCATGCACGAACTTTTTATTTCTTTCTAATCTTATGAATTTTCTTATACTTCTTTTTATTTTTACATATTTTAAAGTTTTCTCATTACATTCTCCGAACACTGACTTTAAATTTCGAAGCTAGGATTTTCGCGTTTAGGTACTATTTTTTTTATTATTAAGTGCATTATTATTTCTAAGTGCATTTTGATCAAAGGGGCACTTGTTTGTTAATCGAAACCAAATTATAGTTTTGACGAGTTAAGCGGACGAAAATTAACTGGCATTGGTTGTTTTGCTCTTGTTCTAATCCCGTTCACCGAATTCTTACTATATGGGGTGTATGAGGAAGACGAGGCTTACGAGCACCCGTTATAACGGAATCCTCTGTTATTGCTGAATCGATTTTCTCTCTCGCGAATCGCTTCTCGATCGCTCCAAATTTGATGGATAGCCGAAAGTAGAAAAATGTTTCCTGTCTACTTTGGAGCGCTTTTTATGTCGCTGTTCGAGTACTTTGCAATTTACTGCACTCCCACGTCCTCCTTGTACTCGCTAGATTGCTTTCGTATCTTGTTTAAGAGGTCTTATATCAGCTCTTTTTTGTTCTATATGGTTAGAGGCCCACCGAGAGCTCGTAAGATTCGTGAACTGTTGAAAGGGTGTATGATATTATAAATCTATATTTCTTGACGCAACCAAAAGAACAAAAAAAAAACTCACCATCGATAAATCAATCTAGCCCTTTTTTCCAATGTCCATGCAATAAGGATGAGAGTTAAATTGGTTCCCTTTTGACCAATGAATCTATTCCGGGTTAGTTACGTTAACGCCTCGCTGCACCAAAAAGTAGGAAAACTTTTAGTTCTTTATTAAATCGGGATAAAACTATTGAAACTTACATTTTACGGAAATTTTAACAGTCGTAACTGAAAGTAGGTCTTTCTTTATGCTTCAAACGGGGTTCAGTAATCGTATTTTACAGGAAGACTGTACCCAGTGACGACTAACCCAGAAAAAGAATGTCACACCTTATCCCTGGAACCACGAGGCCGTAGGTGCACATTTGAATGTACTAGAAAAATGTATTTTGGTAATGGACTGCTCAGGCTGAATAACGCTTTAAGCTGATTAATGCATTTTATTCTCTTTCTGTTCCCATTACTTTAATTTAAGTTACCAACACTATTACTATTTGTGTTACGCTGCACTTGTGGCTTATGGCACTAAATACAAATTCGAAGCAGCTATCATGTCAAGATATGATTTAAAATTTATAGTACATAGATAAACGTGCAGTCTCGACATCTGTCTTTTTTTTGTATTAACTGTTTACTTTATTTTTAGCCCAGTTCTAGAGTTTCATATGTATCGAAGTTAAGGTTGGTTTCCGTCACGACCTTTAAAAAAAAGGAACAATTGGGAATTGGTACCTTTTCTTTTAATTTTCGTCTAAAGGTAATCTCACACGAATACCAATAAATTTTTGAGTAGAGATAAGTTTTTTACATTTTCTATACAAATCATATATCAAACGATTATTTTTTCTAACTCCTAGTACATCAAGGTATGGTATCTTTCCATTTTTCAATTTCTACTGTAAATTGAATATTTGGGTGAAAATTATTATTTTGGTCTTAAACGTATACCTTAAAAGAAATAAAAAATATCAAAAACAGCTTCGTTATTGAAATGATAAATTTGGCTACAAAATCTATTATTTTTTAATCAAAACCACTGTTCACGGTAATAGCGTTCAATAATATGGAAACCGCTACAGCACAGTCAACAGCTGTTTTTGCGAGTATGATTTTTGAGAAAATAAAACCGCTGACTTTCCCATCCTTCCATATGTGTGTCGAAGCCAATCATGACATGTCAGGGCTAGGAATAACTGTATTAGACTAAGAGCCGACAGCATGTTTTGGGTCTTAATGAAAGAAAAAAAAGAAGAATAGGCATCGAAAACTTCATTTAAGGCTATTCATAAAATCAAAGTCTTGCAGTCCACAATCGGGGCCTGAGTGATTAAGCAGTGCATAGAAAAAAGAAGGACTATTTAAAAAAAAATAATGTTCGCTTTGAATTTTGAATTTTTTAAACGGTCTGACCTTATTAACTAGCACTTAAATGGTCTGGGATTCCATGATATGTCATCTAAGGTGCTTTTCTAGAGAGGGGTGAAAACCAATTTTGCCTAACGCGATTACCTTCGAAGTTGCATTAATACTATTTTTCAATGCACTGTTTTATCACTAAGTCCCCGGTTGTGGAGTGCAAGACTTCGTTTTTTTGAATAGGCTTTAATAAAGCTTTATCGACGCCTATACTTCTATTTTTGCTATCACTCACACCCAAAATCGGCTGTGGGCTCTCGGTCTATATGTATCTAATTATATTATCGTGGATTCTATCTAACAAGGGATAAGAATGTATTATCTAATCGTGACGTTTTTGTCTGAATAAATGTTAGCCTAAGTGGGATTTAGGTCGACATACAGCCCCCTTAGTAATATAGGGTTTTTCACCAGGGACGTTACATAAGTAGATCAACAGGGACAGCAAACGACGCCAATTTTCTTACCGCTCTTTTGACATTTCTCTTCACAAAGGTTTGCCATTTCATGATGGAAAGATATACGAGTTGAAATTATTAAAATTTACTACCGAAATTCGAAGTCAGTGGCCTCAACCTTCAATTTATGGTCCAATTTATGGTCGTCATAATCGTCCTAGCAGATCAGCAATTGAGCGTCTAGTGGAAAAATTTGAATCCACAGGCACAATACAAAATGTTTCCGTGCCAGTGAGACAAAGAAGTGCCCGTAGTGTCGAGAATATTGCTGCCACTGAGGCTCCAGTTGCAGAAAGCCCAAATGAGTCCCTCACACGTCGTTGGGCATCTCTGTGACGTCGCTGTGGCGAATTTAGCGAAAAGATCTTGGCCTAGCCGCTTGACCACCAGAAGCATCGTATGTTCGTGAATTGGGCTGAGCAAGAACTTGAAAATGATTCGAATTTTAATCAAAAAATCATCTTCAGCGAGAACGTGTTATCTCACGAAATGGTCCAGTCGCTTGGCCACTTCGGTCGTGCGATTTGACGCTGTTAGACGATTTCCTGTGGGGCTACGTCAAGTCTATGGTCTATGCCAACAAGCCAGCGACGATTGATGAACCTCGTACGAATATCGAACATGAAATTGCAGCAGTATCGGCCGATTTATGCTTGAAAACCGTCGAAAAATGCAAGCGTGCCCGTGGTGGCCATGCAAAAGAAATCGAGTTCCATACATAATGGCATCGAACTTACTTTCATAGGAATAAAGAATTTTATTGATACCCAAAACCATTTTTGTTTTATTTAAAAAACTTTTGTAGCGGTCTTATTGAAGAACCCGACTTCCATCTTACAGAGAAGTTCCTTTTTATGTGTTTTCATATGTATCTTCAAAACTATACATCTTAAAGCCTACTGGTTTTCAGTGTTTGACGTCAAGTTGATGGTAATATTGAAAACCAAAGAGGAAAGAAGTACTGTACTAACGTAAAGTTTGAAAAAAAAAACAATTTTTAAAAAATTTCTTCTTTTCCAAAATTTTGATTTTGATATTTCATTCCTCTAGAATAATAAGCTAAAACATCTTGATTTGAAAAAAAAAATTAAATGGAGACTTAGCTTTACAAAAAGTTATAGCATGTCATGTAAGTATTGCCATTATTTTTAAATATTTGTTTTGTTTCAAGTAATTTCTTTGAAAATTACGAAACACCCTGTATTCAAACTTAAATTATTCAGACCGCACAACGAATTTGGATATGCACTCTTGTGAAAACGAATGTATGAATATGTACCTTTATTGGGTATAGATAGATGTCATTATTATTGGGGCAGGGCCAGCGTTCCATACATTTTTGCCCATTGTCCTTTGAGTTTTTGTTCAAAACTTTTATTTATTATGAAACTAAGAACTATGTAGCTACAATTATAAACGCAGAAATTGAAAAGACCTGAACTCGCACAATTATTGTTTTATTGATTTTTCACAAAGAGTTGATGTTTGTTTAGAGAGGTGCAAGTAAATTTCCCTTATTTGGAACAAGCATTGCATGGCTTAAATGGGTCGAGAATTGTTTTATGAATAACGATTTATGCAACGTTAAAATCCACTTGAATGTAGCATTAAGCATAGTGCGCAGATCGAGACAAAATGTATCTCCCGTATAAAGTTTTTCCCAGGACAAGTTTTATCTCGGATTTTTTTATATTAATATATTTAGCAGGAGGTAGGATATGTATATCGAAAAATTTGACTGCATTGTAACTAAAATTTTCATTCAGATTTGTTACATTGCGAAGTGGAACCGTAGAAGGACATAGGTTAAAATTTAGTTTTTTCGTATTTCCTTATAGTTTATATTAATAACCATACCACCTGATGTCACACAAAAATTTCAAATCCACGAACAGAACTTAAAATTGTATGATTCTGAAGTGGAATATAGTCGGTATTTACATGACCCGAAAAATCCTGTACGATTTTTCCCAATATCGGGTGAAATGTTTACATGAAATGATCTTTCCAGTCCGATTTCTGTCTCTGTCTCATTCACACTTTATGGCTGTTCTTTTCATTTTACATTCTGAGGTAGACGCACTGATCTCTATAAAACACTGGATAGCGTATCGACACAAGAAAGTTGCTTCCATTTGAAGAATTGTTATATTATGAAGCTGACCACTTTTTTGTATTACAATATGACTGTATAACAATTTATAAAAAAATAATCCACTATGAAGACGTCAAATTTCCGTTCGTTGCTCCCCCTCCCCCCCCCAAATCTCTTTGCTGACATTGTTGTGTTTGTAATTTTATTTCATTCACAAATGGTTAAATGAAACGGAATTAAAAATGTAAAGAGTGTGACAAGGAGGTAAAATCGTAAAAAAACACAGACTATGTAATCGCATTCTCCTCATCACACTTATCAGCTGTTTTGTTCAACCTGCTTGCAAACAGAAATAATGAACGAAGTCGATGGTTTCCATATCCCATCTACATATTTACTATTACCTATTTAAACACCTTTCTATTGATATAATTCTGGTGCCATTGGAAAATAATAGCACAAACAAAATGTATACAATGAATAACTTAATGAAAAAAAAAATTATAAAATAAACTCCCACAAAGTTTTCCCTTTTATATCATTGGTCTGTTTCCCTTTCTTCAGATTGAAATTTTGGAAACAGGTTTTTTTGTGATAATATAGACGTCAAATTATGAAGCCGACCACCTAATTGTCATCTTGAAATAGAAGCAAAAAAACTGTTATACATTATAAGGAATACACTATCCAGTGTATATAGAGATCAGTGGGAAGACGTCACATTAGCACCAGCGTTGCCGCAGTTGCAGTAGATCTATTGCATTAAAAAAATACTATTTGTTCTTACGAAAAAAAATTATCATATAACAAAATTAAAACCACAATTAATTTTTCAATTCTGTCTTTGAAATGCAGCTTATCTTATTGCTCCTGAAACCCACTCTATTAATGCTTCGCACATGAGCTGTGAATAGCAAACTACAAAAAATAGTCGTGAATTCTGACATTTCTTTGTTAAGAAATATGTTTTCGGTCACCGAATGACGTGAACTGTCATAAAAATAAACCAATAAGTGGATGTTAAAAATTTTTTAAAAACGATTGAAATTTTTATTCTCTGATTTGTGGAATGCGTTTGGTAGTTCTAAGAAAATAGTGTTTTGGTCGGGAGGAACATATAAAATTCGAAATTTTACTGTCAAAACAAATTTAAAGCCATCTTTCTTTTTAAAATTGTAGAAAGCATCGTTTATTCACGTTGTCCAAAAGCAAAACAAAGAATGAATTGATATTTTCGTTTAAAATTGCTTAAACAAATTTATTCGCATTCCTAGATAATAGGCAATATTTTACTATATACTATTATTTATATTTACTGATGTTCAACTAATTATCAGTTATTATTATTTTTTGTAATACAAATACAAACTTGAAAATGCTCATCTACTGCAAAACAATTAATGTACTGCAGCATTTTTTTTTTAAATCTACAAAGACAAATTTTTCGATTAGTGGCAACGCTGGTTAACACCAAAAAGGTTGTCTGTGGAAAAATCGGGCCATGTAAATGCTGACATACAAAATTAGTGCTCGTTATCAAAATCACGGCGCTCTATTTCTAGTAAGTTTAAGGTTCAATTTCTTTTAATAGGTTTTCTTATAGTATTTTTTGACAGTGGATACTCAAAGTTAAGATATTTGCTACGTCCATAAAGTTTTTATTTCTATAATAAAGATTTTGGAACCAAAGGCGTTTCGCCCAGGTACAACAGTTGGGCTCATCAGTTAGATGCTGTTGTACCCTTCTAAGACGCATTATTTTCAATCGATGTATATCGACAACTTATTAAACTTACAGCGCCAAAGCACTGTAGGTTATAGTTTCTGGGGGAATTTGTTTAAATTCAGACATCCAGAATTTATATGATGGTTCAGCCCGTGGTCTGGCTAGTTAAGAATGATGAGAAAGAAAAACCAAAATAATAGATAATTATTTTTGATTAATTTTTGTTTAGGCTCCTTTGGTCTGTTTTTGTTTTGAATGCAAATAAAAAACTTATTCCGTTTCGTAAGAATTCCTTACTTCTTCAGGGGATTTTTATTGAATCTATTAATTATAAATTAACAATGCAGTAACTTTCTTCAATTAAATTAATTACAAATCTTTTCTTACTTTTGTACTAAATCACATTATACTCGTCAATTTTTCCTTCCACTATTGCATAATTTAAAGTTGACACAAAGTTGAAAATAAATTAACAAATAAAAACAAAATAAACAGAAACAAGAAAAACTTTCAAATAGAACAAAATGACATTTAAATTATCACAGTTTCAGCAGGTACTTTTGACTATAGTGCTACAGCATATCTTTGTTTTATACTATCGGTGTCTTCTTTTGTGTTCATTTTCTGTTTTATTTTTTGCTGGATACGTAGGCTCTCCAATGTAAGCCGGGTGTTCAGCTTCCTCTCTCTATTCAGTATTTTTACCCCTTTGAAGTCCACCGAGTGTCCACTTTGTGCTATGTGTTGCGAAAGCCCTGTTGTCTCTTTTTTCTTTCTTACGTCTGCTTCATGTTCCGCTATTCTTGTCCCTAAATTTCTCTTTGTTTGCCCTATGTATACTACATCACATTCTTCGTTCTCTTTTCTTTTGCATTTAATTTCATGAACTACGTTGTGTTGTTGTTGTTTCTGTATTTTAGATTTGGTATTTGTAAAAATTGATTTAAGCTTTAGGTTTGATTTATGTGCGAATGATACAATCTCTTTTTTAATCATTCTATGTAAATTTTTGTTGTCTGTTAGATTTGGAATATATGGTATAGAGAAAATCTTTTTGTCCCTTTTATCAACTATAGTTCCTGAATATTTGTTTGATTTGTTTTTAAGTTTTCTGTTCTTTTTCTTAGTAGGTTCTTTATTATATAGTATGGGTAGTTATTCGTTTTTAATATAGTTTTTATTTTTCTTATATTTTCTATTTCATATGTCTTGTCGCTGAAGTCTAAACTTTGTTTATGTAATTAAATGCAGTGTTAATTTTTTGTTTAATTGGTTGGGAGACAAAATTCCAGGAGTCTTAGAAACTTTTGTTTTGGTATTGTCGTATGATTTTTTATTGTATTCCACTCATTTGATGTTGTTTCGTTGTTTACAAATATTCCTACTTATTTAGCAATTAAAAATATTCTTAAAGAGTGGGATACAATAAAAAATCATCCGACAATACCAAAACAAAAGTTTCTAAAACTCCTGGAATTTTGTCTGCGAGATAATAACTAGTTCAAGTTTAACGATAGCTTTTATACGCAAACTTTTGGTATGCCAATGGGTAATCCGCTATCTCCTACAATCACAAATGTTATTTTGGATAAGCTTCTGGATGACACCGTCGAGCAATAAGATAAAATAGGCATACCTACATAAAAAAGTTATCGTTAAATATGTGGATGATATCTTCGCCATTGTCAAAATCAAAGAAATAGACGCAATCCTTAACGCTATCAATTCATATCATAACAAAAGTCAATTTACGATAGAAAACGAACACAATAATAGCCTTCCATATGTAGACCTACTATTACACAGAGAAAACAAACAAATCATATATAATTGGTATTCTAAACCAACTTCATCAGGACGCATGATCAACTTGCATTCCACCCAACCAATTAAACAAAAAATTAACATTGCATTTAATTTCATAAACAAAGTTTTAGACCTCAGCGACAAGATATATGAAATAGAAAATATAAGAAAAATAAAAACAATCTAACAGACAGCAAAAACTTACATAGAATGATTAAAAAAGAGAATGTATCATTCGCACATAAATCAAACCTAACGCTTAAATCAATTTTTACAAATACCAAATCTAAAATACAAAAACAACAACACAACGTAGTTTATGAAATTAAATGCAAAGGAAAAGAGAACGAAGATTGTGATCTAGTATACATAGGACAAACAAAGAGAAATTTAGGGACGTGAACATGAAGCAGACGTAAGAAAGAAAAAAGAGACAACAGGGCTTTCGCAACACATAGCACAAAGTGGACACTCGGTGGACTTCAAAGGGGTAAAAATACTGAATAGAGAGAGGAAGCTGAACACCCGGCTTACATTGGAGAGCCTACGTATCCAGCAAAAAATAAAACGGACAATGAACACAAAAGAAGACACCGATAGTATAAAACAAAGATATGCTGTAGGACTATAGTCAAAAGTACCTGCTGAAACTGTGATAATTTAAATGTCATTTTGTTCTAAATATTTGAAAGTTTTTCTTGTTTCTGTTTATTTTGTTTTTATTTGTTAATTTATTTTCAACTTTGTGTCAACTTTGGATGATGCAATAGTGGAAGGAAATATTGACGAGTATAATGTGATTTAGTACAAAAGTAAGAAAAGATTTGTAATTAATTTAATTGAAGAAAGTTACTGCATTGTTAATTTATAATTAATAGATTCAATAAAAATCCCCTGAAGAAGTAAGGAATTCTTACGAAACGGAATAAGTTTTTTATTTGCATTCAAAACAAAAACAGACCAAAGGAGCCTAAACAAAAATTAATCAAAAATAATTATCTATTATTTTGGTTTTTCTTTCTCATCATTCTTAACTAGCCAGACCACGGGCTGAACCATCATATAAATTCTGGATGTCTGAATTTAAACAAATTCCCCCAGAAACTATAACCTACAGTGCTTTGGCGCTGTAAGTTTAATAAGTTGTCGATATACATCGATTGAAAATAATGCGTCTTAGAAGGGTACAACAGCATCTAACTGATGAGCCCAACTGTTGTACATGAGCGAAACGCATTTGGACTAAAGGTCGCAAAATATTTATCAAGCATAATATTCATTTGTCCACAAACACAAATTTTATTCTTTTTTGTCTCTTTTTCTCCAATTAAACAAGACTTTTAACTTCAAAGTCATAAGAAGTCATGCACCAATCATATATTCAAAAATAATACCCTCTAGCTGCAACAAGGTGCGCTATAAGCTAAAAGCTCTGCTTCTCCCTTCCAACTTATAGTTTTTCTAGTTCTTCAGCTAGATGTCGGTTGCCAGTTTTAATGAAATTTTCAGGGACGATAAATAGTTTTAAGAAAAATCATCAGACAAATTTTCCGTCCGGTTACCCTTTTTGGATTTTTCTATTCACTTTCTTCATTATGTTATCAAACACTAAGGATTTGATGTTTTAAAGAAATAATTTTCAAGAAAATAGAAAAATATTAAAACCACTTTTCATTAGATTATTATTTTTGCCGGTTTTGTAATTTGTGTATATTCAACATTTTGACAGCTATTCCAGCTGCAGCTCCATTTGCAGATCTGTCTCCATTCTGTTCACCCAGTTAGTCGTTACAAAAAACAAGCAGATACTTAAAACAACAATAATTCTAAGTAGCTACAAGACTCTCTCACTATTAGTCTGTTGTAATCAAGGTCAGCAAAAGTAAAGCTCAACCACAAACCCAATGGGAATAGTTTGTAAAGACTTTTTTTCATTTAATCAAATAATTTTAGATTTTGGTCTTTTATCGCTGCTCACAACACAATACAATTTTTTTCGGACTTACCACGATTGTTTTCATTTTTTAGTTTTAATCAAGCGATAAAATAAATTTCCCGACGTTTCGACAGGGTTACACCTGTCGTCGTCATAACCCATCGGTTTACCCGTGACCACGACAGGTGTAGCCCTGTCGAAACGTCGGGAAATTATTTTAATCGCTTGATTAAAACTAAAAAATGAAAACAATCGTGGTAAGTCCGAAAAAAATTTTATTGTGTACAAATAAAATAATGTTTGGAAATTATGTTTATCATCTTTAATATTTTTTTGTCAGTTTCAATGTTTTTTAATAATTCTTAACACTTTGGGCCAGTAAATAATTCAATATGATTTCTTAAATATTAAAAAAAAAAATTAAAATTTAAAATGTTTAAACTTCATAAAATCAGAAGACTTCCTTAATTTTTTTATTTCGGTAAAAATTCCAAAGCTAAGGAATTTTTGTCACGATTTTTCCCCGAGCGATTCAAAGAAATATCACCATTCACCATCCATCAAAACTGATAGATAGATAGATAGATAGATAGATACAAGTTAATTTCCCTTTAAAATCATTGTACAATAAATAAAAAAAAAAAATTAATATAACTTAAGAAAATTAATGATATTTTATATTTTTATAATACTAAGGTACTAAAAATGTAGTTACTTATAAAGAAAAAAAAATTGTTAACAAAAGCTGTTAGATATACACCTAATAAAAGGAAGAAGATATTGATTAAAATAATATATTTTTGCAGTATTTTTCCAAAAACAAAGAATAAATAATTATTAAACCAAAACATCATTTTACAAACATTCCAGAAGTAGTAAGTGATCTGATAAGAAGGGGAAGTTTATTAAAGAGACGACAAGAAAAGACTGAATAAAAGTTACGAAAAGCGGTGGTGCGAAAGACAGGTACACTCACAAGATTTAAAAAGTTACCACGAAGATTATAACTCGAAACTAATCTAAAATTGAGATTTCCCGATCTCAAAAAGAAAGCCTTTAACACCTTAAAACAATAGAGATGCTTAACCGGAAGCACTTTCAGATTGCAGAAAAGTTCAAAGCTTTTATGTCGGCGATGTTTTCCAGCGATTTTCCTGATGACATATTTCTGGAGAGTAAGTAACATTTGAATTTTGTTTCTATAAGCTCCCCCCAACAGGCAAATGCATATTGCAATTTAGAATGGAAAATGCCATAGTATATAGTTGTTAGGAGTTTAGTAGAACAAACACTTCTTAGGAAGAAAAAATTTCTCAATGTCCAATTAAAATATTTCCTTAAGAATTCTGTATGACATAAAAAGTTCATCCTAGAGTCAATAAAGAGTCCTAAATACTTGAATTCATTAACATTCTCCACCACAAAACAATTATCGCTGCAACTCAGATTGTCATGGAAAGTAAAAGATGAAGATTTAGATGAACACGATGCGCACGAATTTATCTTAAACTTTTGACATTCAGGAGCATGGTATAAAACATCAGTTTCAAACGTGTTTTGTGAAGACAAATTGAAAAACATGATTTTTGTTTTGGAACTGATAATCAACCTGTGTACAGAGAACCAACTTCTTAATAAGTTGAAATCCCAATTTATGTCTGCAATTAGGTTTAGTGCACTATTAGAACCATAAGAACAACCTATGTCATCGGCAAAAGCGGTAAGTGTGCTTTTAAATTTTAAACTAAACAAAGAATTAATATAGATTAGAAATAGAATTGGTCCTAGGACTGACCCCTGAGGCTCACCAATATTAAAGGAAATTAAGCTACTTCTAGTATTTTCTATTTTAACTCTCTGCGATCTATTTAGCAGATACGACCTAAAACAATCCAGCATAAAGCCACGAAAACCAGCATTTTCAAGTTTTCTCAACAATATCTCGTGGTTGACCATGTCAAATGCTTTTGTAATGTCCACAAATAAGTCACATGTAAACATATTTCCATCCAAGTTAGGGAAAATTCTTGAACAAAATTCTAAAAGGGCGTCTTCGGTAGATTTTCCTTTTTGAAACCCAAATTGAATTGGGTTAAAGAACTTGGTCTTATTCAAAAATTTAACTACCCTTTCTTTTACAAGTTTTTAAAATACTTTTCCGACAGTGGGAAGAAGTGAGATAGGTCTATAATTTGTCATCTCTTCCACTGACCCTTTTTTGAAGAGAGGCACAACATCCGCACATTTCAATTCATCAGGGAAGACACCAAAAAAAATACTACAATTAAACAAATGTGCTAAGACGTCTACCAAAAAGCAAGCAATTTTCTTAAGGGTAAGGTTAGAAATGCCATCAAGCATTAGAATTTTTGAGACCACCAATCGCTTTCAAATTTTCCAAACTAGTAAAAGGACTAAAAACAAAGCTATTTCTACTTATAGTTTGAGGACAATTGAAAAAACATGAACTAGAACAGGCTTGGCACGAATGCTGAATATCTGGGGCTTGTGAGTCACTGGCGAACGAGGAAAAATATTTGTTGAACACTTCAGCAATCTCTTTTCCATCCGTCACTTCAGAAACCCCAGAGCGAATAACAAAAGGTTTTTTTGAAGACGAGTTTCTATTGAGTATACTATTTACAACTTGCCATTCACTTTTTAAATTGCTTTTAGCTGTATTTAGTTTAGTGCGGTAGTAATTCTTACGAAAAATCTTAATTTCTTTTTTCAGCTCCATGCACAATTTCTTATATTTGCTCTTTAGGTGAATGGTGGTAGGATTCCGAACACACTTAAGTTTAAGTTTATTTTTAGTTTTAATTTTAGTAAGTAGTTGCATAGAAATCCAGGCCTTCAGTTTTTTCTTAGATTTTCTCAAGCGAACGACATAAGAGCTATTTTCTATATGTTTTTTTAAAATTTTGATAAAAATTTAATAGGATAAAATAGCATCACTTTTTTCAAAAACATCTTCCCAGAATTCATATAAAAGATTTTGTCTTTACTTCGTAAAATCAATTTTTGTGATCATAGTAGAGGTAGGAGAATTTTTAACTTTATTCGGTTTAGAAATGTTGACCAATAGACCTGTCATCGCATGATCAATTATCATAAAATCAAAAACGAATTTTCTACAACAACGCGATAAATTAGCGAAACGTCCATAGATATGATCTAAACAAGTACCTGAAACCATTCTAGTAGGCTAATTTATAAAACATTCAAGACCATAGGAAGCTAACAGGGCGCTGTAAGTTGCAGTCATTTCACTATTTTCTAAAATATTTACATTAAAATCACCTACAATAATAAAATTTGTTGATCTTTCTCTCTCCAATGCATTAGAGAACTCCTCAATAAAATAAGGGCACATTAAACATATGCAATCTATACACACACAAAAAAACATACGATTCTTTTCCTGGAACAGATACAGACAACAGAACAGATACAAGAACAGATACAGAATTCTCAACGTAGCGAAGTGCCGTATGATGAACCGTGGTGCGCTCGGTGAAGAAGAACATCTTGTTATCTAAATTTCTATGAAGAAGAATGAACTTTGTGTCATTTTGTTGTTATGTTTTGTATGTAGATTTTCTTACCTCGGTGCGCTAAAGTTAGTAGAACACCCTGATGGGTTAATTTTTTTGTTCCTTTGAGAGGAAATGAATAAGCTTTGAGTTACCGAATGAAGAAAAAATGTACGCTTGATGAAGTTGAACACCAAGCCACAAGCCATATAGATTAACAAGGGTAGGGGTAGAAACTTCGTGTTCTTTTTGTTTAAGATTCTTCTGTTTGTGAATTTTCATTGTTTTTGGTGCGCTTAATTTTAAAAACACCCACGATGCTTTTTTTGTTTACTTTTACTGGTAGGTAGATGAATGATTGGAGCAGCACAAAATCATTAAAGAATTATTAAAGAAATCCACGACTGAGTTCTTCAGTTTTACCCCCAAAGTGGATAAATACCAAACGGTCCTCCTGAAGGGCATAGATTCCTGCACGGAACCACAGGTGCTCTTAAATGAGCTCCGTCAAAAAGCGAGCGACGATCTCGACTTTATCGGGGTCAAGCCGTTCGCTACAGTCAGAGCCAGACGGGAGAAGCGGTCTTTGCCGTTCTTTCTGGTACAGCTATCGCCCAGCAGCAAACTGGATAGGTTGAGAAGTATCTCCGTTCTCAACTATCAGGTTGTAACTTGGGATAAACTTAAGAGACGCGGCGACATGCTTCAATGCATGCGCTGTCAAAGGTTTGGCCACGTTGCAGCAAACTGCGAAATGCAGTCACGCTGCGTTAAGTGTGGTAAGGACCACATCAAGGGGGAGTGTAAACTCGGTGAGGAACGGGTCGAGGACATGACCCAGCTTAAATGTGCACTTTGCGGAAAGGAGGGGCACCCTGCTAATTAGGGGGGTTGCTCAGCTTTTCAGCAAATAAGAAATAACAAAGCGGCTAAGCAGACAGCGGTAGAGATACGCCCGTTAATCCCCAAATTTCCTACGCCCAAATGGCGGCAGGAAGGGGAAAAACGGTACAGCTTGCAGCTAAGGCAGCCCAACCGGCCATAGTGCCAAAGGCGCCGGACGCTCAGGCCGAAATTAGAAGTATGTTGCTGGCAATTCAAGGCCAGTTAACAGGACTTCAGACCCAGATAAAGGAGCAGGCGACTAGGGTAGACTATCTCTACTCTGTTTTGCCTAGCCTAACGCAAATTAGAGGTTAAAGGCGCGCTGTCGGAGAGGCCTCTTAGGATCCTTGCTGTGAATGTAAATTCACTGATAAGGACCGAACGTAGAGCTAATCTTTTCCAATTGTTGAAAGACCAAAGTACAGATGTGTTTATGGCTAGCGAAACTAAGCTGAACCAGAAACATAAGTTGACTAACAACAATTACAATATCGTTAGAAGAGATCGACCCAACTCCACTCAAGGGGGGGGCGTCGCAATCTTCATACGAAAAGGCACTAATCATAAAGTTATATATAATAGTGATCTGCGTAAATTTCGGCTGTTGGAGGCGTGCATCATATGCATCCCTCTCCAACAGGGGAAGCGAATGTATGTGATCGTGGCTTATGCACCAGCATCACGTCAGCCAACTGATTTTATGACAGAGCTGGAAAAACTTTTCGAATGTCTACACTTGAGCTTGGAAGAAAATTACTTCCTCATGGCCGGTGATTTGAATGCCAAACACATAGATTGGGGAAATCAAATTCAAAATCAAAGAGGCATCCATCTTTTCAATTGGATGAGTCAATACAACACTGAATATGGTGTCGACCTGCTGGCTACGGATCGGCCATCGTTTCCAAGAAGCAGTGCCTACCTGGATCTATTGCTAATAGACGCAAGACTGACAATTACTGACACTGTGGGTCAAAGACCAAGAAACTGTTTACGAACGATCGAGTACGACAGTGATCACTGCGGACTCGCCGCCGTAATACAGCTGCCGAACGAGCTCGTGGAGTTGGATGAGTATGTACCTGTGCATACTTACAGTTACAGTAAGGTGCGCTGGCCACGCTTTACCAACGCCTTATCTAGCGAAATCAGTTCGAATAACATATTCCTACCAAATGACAGGAATTTGACAAATAACGAAATAGAGCAATACTTAGAACAAATGGACGAGACAATCAAACGAACAATGAACAGAACAATACCGAAATACAAACAACGGGACGCAACCGACATGTACCGGAACGCGACCATTGACGCATTACACAGACAAAAAAACGTACTACTGACAAGACTCGAACTCTTGTACAGACGGTTTACTGACCCTCACAATCTGGAGATTGGGACACTGAAGTCGTCGATCAAGAACATCAACCAACTTATAAAGGAAAACTATCGGTTGTCCATTAATTTGTATTGGGATAACAAAATTCGGGCCGTTAATTCTAGTGACCCGAGTATGTTTCCGAAAATTAACAAAATATTTAGAAGGAATGATCAGAACGACCTTCCGTGTCTCAAGCTTCAGAGAACGACAGACAACAGAGACGTACTTCTGACAGCAGGAATTGATCCAGAGGACGCCGTCTTGGACGATGACATTTTTATTATCGAAGATCCGCCGGAGAAAGTGGAGGCTGTGGGCGCTGCTTTCCAGCAAGTGTACAAGGTGAATGCGTGCATTCGCCCGAATCATGACCTGGAAAACAGAGCCTTGCTCCATCACTTCTACCTTTGGAATTACATAACGCAATGGCGATCAGAGAACCTTGGTTTCACCGGGTTTAATGAAGATTATTTGGCAAACGCCATAATCGCCGAGCGAAATGGGCCCAGTTCCCTGTTAATTACGAAGGTGGAGCTCCAGCTCATCTTCGATTCATTAAAGAAGAAGAAGTCAGCAGGAGTCAATGGCATATCCAACGTTGTACTTCGACATTTACCTCAAGAAGCAGTAGACATTTATACCACTCTGTTTAACAACGCTCTGAATAATGCATATTATCCAGTGCGGTGGAAGACAGCTGTGGTGCATCCTCTCCCGAAAAAGGGAAAGGACAAATCCAATCCGGCGAATCTCCGGTCGAAAAGTCTTCTTCCGAGTATCAGCAAGGTATTCGAAAAAGTTATCAATAGAGCTCTGTCTAAGTGGGCAGAGGACAATAATATCATACCGGATAATCAGTTCGGTTTTAAGGCGGGACATGACACCATTCATGCCGCGTCGAAACCCATTTCTGATGTCCAATGGAACAAATCTAAGAAGCAGTGTACGGGTGCCTGTCTGGTAGATTTGGAGAAGGCCTTCGACACCGTATGGTTAGAGGGTCTTTATCTAAAGCTGACCAGACTTGGCATTAGTAAACCACTATTATATATGCTTTATGATATGCTCAATGGTAGAAAGTTTGTTGTCAAGAGTGGCAATGTAACTTCTGCCACAACCTTAAACATTGAAAATGGTCTTCAGCAGGGAGCGGTCAACTCGCCGATTCTATTCAGCATTTACACCAGCGATCTGATAAGTAGTCTTACTCAGGCAATTGCGTATGCCGACGATCTAATTGCGTACAGAACAGCTCCAAAAGTCGAGGTCATCAGGATTCTTTTGCAGCGTGACTTCGAGAAGATTCAGCAATATTGCGATGACTGGAAGTTGAAAATCAACTTTCAGAAATCAGAAACCATCTTGTTTAGGACTCCGTTGCGTGGAGCCACAAGGGATACGAGAAAGAACTGGCGCAAGCTGGTGATCGTAGGGCCAAATGGACATGCACTGGCGAGTAAAAGTGTAGTAAAGTACCTTGGCATCTGGATGGATCAGTATTTGTATTTCGACAGACATATAAATGCTGCTCTGGCCAGGGCTAGGGGAGCCTTTGCCCTGACGAAACGGTTGTTTTATAGAAGCCGGCTTGACAGCAGGGTAAAGGTGATTTGCTACATGGCCCTTATCCGGCCGATGATTGCCTATGGATGCCCGGTTTGGTTCAACGTTGCCCCATCTCAAATGGAAAAGATTCGGGTGTTTGAGAGGCAGTGTCTTCGACGCTGCCTTGGATTGCACAGAACACCAGAGTCGGAGTACAAACACTACTATTCCAACCTGACTCTATACAACGGGGCCAACATAAACAGGATAGATAACTTCTTGCTGAAGCTTATTCGAGGTCACATTGCAAGAGCGATGTCCTCGTCTAACAGCTTAATTTTCGGGGCTTATTACCCCAACAATGAATACTACGAGAGTGTGCGTCTAAGCGGCTTTATTCCGCCCGATGCATTCCTCCACCTAGACAGTCGAGGGCTGATCCAGGTTAGAGTGGCGGTTCCGCTTATCTACCACGTCTGCCGGAGAACTGTAGATCGGCGGCTCCTGTACGGTCGGGACGTCCTCGCACAAGACGGAGCTGAGCACCTTCGGTTCAGTAGGACTGTGTCCGAACGGGACCGAAGAGATAGGGTAAGGCAGGAGAACCAGTTCTGGTGGTTGAAAATCGAAGATGAAGTTCCTTCAGACGTTTAATAGTTGACCTTGCTATTTTCTTTTATATGGCCGACTTGCATAGGCTTAGGTAGTTAGTTTTAAGTAGGGACAGTCAGGGTGGCACCAAAAAAAAAAAAAAAAAAAAAATAAAAAAATATAAAACACCAAAAAAATTATAAAATCAACAAAAATACAAAAAACAAATTATAAAAACCGGAAAATGCTTGCTGTGGCTGTTCTAGTTTGTAAGTAGCTTATAAGTAGGTTGTAATTAGTTTAAAATTAGTGTAAGTAGTTTTAATTTGCTTTAATTTAGTTTTGTACTTTGTAAGTTTTATATAAAACCATATAAAAATAAAGACAATAATACCGAGTTTTTTGTAAATTCTTCTCGGTAAAAAATAAAACCGACCTGGATTTAGTATTAAGATAGTTCTTAGGCCGAAAGGCATTAGTATTAAGTTATTATAGTTTAACTTAGAGCGCCCGACTGGGGCCAGTAAGTTAGTTTTAAGATATTGATAAGTAGGCTAGTTTTTATGAATTTTTGTCTAGCTTTAAGATAGTTTTAAGAAAATTGAAAAATAAAAATGAATTTAAAAAAAAAAAAAAAGTAGCTTGAATGATTTAGTTTTGAATTGGTGTGTATATTTTTGTTTGGGATATTGATACAGGTGAAATATTAAAAAGAAAGCTAAGTTAAGTACATCAAGGAATTTTGGCATGCATGGAAATTAAGATTTTGGTTGGGTGTGCGGAGAACACCTGCGCACCTTCGAATAAACGTCACTAACTAAAACCACTGTGTTATGCAATTAAATTTTGCGAGATGTAAATTTTGTATATATATTTATTATTATACCTTTGAAATATCGAAGAATTCATTCAACATTCATTTTCCATAATTAATTAATTTCTGTTGAATTTTGAAGAAAAGGATGTTGGAAATATGTAATAACAAATGAACCCAAGAGTTATTTTGACTTTTTTTACATTTCTTACCATTTTTAATATCAGACGGTTGTTTATAGCTCATTTAAAAGTTTTTTCAAAGGGTTTCTAGCACAGGAAAATAACATAGATAAATGACAAAACTACGAAAAAATTCCCACAAAGCTGAATTTCCGTGGAGAGCTTTGTTTTGACGTCTTAAGCATTTCCTGATAGTTCCGTAAATTTGGACCGGGAGTAAGGTTAAGTTAGGTTGAAGTGGCTGCCGGTCATGAACACTGACACACTTAGACCATGAGTTGGTCCATTGTGACACCACATGAATCTATGAAACCCTATTCCTTACTCGATGAACCATTTGGAGCTTTTTATGAAGCGTAATAGACTCCCTATGTCTATGTTTATTAGATCACTAGGGTCATTGAAGTAAAAATCACCAAGGTGAAGTCTTCGTCTATTATACAGAGCACGGCACGTGCAAAGATGTTGAGGATTCTACCTCTTTCTCTTCAATACAGCTTCAGCAAAAATCATTAAACAACACGCCAGGACGCACTGCGTGCTTGCCTATAGACAGTGTCCAGTTATAACACCAATCATGGAGCTAATGTGCAATCTACTAAGAGATATCAAGCACTTAGACCGATTTAAATCCATTACTGGCCAGATTTGTATTGTTACCAAACAAGTGGTGATATTGTTCCACCTAGGGTTTGTTCTCTCTAATGCATCCTGCTTCAGCAAAAGTTTACAAGTAGTGATGGGTATACCTTTATCTGGCTTGCTAGGTAAAAGAGGTAGAGTCGTTTCACTTTTAGCGAGTTCATTGGCCTTACAATTACCTGGGATGTCCCTATGCCCCAGCACCCAACACAGGTGAATGTTAAACTGCTGCGCAATTGATGAATGGCAATTTAGGGCTGTTATAGAGTTAGTAGAGACAGATACAAAAACCAATGTCTTGCTTTCTATTCACCAAGGAGGTCTTCCTACCAATACTTCCAGCCTTCGTTACATTTTCAACTCCTTTCATAATGCTTTTAACGTTACCAATCAAATGGTCTCGGATGACCTGGCTGCCTACTCTTCTTATGTAAATTCTAGGAGTAATTTTTATCGTCATCTTAATCACCATATAATAATAATAGTTCTTTTTAACATTGAATCCCTCCTTCTTAATCCCCTTAAAACTCATCCAACGTGTCTAACGATCTACTACCAAAATGTAAGAGGGCTTCGGACAAAAACGTCAACTGTCTTTTCAAATTCTCAAAAACTTCCTTACGACATTTTTACACTGACTGAAACAAATCTTACACCTGATTTTCTCAACAGTGAATTATTTACTTCTGACTTTCGATATGGCGGTCTAAATAAGGATAATGACTCCTCCGGTCGTGGAGTTCTAATAGCAGTTAGTAATAATCTAGATGCTTCCTTTTTTAAGTCCTCAAATACAACCGATTTTGAGTTTGTCTCCATCAAAATAAAGCTACATAATCGGAATATATATGTCATGTGTTGCTATATTCGCCCCGCACAACCAATTAGTTCTCATCAACTCACTGTCGAATAAATTTATCTTTTCTTTGAAACCGCTGATTCAAATGATGATATTTTTTGTTTGGGTGATTTCCTTTCTAACAACAAATGGTGTCTGCCTGATGATGCAACTTATTTTTCCCCAGTAAATGTCAAAACTGAAAAAGAAAGCTTATTTAAGGACTGCTTACAAGATTCCTGTCTTTTTCAAGTCAGTGGAATCACAAACAACCTGAATAGGCAGCTTGACCTTGTCTTCACTTCTGACCCTGCCAACTCTGTTGTGACTGAGAGTGATCAACTTCTATCTACTCTTGATCAATTCCATCCACCCTTTTTAACTTCTTTCTCTTATGATGCGTCCTTTAATAATATAGCCCCAGAATATAGTTTCAATTTTCGTAAAGCTGATTTTCATAATCTTAATTTCCTTCTTAGCCAAATAAACTTGAATATTTCCCAAAGATCTATTGAGGATGATTTGTCAACCTTTTATTCCAAAATTTTCAATTGTTTTTCTCAATCTGTGCCTTTTCGCCCTCGAAGAAACTATTCTTCTTCTCGGCCATGGTATACTAAAGAACTTCGGTCTCTTCGCAACGTCAGGAACAATTTGTGGAAAAAATATTTGAAATCAAAATTGGACTTCGACTTCCAAGTTTTCTCTAACGCTTTTATGCAATTCTCTGTTCTCTCTGAGCAACTCTATAATGAATAGATTGTATGATTGCAATCTTCCATAACTTCCAATCCTAAACGTTTCTATGAATTTATAAATATGAAAAGATAATCCGATGGCTTCCCTCCTTCGCTCGTGTACTTGAACAACTCTTCATCGGACCCTACAACAATAGCTAATTTTTTTGCCAATTTTTCCAAACAGTTGTTTTCGGATTGTGATACTGAGCCTGATACAAAAACTTCGAGTACTTAAAAGATTCTCCACAAACATCTTATTCATCTCTTAATATTCTCCCAACCATGGTAAGTGCAAAAATTGACAAGTTAAAAGAGGACGACAACAGGTCCTGACTGCATTCCAGCAGTTGTCCTCAAAAAATGCTCAAATGCTTTTATTCATACACTGACCTCTCTCTTTAGACTATCTATTTCTCAAGGTGTTTTTCCTCAATCTTGGAAAGTGACCTTCATAGTTCCTATCCATAAAAAAGGAGCAAAGAATAATGTGTCTAATTATCGCCCAATAGCCAAACTTTCTTGCATACCGAAACTTTTCGAAAGTATTATTTATGATGCACTCACTTTCTACTGTAAACCTATTTTGTCTCCCGTTCAATACGTTTTCTTAGCTGGCAGATCTACAACAACAAACCTTGTGGAATTTGTGTCTCATACGCTTTGCACTATGGAAAAAGGGGACGAAGTTGATGTTTTATCCACTGATTTTAGCAAAGCTTTCGACAAAATGTCTCACAAAATAATTACTTTCAAATTGAAAATACTCGGCTTTCCTTCACTTCATGATTTGTCTAACAGAAATTACACTGTCCACTTCAGATCATCCCTTTCCTTTCCTTTCGGTGCCCCTTCCGATGTTCCACAAGGTAGTCATCTAGGACCAATGCTATTCATTTTAGCAATCAATGATGTCGCTAACATTTTGGAGTGTGATCTTTTGATTTATGCGGACGATATGAAAATATTTAATCCTATATCATCACCCAATGATTTTCGCTATCTGCAAGACAACCTTGATAGATTTTCTCTTTGGTGCCAAAAAAACTTCCTGGAACTTAATTTAAGCAAGTGCCATACGTATAATAAAAATAAAAATAAAAATTTTTAAAACTTTCAAAAATATTAATTTATTTATTTATGTTTAAGAACAATAATCACAACATCGTATGTTTTTCTTTTATTTTGCGACGCGTTTCGGTTTAAAAAACCATCTTCGGCGTAATATTTTTTGACTCGAGGTGTCGTTAACGAGTAGTTAAGCCTTGTCAGGTGTAAAAGTGCCATACTATTACTTTTTCCAAAAAACGCCAACCTGGGCCACTTCGAACTACTAAATTCAGGGGGGGACGTAGTGCCTTATGTTATTTCCTCTCATGACTTGGGGGTCATAGTCGATAGAGAGCTTAATTTTCACTCCCATATTGACAACATCATCAATAAAGCCAATTCAATGCTAGGGTTTATAAAACGTTGGTGAAAAGAATTTCCAGACCCATATGTGTCTAAAGCGCTTTATGTTACCTTTGTTAGACCTATTCTCGAATATGCTTCTCAAGTTTGGTCACCGCATCAAGTTAAACAAATTAAACGGATTGAAACTGTTCAACGTAGATTTCTTCGCTTTGAACTGCGTAGCCTTCCGTGGGATGATAATTATTATCTCCCTCCATATGTCGATCGTTTGCACCTTATAAATCTGAATTCCCTAGAAAAACGACGTGAAACCTCAGACATCGTCTTTATTCACGATTTACTTACTGGTAATATTGACTGCCCAGCCTTACTGAATGCTATCTCCATTAACACCAACCCCCGTAACATAAGGACAGTACCCATTTTTCGTATCCCTTATCACCGTACAAACTATTCCTTTTATAGTCCTATGCCTCGTATGCTTCGTAATGCTAACAACTTTTCAAATGTTTTTGACTTCAACATATCCAAATCAGCCCTTCGCAATACCCTCCTCTGAAGCCATAGTAATTTGTTTTAATTCTTATTTTTTTTTTTATTTTTTTTTATTATACCTATTTTTGTTAATTTTAGTAGGTACATATGTATATATATAATGTTAACATTGTGTTTATTGTTATCTTAATTTTAAGCTCTGCTTGTACTAAGCATTGAATAAATTAAATATTATTCTTAACTGCCAAAAGTTCCGCTTGGAACACGCTAAAATGATTAGGAAGACGGAATGAGAGACTTAAATCTAGTCTTTCTGAGTACACATCACCACCCACCCCGTCGTTAGTTTTTGATCCGTCTGTATAGATATGAATCGATTCATCTTCCACGAATTCCATATCCTCCCAGCGAGTTCTAGAAGTAATCGTGACTTGAAAGTTTTTGCCGACTTGTAATTTTTTGATGGTGTAATCAATGTGACTTGGGAGTGATCCGAATGAATTCAGAATGATGGAATAGCCGGTGTTATTGTTGGTCCATTGTGAGTAGGCATTTTGGGCGTATGGCTGTATTAGCAGCCACTTGTTTGCCAAAAATATCAAGGGGCGTCAGATTTGTCAGAACATCTAGAGCGGTAGAGGGTGTCGTACGAAGCGCACCACTTATACAGCTGAGCGTTGTACTTTTCCTAGTTTGACACAAGTAAGCGCTTTATCTAGAGCAGTCCACCATACTGCAACACCATAAGTGAGAATCGTGAGAATAATCAACGAAGTATAAAGCCAATGAGTAATACGAGGTTGAAGGCCGCATTTATTCCCAACGACCTTTTTGCATGAGAAGAGTGCCACTGTGGCCGTTTTAACTCTTCTTTGTATGTTATGTTTCCTGTTTAAGTATCGAAAATAAGACCCAAATATTTTGCTTGATCATTGAATGTTAATGAAACACCGTTGATAATAGGAGGATCTACATGAGGGATTTAATATTTTCTAGAGAATAGAACAAGTTCCGTTTTATGAGGGTTGACGCTCAGACCACAACGGTCAGCTAAGTTGGTTAGCCTATTTGAGGGGGGTTAGAGGGGGTTATATTCTTAGTTTCTCAAAAACTATAGGTTTTTTTTAAATGTGAAGGTACAAATTGTAGCTTATGTAATTCTACCCAAAAAAGACTAGAACACTTTTTCTATGCCAGCAAAAGATTCTGAAAAAATCATGGATTACAGTACAAAATCAAAAGTGTTGCTTTGGAGCTATAACTTTAAAGTTAATAAGCTTACAGAGTTCGTTAATAACCCATTTCTTTGATAATTTTATTGTCTAAATGTTTTTTTCTCAAGATTTTGCTGTAAGGGATATTTCATCAAGTTGTTGATCAAAAACCAAATCATTTTCTTCCTCAAGATGGTGGTCTTCCCCTTAGCCCAGGTACCCCAAAAATTTGGTTATATAAAGAGGAGATGTAGCCAAATTTAAATCGTACAAGAACTTTTGCCCATAGATTAATGAAATTTAAATAATTTTTTTTACTAAATTTACTCGACCGTGAAGTTCTTGCATGATTTTCTCAGAATCTGTTGCTTGCACGAAAAAAAGTATTCTTATCTTTTTCGGGTAGAATTACATTAGCTACAATTTGTACCTTCACATCTTTTCACAAACACTTATAGTTTTCGAGAAATTAAGAAAATACTGAATTTAACCCCCTTTAACCCCCCGTAGAGAATTAAGCTTCTGCCCAAATTTACGGACCTTTTCAGGAAATGCATAAGACGTCATAAAAAAGCTCTCCACCAAAATTCAGCTTTAACGGATTTTTATCGAAGTGAAAGTCTAATTACTTTTACACGAAAGAAACCTTGTAAAAATCTCGATGTGAAAAACTGACACAACACTGCTGCCTTTATGCATTTATGACGATCCAAGGACTGTCAGCTTTTTGATCGAAATGACCTTCACCCTGTCACTTTGCAGCATTATGTGAGGAAATGTGGTCGGAAGTACTACTCTACCGATCCAGTTTTGATTAGTATAGAGCTAGACAAAGCAATACCTAATACTTATATGATTTAGTAGACTCCGAGTTTTATTGCTACTATTTCGAAGTCGATTAAAGTAATGGAAATCGATTCACCTCGACTTATTATGATACTATAAGTTCCAAAATGTAAATCGCTCCGAGACTTGATTGATGTGATTCAACCAAAACCAAATTATACAATTACCATGTCAGCTTAGGTTAATACCTCAAATTACAACACTAAAGAAACCGTCAAGGATATACCTATTTCCTACTTATATCACTACTGCAATGATTAAAATTTCCCTTACTTGACTATATTTTTGTATACTCCCCTATTCCAACATAATTTTTGTTTAACCCTAATTTTCCTCAAAGAAATATATTTGTAATTTAGCATTAATGCATTTTCACCCCTCTGAAAATTCACAGATGTTTACACCAACAACTCACAGCAATTTCATTTGGGGTTGACAAATTACCATTGTATTATAATCCATTGCAGTTTTGTCTTTTGAACAAACAAAAAAAACTATACATAATAATGGACCATAAAGCAATATTTGCTATTGTAACCCTAAGTTTGGGTTATATTTATATGAAATATAAAAGAAAATAATGCAGATGAGTTTTGAAATACATAAATGTAACCACAAACTATTATTAAAAACATGTGTCAATAAAATTAAATATGTTCACGATCTTGATTTTTTGCCATACATAACAATGTAGCAAAATAGATTCCTTTCCAAATAGGGTTTGATTCTGAAATAAAAGCAGAAGTGCTTATAATGTGTTATTAATTCGAATGCTAGAAAACTAAGAATAATATTAACATTAATCTAAGTTCTTTTTGAGATATTTCATATAAATGAGGATGGTGACGACTAGAAATTAAAAAAATTCATTTTTGGAAAATGTAAACTCATGTTTTTTTTTGTATTAATTAATTCAAGCGCATATATATTTAAATAATTCTTATGTGCAAGAGGCTTAGGGTTTAAGCAAATTTAGTGGCGTAGCGTGAGTTTCCGCCACCCGTTTTGGAAAATTTTGCCGCCCCACCCCCGAATTTGGAAATATTACAATCCAAAAAACATTCTCACTACATAAAAATAAATTCTACAAGAGGGGACGGCCAAAAATGTATGGACAAGAAACCCAGAATCGACAAGAACGAAATGTTAGCCAATGAGTACCCTATATCAAGCAATCGACGTCTCCAAAAGGATAACCCCGAAATCCATGCAATATAAGAGCCAAAATAATACGACTAGGTAGGTGTACCAAAATCCGAATCATGTTGTTGTTATTTTTATTAAAGATAGCTATTGAAATGGAAAGAAAGATGTTGTGTGTGAGATATCAACGATTTTTTGTTTCATACAATGGTTATTTTCACCCATTTTAACAAGAAAAAGTAGATGATGGTTTTTCGAGAAAAAAAATGGTGGTTAGAATACAATAACCCGAAGTCAAGTTAACAAAATCCAAAAAACCAATAAAGCTTAGAGATTAAAGATCGCTTTCCAACCAAATATAATGAGAATCAAAACTGGAAGTATGAAAATTATTTGGACATTTATCAGTGATATCATTTTTGTAGTTTAATGGAAATGAATGTAAATGAATTTGATCAAACTGTTATTCTACTAACAAGTGATATTAAAGTTATTGTATAAAATAAAAATCTCAATCACTATTAAGCAGAATAACAGTTAAGCAAAAAGTCGTTTTTTGCTTTCAGTACTTTTGGTACTGATTTTGCTTAACTGTTATTCTGCTTAATAGTGATTTCAATGTTATCGTGTAACCTTCAAATCTCACTGCAATAACAAAAAGTCATTACACTTTTGGTATTGATGTTGCTTAACTGCTATTCTGCTAAAGAGTGATTTCAATGTTATCGTGTAAACTCCAAATCTCACTGCAATATCAAAAAGTCATCACACTTTTGGCACTGATTTTGCTTAAGTAACTGTTATTCTGCTTATAAGTGATTTCAGTGTTTGCGTGTAGGCCCCAAATCTCACTGCAATAGCCAACTGTCATTTTACTTTTGGTACTGATTTTGCCTAACTGTTATTCTGCCTAATAGTGATTTCAATGTTATCGTGTAAACTCCAAATCTCACTGCAATAACAAAAAGTTATTACACTTTTGGTATTGATGTTGCTAAACTGCTATTCTGCTAAAGAGTGATTTCAATATTATCGTGTAAACTCCAAATCTCACTGCAATAGCAAAAAGTCAATAAGCTTCTGGTATTGATGTTGCTTAACTGTTTTAACTGTTATTCTGCTTAATAGTGATTTCAATGTTATCGTGTAAACCCTTAATCTCATTGCAATAACAAAAAGTCATTACACTTTTGGTATTGATGTTGCTTAACTCCTATTCTGCTAAAGAGTGATTTCAATGATATCGTGTAAACTCCAAATCTCACTGCAATAGCAAAAAGTCATTAAACTTTTGGCAATGATTTTGCTAAACTGTTATTCTGCTGGAAATATTTTCTGCTAAATAGTGATTTAAATTTAATCGAACCTCAATGCCTGATGAGTTTTAATCAGAGTAATAATGGGTATCTGTGTTCCTATATTTCAGCGATTTTTTTTCCTTAACTGTTATTTCAGTAACAGGTATTTGTAACTGTTACTGAAAAGTAGCAATAACAGCAGTAACAGGTATTGCAAACCAGCAGTTTGGCTCATCCCTAATACCTACACGATAACATTGAAATCACTATTAAGAAAAATAACGGTATAGTTATTTGGGAACTAAGCTAAAACGACTTTTTGTATTGCAATGAGGTTCGATTAAATTTAAATCACTATTTACAGGAAATGCTGGAAATATTTTCTGCTAAATAGTGATTTAAATTTTTTTTTTTTTTTTACACTTCAGATTCTTTGTTGTAGTGAGCTTAGAGCAAGCTGCAAACCTACAATCAGAGGCTCAGCATAAGTGCATGTGTTAGTGGTTAGTAAAATAATTCGAGCTAACACATGCATACAAATAAAATTAATACATTTACATAGTTAAACAAACAAACAATAAACATAATTAAACAATATATATCACATTTGAATTAAATATCATCTAAAAGTAAAAAAAACAATCACGAAAGTGGAGCACTGGTTCGAAACAATTTTTTCAATCCCATCTCACTAACGTTTTTTTTTTTTTTTTTTTTTTTTTTTAATTCATTTTTATTTTTCAATTTTCTTAAAACTATCTTACTGGCCCCAGTCGGGCGCTCTAAGTTAAACTATAATAACTTAATGCTAATGCCTTTCGGCCTAAGAACTATCTTAATACTAAATCCAGGTCGGTTTTATTTTTTACCGAGAAGAATTTACAAAAAACTCGGTATCATTGTCTTTATTTTTTGGTTTTATATAAAACTTACAAACTACATAAAACTAAATTAAATCTAATTAAAACTACCTAAAGCTACTTAAAACTATTTACAACTAATTATAAACTAATTACAACCTACTTATAAGCTAATTACAGACTACTTACGAGCTAGAACAGCCACAGCAAGCGTTTTCCGGTTTTTATTTTTTTTTTTTTTTTTTTTTTTTTTTTTTTTTTTTTTGGTGCCACCCTGACTGTCCCTACTTAAAACTAACTACCTAACCCTATGCAAGTCGGCCATACAACAGAAAATAGCAAGGTCAACTATTAAATATCTGAAGGAACTTCATCTTCGTTTTTCAACCACCAGAACTGGTTCTCTTGCTTTACCCTATCTCTTCGGTCCCGTTCGGACACAGTCCTACTGAACCGAAGGTGCTCAGCTCCGTCTTGTGCGAGGACGTCTCGACTGTAAAGGAGCCGCCGATCTACAGTTCTACGGCCGACGTGGTAGATTAGCGGAACCGCCGCTCTATCCTGGATCAACCCTCGACTGTCTAGGTGGAGGAAAGCATCGGGCGGAATAAAGCCGCTTAGACGCACACTCTCGTAGTATTCGTTGTTGGGATAGTAAGCCCCGAAAATTAAGCTGTTAGACGAGGACATCGCTCTTGCAATGTGACCCCGAATAAGCTTCAGCAAGAAATTATCTATCCTGTTTATGTTGGCCCCGTTGTATAGAGTCAGGTTGGAATAGTAGTGTTTGTACTCCGACTCTGGTGTTCTGTGCAATCCAAGGCAGCGTCGAAGACACTGCCTCTCAAACACCCGAATCTTTTCCATTTGAGATGGGGCAACGTTGAACCAAACCGGGCATCCATAGCCAATCATCGGCCGGATAAGGGCCATGTAGCAAATCACCTTTACCCTGCTGTCAAGCCGGCTGCTATAAAACAACCGTTTCGTCAGGGCAAAAGCTCCCCTAGCCCTGGCCAGAGCAGCATTTATATGTCTGTCGAAATACAAATACTGATCCATCCAGATACCAAGGTACTTTACTACACTTTTACTCGCCAGTGCATGTCCATTTGGCCCTACGATCACCAGCTTGCGCCAGTTCTTTCTCGTATCCCTTGTGGCTCCACGCAACGGAGTCCTAAACAAGATAGTTTCTGATTTCTGAAAGTTGATTTTCAACTTCCAGTCATCAAAATATCGCTGAATCTCATCGAAGTCACTCTGCAAAAGAATCCTGATGTCCTTGACTTTTGCAGCTGTTCTGTACGCAATTAGATCGTCGGCATACGCTATTGCCTGAGTTAGACTACCTATCAGATCGCTGGTGTAAATGCTGAATAGAATCGGCGAGTTGACCGCTCCCTGCTGAAGACCATTTTTAATATTAAAGGTTGTGGCAGAAGTTACATTGCCACTCTTGACAACAAACTTTCTGCCATTGAGCATATCATAAAGCATATATAATAATGGTTTACTAATGCCAAGTCTGGTCAGCTTTAGGTAAAGACCCTTTAACCATACGGTGTCGAAGGCCTTCTCCAAATCAACCAGACAGGCACCCGTACACTGCTTCTTAGATTTGTTCCATTGGACATCAGAAACGAGTTTCGACGCGGCATGAATGGTGTCATGTCCCGCCTTAAAACCAAACTGATTGTCCGGTATGATATTATTGTCATCTGCCCACTTAGACAGAGCTCTATTGATAACTTTTTCGAATACCTTGCTGATACTCGGAAGAAGACTTATCGACCGGAGATTCGCCGGATTGGAGTTGTCCTTTCCCTCTTTCGGGAGAGGATGCACTACAGCTGTCTTCCACCGCATTGGATAATATGCATTATTCAGAGCGTTGTTAAACAGAGTGGTATAAATGTCTACTGCTTCTTGAGGTAAATGTCGAAGTACAACGTTGGATATGCCATCGACTCCTGCTGACTTCTTCTTCTTTAATGAATCGAAGATGAGCTGGAGCTCCACCTTCGTAATTAACAGGGAACTGGGCCCATTTCGCTCGGCGATTATGGCGTTTGCCAAATAATCTTCATTGAACCCGGTGAAACCAAGGTTCTCTGATCGCCATTGCGTGATGTCATTCCGAAGGTAGAAGTGATGGAGCAAGGCTCTGTTTTCCAGGTCGTGATTCGGGCGAATGCACGCATTCACCTTGTACACTTGCTGGAAAGCAGCCCCCACGGCCTCCACTTTCTCCTGCGGATCTTCGACAATAAATAGGTCATCGTCCAAGACGGCGTCCTCTGGATTAATTCCTGCTGTCAGAAGTACGTCTCTGTTGTCTGCCGTTCTTTGAAGCTTGAGACACGGAAGATCGTTCTGATCATTCCTTCTAAATATCTTGTTAATTTGCGGAAACATGCTCGGGTCGCTAGCATTAACGGCCCGAATTTTGTTGTCCCAATACAAATTAATTGACAACCGATAGTTTTCTTTAATGAGTTGGTTGATGTTCTTGATCGACGACTTCAGTGTCCCAATCTCCAGATTGTGAGGGTCAGTAAACCGTCGGTACAAAAGTTTGAGTCTTGTCAGCAGTCCGTCTGTGTAATGCGTCAATGGTCGCGTTCCGGTACATGTCGGTTGCGTCCCGTTGCTTGTATTTCGGTATTGTTCTGTTCATTGTTCGTTTGATTGTCTCGTCCATTTGTTCTAAGTATTGGTCTATTTCGTTATTTGTCAAATTCCTATCATTTGGTGGGGATATGTTGTTCGAACTGATTTCGCTCGATAAGGCGTTGGTAAAGCGTGGCCAGCACACCTTACTGTAGTTGTAAGTGTGCACAGGTACATACTCATCCAACTCCACGAGCTCGTTCGGAAGCTGTATTATGGTGGCGAGTCCGCAGTGATCACTGTCGTACTCGATCGTTCGTAAACAGTTTCTTGGTCTTTGACCCACAGTGTCAGTAATTGTCAGTCTTGCGTCTATTAGCAGAAGATCGAGATAGGCTCCGCTTCTTGGAAACGATGGCCGATCCGTAGCCAGCAGGTCGATACGATATTCTGCGTTATATTGACTCATCCAATTAAAAAGATGAATACCTCTTGGATTCTGTATTTGATTTCCCCAATCTATGTGTTTGGCATTCAAATCACCGGCTATGAGAAAGTAATTTTCTTCCAAGCTCAAGTGTAGACATTCGAAAAGTTTTGCAAGCTCTGTCATAAAATCAGTTGGCTGAGGTGATGCCGGTGCATAAGCCGCGATCACATACATTCGCTTCCCCTGTTGGAGAGGAATGCATACGACACACGCCTCCAACAGCCGAAATTTACGCAGCTCACTATTATATATAACTTTATGATTAATGCCTTTTCGCAGCTCACTATTATATATAACTTTATGATTAATGCCTTTTCGTATGAAGATTGCGACGCCCCCCCCTTGAGTGGAGTTTGGTCGATCTCTTCTAACGATATTGTAATTGTTGTTAGTCAACTTATGTTTCTGGTTCAGCTTAGTTTCGCTGGCCATAAACACATCTGGACTTTGGTCTTTCAACAATTGGAAAAGATTAGCTCTACGTTCGGTCCTAATCAGTGAATTTACATTCACAGCAAGGATCCTAAGAGGCCTCTCCGACAGCGCGCCTTTAACCTCTAATTTGAGTTAGGCTAGGCAAAACAGAGTAGAGATAGTCTACCCTAGTCGCCTGCTCCTTTATCTGGTTGTGAAGTCCTGTTAACTGGCCTTGAATTGCCAGCAACATACTTCTAATTTCGGCCTGAGCGTCCGGCGCCTTTGGCACTAGGGCCGGTTGGGCTGCCTTAGCTGCAGGCTGTACCGTTTTTTCCCTTCCTGCCGCCATTTGGGCGTAGGAAATTTGGGGATTAACGGGCGTTGCTGTGGGAGCACGCGTTGATGGGCGTATCTCTGCCACTGTCTGCCTAGCCGCTTTATTGTTGCGAATTTGCTGAAAAGCTGAGCAACCCCGATAATTAGCAGGGTGCCCCTCCTTTCCGCAAAGTGCACATTTAAGCTGGGTCATGTCTTGGACCCTTTCCTCTCCGAGCTTGCACTCTCCCTTAATGTGGTCCTCACCACACTTAACGCAGCGTGACTGCATTTCGCAGTTTGCTGCAGCGTGGCCAAACCTTTGGCAGCGCATGCATTGAAGCATGTCACCGCGTCTCTTTAGTCTATCCCAAGTCACAACCTGGTAGTTGAGGACGGAGATACTCCTCAACCTATCCAGTTTGCTGCTGGGCGATAGCTGAACTAATAAGAATGGCAAAGACCGCTTCTCCCGTCTGGCTCTGACTGTAGCGAACGGCTTGACCCCGATAAAGTCGAGATCGTCGCTCGCTTTTTGACGGAGCTCATTTAAGAGCACCTGTGGTTCCGTGCAGGAATCTATGCCCTTCAAGAGGACCGTTTGATATTTATCCACTTTTGGGGTAAAACTGAAGAACTCAGTCGTGGATTTCTTTAACAATTCTTTAATTATTTTATGCTGCGCCACTGTTGAGCAGTGGATAGCATGTCTATCTTTATTCAAGCGTTTTATAGTAAAATTTTGGCCTATGGCCGACTTACATAGTTCAATGGTATCCTGTAACTCCATCTTGTAAGTATTAATGGGTGGCACCTTTTCTTTCTTCTCCTTGGACGGCTGTGGCTGGTGTATTATCTCCTGCTGGTATCTCTGCCTCTGCTCTATTTGGTGGTGTTGGTTCTGCTGGGTTTGGTTTTGTGTTTGTGCTGTTGATGTCTGCTGCTGTGGCTGCTCTGCTTGTATTTGCAGATGCTGTTGTGGCTGTTTTGATTTTTTGTTTAGTTTTGGTAGTTATTGTTGTTGTTGTTGTTGTTGTTGTTGTTGTTGTTGTTGTTGTTGTTGTTGTTGTTGTTGTTGTTGTTGTTGTTGATGTTGTTGTTGTTGTTTGTGATGCTGCCCTGCTTGATGTGGCAGCTGCTCGACATTACTTATTGACTGCTTTGCCCGTTCTTGTGGCGCCTGCAGTGCTTTTTTATTTTCGCGCTCCTGGTTTTCTCTATACCGTCGCGCTTCCTGCTTGATTTTTAGAGCCAGTACCATTTGCTCCAGTTTTGCTTTGAGGAGTTTCATTTCTCCCTCAATAGCACCAATTTCTTTTGTGATGAGTTGCTCCTCTTTATCATCAATGGTCTCAATTTCATCTTCAGACGACGTCCCTGGTGAATTGAGGTCGAGAAACATGTTACTGTCGCCCGTTGTATACAACCCCTCTCCTCCCTCAGACATATAGTCTATTTCCTCGTCAGATGGTGAGGTGTTTAATTGTCGCGTGATGTTTGCTGCCGCTGACGTCTTCGCCGTTCACGCCGTCTCCTTCACTCCAGCTGGCAGCTTAGCTGAAGTGGTGGTGGAGCGACGCTTGACTAGGTTAGATGCACTGCTAATCCTCTTCTTTCATTTTTTTGTTATATCGGCTGTTGGTGCCGTTGCTGGTTTTTGTGCTGCTGCTATGGCACCTTTCGATGTTCCAGCTTTTGCTTCCGTTGTCGCCTTTGTTGTTGCTGCTGGGACACCTTCCGATGTCCCCGCAATTTTTGCTTCTTCCATTTTTTTATTCTCCCAGACAATAAAATTTTCAACTTCTCTGTTATGAAAAAAAGCTTTAATAATTTTTAGGCCCGGCCGGGGCTCGGACCTAGGACCTTCTGCACTGTAGGTCGACGCCACTACCACCTGTGCTAAAGGTTCTTATATAAAATGATTGGCTTAAGTTATTATTGTACTCTTGCACACACGAATTTAATTTAAATACTGTGAAGTCGCTTAACGTCCACTCACTTCCACAGTTTAAGATCAACTGATCTCACTAACGTTAAAATCAACCGTGGAGCCATTTAAATTAAATATCCTACACATACGGTTAAGAGGCTCATGTAAACCGTAGTTAGTTCTATGGAAATTTACATGTAAAAGTTCAAATCTTCTCAGATGGTGAGATCCTCCACGGAAGTTTATGCCAATACAGGCCAACAAATCAGGAGCATCGATTTGACCATTTAGAAGTTGGTGAAGAAAAATTAGATCATTATTCACCCGCCTTTGATATAAGGTTTGGACTTGCAGTAGCTGGATCCTATGTTCATATGGTGGAAGGTTGAATGGATCTGCCCAAGGAAGACCTTTCAGAGCAAAGCGAATTAATTTATGTTGTATCGATGCAATACGATTTTTATGAATTTCATAAATGGGAGACCATACTTGAGACGCGTACTCTAGATGAGGTCGTACATAACAATTGTATAAGGAAAGCGTAACGTACGGATCGTCAAATTCCTTTGCCAAACGTTTTATAAACCCAAGCATAGAGCTTGCTTTATTAACAATGAAGTTAATGTGTTCAGTGAATTCTGAAGTTAACACCCAAGTCCTTGAAACTAAAGACTCGACAGAGTTTGTGTTGTGAAATAGAATAATTAAAAGCATTTGCAAGTCGCTTTCTAGAGAAAGTAATTGTTTGACATTTGGCAGGGTTAAGAGAAAGACCGTTTTTATCACACCAAGTAGCTATCAATATCGGCTTGCAAAAGAATATGGTCATGGTTAGCTTTTATTGTCTTAAAAATTTTTATGTCATCAGCGAATATAAGAATATCACTTGAACGTATACTTGAGACAACATCATTAATAGCAAGAATAAATAGAAATGGGCCTAGATGACTTCCCTGGGGCACACCGGAGTGTGCCTTGAATGAGTTTGAAAGGCAGTTTCTAAATTTCACCTGGTACGATCTATTTTCAAGGTATGATTTTACCCAGGTGATAAGAAATGTTGGAAACCCTAAAGATTTTAGTTTGAAGATAATAATGTTGTGACTAAGTTGGTCGAACGCTTTGTAGAAATCAGTATATATACAATCCATTTCACTTCCATTTTCTAATGCGTTAGAACATTTATGCAAGAATGAAAGGAGGTTTGTTACTGTTGATTTTCTTCTCACAAACCCATGCTGTTGTTCACATATTATATTCTTGGTATGGAATGCTAGCACACAACTTGTTCAAAGAGCTTTGGAATACATGACAGTTTGGATATAGGTCTATAATTCGAAATATCAGCTTTATCACCTTTTTTAAAAACTGGAGTTAGAAATGAAGTTTTCCATGAACAGGGAAATTTCCCTGATTTAATAGAAAACTCAAATCAAAATTGAAGAGGCTCAGCCAGTATATGTCTACACTGTTTCAATAATATTGGGGGAATTCTATCTGGTCCAGATGAGAAATCATCATTTAACGATGAGAGAAGGTCTAAAACAGTACTCTGCTGCACAGCGAAATTGTTACAACTCGTTTGCGCATAAGAATGTAAATTTCTGAAATAATCTTCATCAATATCAAGGGCTGTATCCACAAAAGAGTTACGAAAATTGTTTGCGAAGGCGTTGCATATATCAATAGTTTCTTTCAATACACAATTCTCATATTTGAAATTTGCGGGGTAACCATCCGAATTTTTCTTCGAATTGACAAACTTCCAAAATGCTTTAGGGTTTTCTTTAAGAGATCTTCCCATTTCGTATACATGATTAGTGTATAGCGACTTTGAAAGAGATTTAAATTCTTCGAAAAGGACAATGTAAGAGTTGTGGTCAACTAAAGAAAGAGTTTTTAAATATGTTTTCCAAGCTCTATTTCTTTTATTTCGTAGTATCCTCAACTCTTTTGTATACCATGAGTGGCAAAAGCTCGTGTTTTTAAATAATTTTAATGGGATAGTGTTATTTATGCAAATATAAAGTATGATATTAAAACTAGTAACTGCATCGTCAATATTACTAGAATTTGCTATACTGTCAATCCCAGATCTAGCTAATTCTTCTGAAAGCAATTGAAAGTTAGCCTTTCTAAAGTCAAAAGTATATGAGCGATCACAAGCGTTGCTATTTTCAATTATATGACTGCTCAAGTCAAGAACTACATCCAGAGGAGGATGGTAACTATCTTTATTAGTGATTCCAGAACTAGATTCTAGAACAAGAGTACTAATAGCGTCGGAAGAAAAAACTAAATCGAGAATTCGATTTTTTGAATTTTTAATACAGCTTACTTGCTGTAAGTCAGTTGTAATAATTCTATCCAAAAACTGGAGCTCAGTTTGTGAAGAAGTTAAGGACGCTTTATGATAAGATTCATCCTCAGGAGGAACCCACTCTATAGATGGTAAATTAAAGTCTCCGAGAAGTAATATGCTGCTGTTGGAGCAAGACAATTCAATAATAAAATCGAGGGCCTTAGAGAGTTCTACATAAACTGAGTCCGAGCTTTTTGGAGGGATGTAAGCATTTAATATATAAATACATTTTGACTCTACGGCTAACCTTATGCAAATTAATTCAACTGATAGATTAAAAGGAAATATAATAAGAGAAGATATAAATTTATTACGAACTGCGATCAAAACACCACCTCCCACTTCTTTTGGTCTGTCAACATGACGATCTTTTCTATAAACTAAAAACTCTTCATTAAAAAGTTCTGTGTCCAAAAAGCTTGAATTAAGCCAGGTTTCTGTCAAAAGAAAGATGTCATGTGAAAATCCTTGTGAGTTGATGTAGAGATCAGCAGTTTTAGTGCGAAGCCCTCTTACATTTTGCTAGAAGAGGGAAATCCTATTTAGTTTTTTGGGGATGGAATTTTGGAGAAGTTACGAGAAAACCTGTTTTTCCTTGTTAAAAATTTTTTAACAAGAGCTTCAGGAGGCCAATTACCAGAATCACAGATAGAATCAAAGTATAAAGAATTTGTTACTATTTTAAAAGATGAAACAAAGCTATTTACTCTACTAATTTTTGTACACTTAACCGATGCACTCGTAGGGATACAATTTTTATTTAATAGGTGGGAAACGATATCGTCGGCAGCAATTTCTGGTTCAAGGCGAGAGATAAAGATAGACTTTGGTTTGGAAACAGCTTTAATAGGTCTAGGATCAGCAATTATGTTAGAGACGGACGCACATTCTATACCAGGAACAGTGCATGGGACCATTTCTGAACTTTCATTCCTTACCTGAACCGAAGAAGCTAGTTCTAAAGCAATAAGGGGCTAAGATTCGTTCGTTTAGGGGGTGGGCCAGTGCTTTTTACAACTAATGTGTTATCTCGCCCCCTTTTGTTACTTTTTTTGTAACTATAACGTTATCAAGCACAGTTGAGCTTGATGATTGTTTAAGCAAATCATCATTCATGGGCACGATTTGGAGAGGAAGTGGGTCCTGAATAAGGTCATCAGTAGAGGTACCGATGTCTACTGGGTCATTTAGGAGTGTTAACGAGCTAAATCGTGAGACCACGTCGTTAAAATTTCTTAACATTTCTTCAAACCCCTTAGACAGTTTCATAATGTCCACTTTAAAATTAGACATTTTGAAAGCCAGTTGAGACAAGGAAAGTTTACGGCAATCGGTACAATACCAATACGCAAATTTAGAATTGGTTACTTTCTCAATAAATGCATTGGTTGAGCCGATGCATTTAGCGTGGTAAAGATTCCCACAAGGCCCAAAACAGGCGAACCTCAATGCCTGATAAGTTTTAATCAGAGTTATAATGGGTATCTGTGTTCCTATATTTCAGCGATTTTTTTTCCCTTAACTGTTATTTCAGTAACAGGTATTTGTAACTGTTACTGAAGAGTAGCAATAACAGCAGTAACAGGTATTGCGAACTAGCATTTTGGCTCATCCCTATTCTTGAGACGAGGGCAAACAAAAAAAATATAGTGGTTAACATTCCTGTACAGCAAGGTGAAGATGCTAGGGAAGAGGAAAACAAATGTTGCATGGATCTTCTGCAAACAAACGGCAAAAGCATTATTGCAACAACAAGAGTATTGCGCTCAAGAAACAATAATATAGCCAATGTCATCATAAGGCTGAACCGAAGGGAGATTGTTCAACGTATCTTAAAATTAACTTACACCCCGACTCCACAGGAGATAATTTCTATCAGAATGATTATCTTGACATGAAATATCCAATAGGGTCACTCCGTTTCATCTTTTGTTGGGATGTCAGAGATATCTCTCCGCGATTATATCTTGACAGATATCTCCGACATGAATTTTGACAGATGGAGATATTTTTGCTTTGTGACTACAAATTTCTTTTTTTGTCTCATTATTTCCTTATACCAGTGTTGATGTTAACCTCTGCATTTGTGTCTGGCAATTAAGTTTTTGTTTGTTATTTAGTGTAATTTTCGGTTTCGTGATTTGAAATCGCATAACATTATTTGCCCACCGCAGAGAGAAGACAATGTTAGATATAAATATCTGATATTTAGTTGGAGAGAAATTATCTCCTGTGGAGTCGGGGTGTTACGAAACAGGGGAATTCCTATGCATAGAGATTCACCCGCATCTGCACGAGCCTGAAGAACACGCTTAGTTCAATTAAAAATGGATGTATTTACAAAAAACAAAGATCTAAAAACACAAATCCGGAGACAAATATTGGTAGTTGAAGGAAAAGGGTTCTACTATGACAGCGAAAACATCTTAAAATGTGACAGCATGTGCGGAGACCAGTGGTGCGTTCTTTTTCTAACTATAATTAACTATTGTTGTTATGTCAAAAACAGTTGTAGATGTGTCATTGTTAGGTTTTGTTAGGATTGTAACAACTCTATTTAGGAACGAAACGTTGTTAGATATTATTAATGTGTCAAATAAATGAATGAAAAATATTTTATTTTCATTATTATTGCATAAAATCGTATATTTTGCAGTACAAAAATTTCCTTTATTGCTTATAATTGGCACAAATATCATTTTAATTGTTGTTTTCTCTGAATTTTATCAAAACCAACAAAAATTTGGTTTGTTTTGTAAACTAAGCGCTCCCGTATGTACTTTTACAGATCAACACTTTCAACTCATGTCCTGGACATGACGGTGTTCACATTTGACTGAAAAACTGGATTTTTTTTACGTTTCAGTATTAACATCTCACTCCCACTTCTTCAGTAAAGGGAGATGTAAATACTGAAACGTAAAAAAAAATCCAGTTTTTCAGTCCAATGTGAACAAGAGAATTAAACATTCAAATCAAAGATTATGATAGACAAAATTCAAACGATATCTCTACAGAAATTCGTTCAGAACAGTTAAACCCTAAAGAGAATAAATCTATTTTAAAGCTTTGTCGTAATTATTCAGACATCTTCTATAAAAAAGGGGATAGCCTAACATTCTCGAACGCAATTAAACATTAAATCAAAACTAACGACGAAGTACTAATATATACGAAAACCTACAGATACCCATACGTTCATAAGGCAGAGGTTCAGAGTCAGATCTCAAACATGCTGAACCATTGCATAATTGGACCAAGTTTTTCTTCATGGAGCTGGGTTGTACCCAAAAAATTAGACTCCACAGGAAAACAAAAATGGAGGGTAGTAACCGATTATCGCCGTCTTAACGACAAAACGATAGACGATAAATATCTGGTACCCAATATTAGCGAAATTTTGGACAAACTAAGCAAAAGCCACTATTTTACCACACTCGATTTGGCTAGTGGCTTCCATCAAATGGAGATGGACGTTCGAGATATCCCAAAAACAGCCTTCACAGTTGAATGTGGACATTACGAATTTGTGAGGATGACCTTCAGGTTGAAAAATGCCCCATCCACATTCCAGCGAGTGATGGATAATGTTCTCAGAGATTTCATAGGCAAAACTTGTCTCGTTTATTTAGACGACATTGTTGTCTACTCAACATCCCTACAGTAGCACATTGAGAGCTTGCAAAAAATATTTGATAAATTACGAAAAGCGAATCTTAAGATACAGCTAAGTAAATCCGAGTTTTTACGCAAGGAAACCGCGTTTCTCGGACACGTTATTACAAGGGACGGTGTTTTTGTTGGCCTAATGGGTTACTATCGGAAATTCATCCGTGATTTTACAAAGCTAACAAAACCCCTCACTCAGTGTCTTAAAAAAGGTGCCGAGATAACTCTCAATGATGAGTATAAGAAAGGATTTGAACTATGTAAAGATATTTTATCTAACGATCCACTTCTCCAATATCCCGATTTTTCTAGGCCATTCCTGCTTACCACGGACGCAAGCAATGTTGCCCTAGGTGCTGTATTATCCCAAGGAACTATTGGAAAAGATAGGCCAATATGCATTGCGAGTAGAATCTTGACAACATCAGAACTCAACTATTCGACAATAGAAAAGGAATTACTTGCTATTGTCTGGGCAACAAATTATTTCCGCCCTTACCTTTTCGGTAATAAGTTCAAAATAGTTATTGATCATAAATAATTGCAGTGGCTCATGAGTTTGAAAGAACACACTCCAAACTTGTTCGTTGGAGATTTAAACTTGAAGAATACGATAATGAAATCGTATATAAGAAAGGTATATTTAATTCTAACGCAGATGCTCTCAATCGTATTAAAATACCGGACAAAATTGAGTTAAATCTTAATGATACCACAGCTGCTACTATACATTCAGCCGAAGAAAACCTAGACGATGGTATCCCCATAACAGTAAAACCCCTCAATGAATTTAATTTACAAGTAATATTCCAACAATCATCAGATCATCAACCTCAAAACTTATTAAAATTAATCTTTAAAAACAAACAAAGACGAATTTTTAGAAAAGAATCATTTTCTGAAAATGATATTATTTCATATTTCAAAGAATATCTTCCACCAAAAAAACTGATTGCAATTTTGGCAGATGATGAAACATTCAAATTGATTCAAAAAGTCTATTCAGAACATTTTGCTAGAAACAAGACTTTCCGTGTATTAAGATGTAAAAAACTTTTGACTGATATCACAGAAAGTGACGAACAAGATCAAACTATTTCCAACTACCATACGAAATCTAACCATAGAGGCAGCACAGAGACATACCAACATTTACAACGTGACTACTTCTTTCCTTAAATACGAAAGAAGACCCCCTATAATACTCGTATCTTTTGGAAAAACTGAAATACCCTTAAAACCACTTGATATAGTACACATAGACGTATATACCATCAATAACAAGAGTATCCTCACTCTTATTGACAAGTTTTCCAAATTTGGCGCTGCCTATACTTTATTAACCCGCAATAGTATAAGCATTGTAAAACAAATCCAACCTTTTATCAGCCTTCACGGCATACCGCCGAAAATTGTATGTGACCAAGGATCAGAGATTACATTGAATATCTTCCAAGACTTCTGTAAACAATTCAATATCGAGAACCATGTTACTTCCTTTCAACAAACTACAAGCAATGCTCCTGTCGAAAGGATGCATTGAACTTTAACCAACCGAAATTTATCGAATCATTCAAGAAAAATACAAAAACAAAGAGCATGAGGACATACTTTACGAGACTATTATTACTTATAACAATGCAATTCACTCTTCGACACATTACACACCATACAAACTTTTCTACGGACGTACATATGAATTCAATCAAAACATGACATATAGCGACAAGCACGACTACTTACAAAAACTCAATGCGTTTCAGAGAGAACTTTTCGAATCTATTACAAAATTATTAGAGAATAAAAGAGATAAAAACAGAGAAAAAATAGAGAAAACCCAAATAATCTTGAAGTAGGAGAAATTACCTATCGAAAAGAGTGTAGAAGAAATAAAACTACTCCACGATTTAAAAAACAAAAGGTCTAAACTATCAACAAACTGACAAAAATTACTAATGACAATAAAAAATTTCACAAAGCTAGAATAAAAAAGAAAAGAAAATTTCAGATTACTAATGACAGCAACAGCAATACAAGGACAGAAGCTTGAGATACATAACTTAACAGATAATTACGGACTTTTACCACTCCGACTAGGACATGCCAAAATAATAGAAACCTGTAAACGATTTATTCATATCATAAACCTAAAAGATTATGAACAAAGTATAGAGAAAATTCGTAAATCTTTGGACACTCTAGAAAATGACCAAACTAACATTGATACAGTAAAAATAGCAAACATTAAATTCAGCCAGCTAGAACTCAAACTTCAAACACTTTTACCCAAGCACAAATTAAAACGGGGTTTAATAGATGGATTAGGAACTTTCATAAAAACAATTACAGGAAACATGGATGCTAATGATGCAATAAATAGTAACGAAGAAATCAAAAACCTAAATTTGAATCAAAATATTTTTGAAAGAGAAACCAACCAACAAAAAAGTATCAATAAGAAAATGATAGAGAGGTTTGATAATATTACTCGCCATATAAATGAACAACAAAAAACAATAGAATCATTCTTGTATATTTATAATTCTAATATAAATAATGCACTCAGAACAGACCAAGAAATCCTTAAACACCTCCAATACGTTCACAAGATTATCTTCAATATTGACTTGCTTTACAAACACTTAGTAAATATAGCAGAAGCTGTAACTTTTGCACAATTACATATAATTTCAAAACAAATATTGAGTAAAACTGAACTGAATGAAATAAGATTTCTTCTTGAAAAACAATCTATTAATTTCTTTCAGATGAAGAAATTTATGAAATTTTACAATTACAAGCATATTACAATAGTTCTAATATTGTGTTTAGTATTGAAATCCCTATTACTTCCGAAACAAATTATTCCTTCTTTCATCTCATCCTCCTCCCTATAGACAAAACCTTATTTATATCTACTTTCCCATATGTTGTATACATGAGTCCAACGCACTTTATTTTGGGAAAGCCTGCGACCTCATAGAAGAAATCTACCTCTGTGAAAGCAAAAACAAACAAAAAACTAAATTCCCCGAATGCGTACCAAAGATCATAAATAACCACCCAGCTATATGCAACCTGTCCAATGGTTTAGAACCCAACCAGACACTTCAACCCGAAAATAACTACATACTTCTAACCGATGTTCAAAAATTAGTGTCGAAACAACATGCGGTATCAACAAAAATAATATATGTATATGGCACCGCACTTTTACATTACCAAAATTGTTCCATAACCATTAATAATATAACTAATGATCCAAAAACAGATATTTTTTTGGGACAGCATTGTGATTCATCTTGCAACCCACAGTCAGATCAACTCATCCACTATAAACCAGCATCATTCGCTAAACAAACTCCATCTGGACCAGCTAGAAAATAGAGAAGAAATCCACTTACTTACCACAAAGTCAACAGCCCACATCGCATCAATTTGGGTTCTTTTAATCCCGTTAACAACCATATTGACATTGATGTATTTTCGAATCAGGACCCGAAAGAGTCCCAAAATTGAGGCTCCAAGGATAGAGGACAATCAAGGCGCTCCTTCAAGACGCAACACCCTCTGGCAGTCGCTCCGCTAAGGGGGGAGAAGTTACAAACCCAAATATGTGAGGTTTGCATATTCCCACACTTTGCATTTTTCCACAAAAATATTAATCTTTAATGTGCACATATCATATAGCCCTTCTTGTTGTGCATCTTCTATGCACATTCCATTTATAAGAAACCTTGCCTTGCACCTTCTGTGCAATTTCTAGGAATTATTGTTTGGCACCTTAAGTGCATAAAATAAAATGAATTGTATACAGAGTCAGTTCTTAAGTAGGAGTGATCAAATAAAGTCTAAAAAATATTCCAAAGGAATAAAAAAATATTTTTTTATAATAAAGTTTTTAAACAAAACTTAAGTCGCGTCAGCTGTTAGTATAATGGCAACGACAGACTAGGCTGAGAATATAAGTAAAATGTTCATACACGGATATGAAATTATACAATGGTGTAAATTATACAATGGTGTTAGTTTCTTTTATGAAACCAAAATTGTTAGAGTTGCCTGTTCGAACACTAGTATTCGACTATAGGCAACTTCATCCAAATTGTTTTCTTAAAGCAATAAATATTATAGGATATACATATTTTTTTTTTTTTGGTTTTGGGTCAAGAACACGAAGAAGAACGTTGGGTCCAGTATTCGAACACTTTTTTCTTCTTTTCTTCCAATGTTCGATACAAGGAACCTCATGTAACTGTTAGCTTCCCTTGTTCGAATAGTTTTTGAATTGCGTTCAAACTAAAAAATCCGTTAAACCATTTTTTGTTTTACTTAATTTTTAGAAAAATTAATAAAAACTAATCTACAAACACAATTTGTTAAATAAAACTGAGAGAAAATTAATTCTATGCTTTTTTAGGTTGAAAATATGTACGATCTCCTGTGTTCGAAATAAGGAAACTTTTGTACAGGCTTAGGAAACTAGTGTTCGACTACTGGGGACATGACCCAATTCACAAAAACAACTTTCTCTTAAAAGAAAATTAAAATATGAATTTCTGGCCTTACTAAAAACAAAAGCACGGCATTGTAAGTCCTGACGTTATTTTTAAAAATTTAGTTTCGATTATAAGTCTTTTTTTAATCAACCATCCCACTAAAACGAGAGGAAATGGACCCTCTTCCCAATGTAATTTTTTTTGTTTAGGATCAACCTTTTTGTCATACTTTTTCAAAAAATTTTTCAAATAAATAATAAGTTTTTAGAAATAACATACTTTTTACTCTATAAGTATTGTTTTCGCCCACTATATACGAGTATATTTATGATTCATATATATAAAGAATTTACCTACTTCAATTTTAAAGAAAATACCTACAAACAAAAATGTAAAACATTACTTGCTTTTAATTTCATTAAAACATTTGCTTTTAGTGCGACTGTGATAATAGATATTCTTATCATACTTATCTTATCTTATCATAATATCGTAATTTACTAAAATCACTCACACAACCAAGCAAAAAAACGTCAATATATTCTCAATTTTGAAACAATACAACCTTATTATAGAAAATCGATAGAGAACAACGCGCAAAATTAATGTTTTTTTGTCTCTCTTGGACTCCCATAAATTTTGTATACGATGTTCTCTATCTTCTGTTACTTCCTTAACCCTATTTTTTATTCCTATTTCTTTAATTATCCGGTCATTCTCATCGTTTCAATTCGCCACACCTATAGTTCCGGCTCACCGCTGTAGATGTTAGGCCAACCGTTCCTCTTCATGATAGTACTACTCGTATATTAAAATATATATACAATGATGATGCTCTTATGTTTGTCTTCAGAAATTCTCTTATTTATTTTTTTTAATTCACACCTTGGCCGTTTGATATCAAAATGTCTTAATTAATCAGCTGAACAGTTTATTTTACAACTTATTACTAAAGGAAACCATAAATCTTAAAATGTTCAATAAGTGGAGCAAAAATATTAATACTCTACCCTCCTTCATGTGTACCTGTATTTCTGTAATAAAAACTAAAAAAAACTACAGGTCTCGAATGCAAAATATGTTTAAGGTGTCTTTAAGTAACCTTTGAACACGGTGAATGGCGTTTAAGTTAAGACGCATTTAAGTAACGTTGCTTAAAAGTGAAAATTGATTTTAGATACAGATTTCGCACTTTAAGAGCAATTTAGAGGCATTTTAAAGTTACGAAGTTAAATTTTCTTAATAAATACAGCTGAATGTATTTAATACATAAACTAAACTAAGATCTAATAAATATATTTTCTTGTGTATCGAAACTGGTGGTCAACCCTAGGCATGAGTATATATGTAAATTTTTAGTTAAGAATATATTGGTTCATCAAAGCCCCATCCATATATTTTTTTAAATAATATTGAATTGATATATTTTAATATAGGATCAAAACCCAAAAATAATCTATGTGATTTTTATTTCACAGGTTTGGTTTAAGAACCGGAGAGCTAAATGGCGGAAACGTGAAAGAAACGCAATGAACGCTGCAGTAGCCGCAGCTGATTTCAAAAGTGGATTTGGAACGCAGTTTATACAGCCTTTTGCAGAGGATTCGTTGTACTCTTCATATTCTCCATACAACAACTGGACTAAGGTTCCTTCACCTCTTGGAACAAAACCATTTCCATGGCCAGTTAATCCATTAGGATCAGTAGTTTCAACAAGTCATCATCAAAATTCCATGAATTGTTTTAATGCATCAGCATCTAGTGTTGCTGTTAGTATAAACACCGGTTCTATGATTCCTAACGGAATGGGGTCTTCTTTAACTTCAAGTTCAGCATCAGCAGTTGTGGGTCCACCATGTCACTACACGGCACCTAGTAATCCCTATATGTATCACCCTAGGGCGACAACGGAACCATGCGCTGCTATGAGCTCCAGCATAGCAACACTTCGATTAAAAGCAAAACAGCATGCGTCAGGTTTTTCAAGTCCGTACTCTGTTTCGTCGACAGTCTCAAGATCTAATCCAGCAGGTTTATCTGCCTGCCAATATACGGGTATTACTGACGTAGTCTGAGAAAACGCCCTCGGGGCATTTTTAAACCAACATCATTTGCATCATCACTATCACACAAACGACAGCAGCAATAATTTAAATCTTTCATTGTCACAGGTATCACCGAATGAGGATCACGACAGCGCCACAGAAAATAATGCCAATGATACAAACGAAGATCTCGATACTGTAACGGATTAAAGTTTATAATTTCTCGATACATCTTGTCAATAACACTCGGCATTTTCAGAAAAATGAGATCTCAAAGACTTCAGCAATATTTAGAAAAAAAAAATTGGTTTGTTTTGGCTCACTTTTTAAAAGAGCATATTTAGCTGAAGTAACTGAGATCTCATATTCCTTAACATGTCTACTGAAAAACACTGATCAATAAAACTATAGAATTTTTCTTTTACCTGGCTTTTCTGATAACACTCTTTGAAGTTTTTTAATATGTACTCTGATTTCGAAGATCGGGATTTTGAGATAGAAGTGCAAATATATGTTTTTTTCGGTATGATTGAGGTTGTTCAAGTACCTTTACTTCAAAAAAGTAAAAATAAAAAAAGTTTAATGACTACGTGACTGTTTTAATAGATTTTAATTGGTTTCAAATACATCTTTATCTTATGGATAGTTTTTCAGTTCAGTGTTAACACTGAGTTAGATCAAAATAGCTCACAGGAACAGTTTTTCAGTTAAGGATTAACTTTATCTTTAAGGTGTCAAAATTCTAATGAAATGGTGTGCGACGCTATGGAAATCACCTTTCTTTCCTTTCACTATTCGAAATAGAGATGTCACCACAGCGGAAAAGGCCTTCAGTTTAGGTAACTCGGAGTTAACTTAGGAGTTCCATTGACTTTAAAATTTCTGGAATTAACTCACATCTAATCCTGAGTCTGCACCGAAAAACTGGCCCTAACCCTGAAGCCACACGAGCCAGTACTGGCTAGTTAAGTCATAGTCAGTCGCAATATCGCAAAACACAAGCCTAGCATGCAGATCAAGCTAGATTTTTGCTCCTGAAGCCTAGTTCGCTGCTGATGCTGCTGAGTCAAAAATCCATACTTTAGTCGAACAAACTATTTATTTCAATATTTGAAGAAAAAAAGTAATGATTATCAATAAAGAAAGGCACAAGAAAATTTATGAATTCATTGTTATAGGGTCAAAACATTTACAAAAAAACTTTTGTGCACATTCGTCAAGCTCTTCCCCAATACTTGCTCAAAATCCAATGTGAATGTAGGTTGACAAATTGGCTTCAATATATTGAAAAGGCTGAGTATTTGCTTTTTCAGACTTTTGGCTCATAAGCAAGAAGAGGAAAAGATAAACCTATAGTAAAATTGTTGCAAAAGAAACTTCGTATACTAGGTGTATACGAAGTTTCTTTTGCTACAATTTTACCTAGCACCCATCGCAAATCCTATAGTGCGCCCAAGCAGGGGGTTGCAGGGGGGCGGCATGCCCCCTCAAACATATCTAACTGTTTATTCGATGTAATTCTGGGTGCTAGCACTGTATTTATGTAAGTCAAGGCGAGTTTAAGTAAGAAAAAGCAGTCCATTTGAAGGAAATATTAAGGATTTGCGCGGGTTAATTTTTTGTTGTTATACTTTTCGCCAAGGAGAGGATTTATTTGGTTTTTGAAAATGAATAACTCACGCGATTAAACAATGAGGTATCTTTGGGGGGGGGGCATGCTGCCCCCCTGCAATCCCTCTGCTTGGGCTCACTACTGGATTTGGGGTAGGCGTGAGATTGGGTGTATGCAAAGTTTCTTTTGCATTTAAACAATCTAGATTTAAAGAAACTTTCAATTTATCCTATAACATCCAACAATAATATTAACGTGGTCCAAAATTCTATAAGCGATGGGCCAGTAGCTCATATGAATTTTTCTGGACTCTTGGCCCTCTAAGTTGGGTTATAAGTTCATAGTGCATTTATAGTTTTCTAACCGAAGCCAGAAGCCCATTATGGTCTTTTGGCTTATGGACTTTTAACCCTGCGCTCACGACAATGTATCGGAAAATATTAATTGCACAAATTCAAAAAAAAAACAAATGCAAATGCTTACCTAAACATCACCGGCAGCCCTGTACTGAAAGAAACAACAAAGATAAACAGTTTTCCGTACGCAATACATGGTCTGGATATTTCGCTTGTCACACAGAACAAAAAGTAAAAGTAAATTTCTTCCTTTTCTTTTATGGTTTTGTTTTATTATTTTTGTGTGGGATTTTTCGTTTCACATCAGCAGCTTACTAGGATTAAAGCTAAAGTTTAGCCAAGCATTTTAGCCGAGAGGTACGCCTGAAATTTTGGTACAACGGTCATTTGAAAGATTTGGGGCGTGAAATAAATCTCTTGCACATACATTCTGGAGCGAAATGGTGACATGTAGTTTATTCTTGTGATTTATGTGAGCTTTTTAATAGTAAAATTCAAAGACGAGAAATGTTCAAGGACAAAGTCTTTATCAATGTCAAATAGAAAAATCTATTTTACTTCATAAGGTCTATTTCAAATACTCATATTGAAACTAAATTCCTTGAAATGTTTAGCTCAGCTCTGATTGTTTTGGATATTAAAATCAAGAACAATTTCCCGGTTTTAAAAATAAAAGCTTATAGCAACTCCTATTTAAAAGCAATGTCAGTATTTTAATTTCTAGTGTATGTAATAAACAAATGTCAGCCTCAAAGTCCAAAGATATATACAGGTTAATTGGTATTTCCCCCCGTTTAGTCAGGAGGGGCAATTTTCTAAAATAATTACTTAAAACAGAAAAAAATATTTAAAAACAACAGTACAATTTACAATACCGTGCTAAACCTTTTTGGAAAGCCAGAAATCTCTTCTTTGATTTGTATTTTGAATAAAGTTGTGTAAGTGAACAGTTTTTGAAAAATTAATTTTCAAGCTCGAAAAAACAAAAAAAAACTTTCAAATTAAATTTTTTCAAAATTTTATGTAATGAAGTATAATTTTTATTTTAAAATTCAATGCTCTTATTAATTTTTAATAAAAAACAGAAAACCGGATGTTAAAATATATCTTAGTTTTTGAGAAATCAAAAAAAAATAAAAGTTCTATATTTGCATAAATACCATTAGTTTTATTAGCAAGTAATACAAAAAATAACTTTATTAACTAGTAATATTTTTATTATCTGTTACATATTAGCCTATTCTTATTAAAATAAATGATGTTATAAGATATTTTCGATATGATATGAAGGCAAAGGTTGTATCTTCTTCTTATGGCTGCAGATAAATTTGAGTCCACTAAATTCTCCTGCAACTTGACTCCAGCTGCTTCAATGCGTTGTTTAAGTTGCTCCAAAGAAGAAATTTCAACTTCATATACATAGTTCTTCATGAATCCCCAAGCGTAAAAATCCAAAGGAATTAAATCTGGTGATTTTGGTGGCCATTCAGGGGGATTTCTCCTTCATCGGTCGCTGAAATGATTATTCAGCCAGGCTAAAGTGTGCTAGAGCTCCATTCTGTTGGTATATTAAATTGTTTTTTGTAGCCAAAGGGACATCTTCAAGTAAATCTAGCAAAAGGGTTCTTAGGAACTGCAGATAGGATTCTCCATTTAAAACCGTATTGAAAGAACGTGGTCCAATTACCGTTCGTCCCACAATGCCAAGCCACACATTGCAGCCGAAGCGGTGCTACGATTTATTTTGTTTTTCAACATGTGGATTGTTGTGACTCCAGTAATGCAAGTTGTGGAAATTGGTCACTCTATCTCTGGTAAACTGCGCTTCATCTTTCCAAACTATCCTTTTAAAGTAATTGTGTTCTGTTTCTTCCCTCAACAATAGCGTTCTACAGAATTCAGTCCTCAAAATTTTATTATTTGATGTCAACTCTTGCTTTGGGGAAATCCAAGCATAGTTGCTATTCTTCTGATGCTAAGGGTCGAATTACGTCGTACCAAATCAAAAATCTGTTCCTCTATATCTGTTGATACACCAGATGACCTTTCTCTCCTTCGAGTCTCCAGCACACCATGTTCCCGAAGAGTGTTGTGAAGTCTTGCAAAAAGTGAATAGTGGGGACATTTCCTATTGGGGAACCTTTCAGTGTACAATCTCTGTGCTTCCCGACTGGAACCATCCACTAAATCGTAGCAATAGTGCATGTCTGTCAATTCTTCCCGAGAGTAACTTGCCATCGTTTTGTATTGACGATCTGATACGCAATTTAGAAATAAGTTTCAAATAGAATATCCCTCCATATTTATTTGTGGTAAGGTAAAACATATTTGTTTTTTTATTTGGTATAGGTAATCCTTTTTATTTGGGGAACAGGTAGACGTGTACGTCAATTTTGTAAAATCGAATAAATGCCTCAACAAAAAAGGTGAAATCTAATTAATCCAGTTTATTTTTGTTATTATTTGCTCAAAACTAGATGGTATGCAATAAAAAATAAAAAAGTGGTAATCCGCTAATTTAATAATTGACCTGAGCAGATGAAACTTGGGAAAACCAAAAAGATTGTTTTCCTTGGAAAAAAGTACTTTTCATTTTTTTTTTATTTCTCAGAAACTAAGATACATTTTAATTACCAGTTTTCTGTTTTTTATTTAAAATTAATAAGAGCATTGAATTTTGAAAATAAAAATTATACTTCATTACATAAATTTTGAAAAAATTTTATTTGAAAGTTTTTTTTGTTTTTTTTTCGAGTTTGAAAATTAGTTTTTCAAAAACTGTTCACTTACACAACTTTATTGAATTGTACCGTTGTTTTTAAATATTTTTTTTTTGTTTTAAGTAATTTTTTTAGAAAATTGCCCTGCCTGACTAAACGGGGGAAATAGACCCCTCTCCCATAAGCTTTTTTCTTGTCTTAGCCCAACTAACTCGCTCTTGCTTTTTGGCGCACCTTATACCAATCACCCATGGGGCATTCCATGTCAAATAGGCAGTTTGAAAAAAATTTATTTTTGATTTTCCCATTTTTTTGATATATTTTAGTATTCATCAATAGACTCTTCCTGGTTAGATTTGACATTTTTTGGTGGACAGTTCAAAAAATATCGAGTTTTCAAAAAACCGCGCTTTTTTTGGTTAATTGCTCAGAACTTTCTTCACAATGGTCCAAATTGAATTATTTTTTTTTCAATTTAACTTTTCCTAATGTATTTTTCAAAAAAAATATAAAAATTATTGAAGCTATTTTAAAATGTGATTCTATAAATTTTAAGTTTTAAATCCTTTTTTAAAAGTGAGTGCATATTTAGATTTTTTTGAAAATTTACTATTTTAAACTTTTATCAATTTCCCGTATGTGTTTAAGGACTTAAGGATAATTTGATGATTTTGATTATTTATGTTAGGTCTTAGACGAAGGGTTTGATTTCTTAAGTTTCTGCTGGCAGCGTAGGTAAGGGACTCCGGCTATGAGATGGATGGATAGATGTTTATAATGTTTTGTCCAAGAGTTCATCAATCCTATCATTGATATCATTACATTTTATTCTTTGTGGTAATCTGCCCTAGCGAGATATACGTCGGAGCGGACAGTTTTCCGCAACGCATTCTGTGTCGGAGGTTTAAGATACGTTCGAGGTATCTTTCATCGGAAAAGAATAATATACATATGCGAGGGTGCTTTGTTTTTTTTTCGTTTGCATTTGCCCTGAAAACACAGATCCAATCGATAAGTACATAAAATTACATTGATAAATAGTTTTCTTTTTTGTATTGGAAACATTTTTTTAACACTACAACAATTTTAAATCAAATTCCGCGAAGAAAAACTGTCGGAGGATATCAGAGAAAGACTTGTCTGAACCTGTCAAAAATGCACTTGATCGCACTGCAACGCAAATCCCCAATGTTGCTGCTTCGAGATACATAAATGTGATTGACAATTTTGTCTCGTGAAAAATTTATGAAAAAATGACTGTAGTGCAACAAATAAAACGGTCGTATGAGATAATTTCATCGTATAAAACACAATTATTTCGCTCATTTTTTTTTTTAAGGGCATTTTTCTAGTCAAAGAGAAATCGCTGCCAGATTGCTACCATGTAGTTTGTACTGATGCAAATATCGGGTTTTTCAATAAGAGCGCTACAAAAGTTTTTTTAAATAAAACAAAAACGGTTTTGGATATCAATGAAATTCTTTATTCCTGTGAAAGTACGTTCGATGCAATTATGTATGGAACTCAATTTCTTTTGCATGGCCACCACGGGCACGCTTGCAGAAGTCCAGACACTGAACCCAATTTTCGACGGTTTTCAAGCATAAATAAATGAGATAACACGTTTTCCAAACTTGGTTTCCAATAAATTGATTATGACACACGCTGTGTAGCATGTAGCGCGGTCCTGTTGGAACCACATGTCCTCCAAGTCCATATCATCCAATTGGGGCCAAAAATATTCAGTTATCATTGAACGGTAGCGATCCCCATTCACAGTAACGTGCCGGTCTTGATCATCACGGAAGAAGTACGGCCCAATGACGCTGCCGACCCATAAACCACACCAAACCGTAATTTTTTTCAGGATACAATGATTATTCATGGAGTACGTGTGGATTGCTGCCTGATCAATACCGCATATTTCGTTTATTGACGAAGCCATTCAGCCAGAAATGAGCCTCATCGCTGAAGATGTTTTTTCGATGAAAATCCGAATCATTCTTAAGTTGTTGCTCAGCCCAATTCACGAAAAAATGACGCTTTTGCTGGTGAATCGGCTTCAGTTCTTGCGTCAATTTAATCTTGTTAGGATGTAGGCCAAGATCTTTTTGCAAAATTCGCGAGAGAGATGCCCAACGCTTAAGAACGACTTGTGAGAGACACATTTGGGCTTTCTGCAACAGAATCCTCAGCGGCAGCAATATTCTCGACACTACGGGCACTTCTTTGTCTCACTGGCATGGAAACATTTTGTACTATGCCTGTGGATTCAAATTTTTCCACTAGACGCTCAATTGTCGATCTGCTAGGACGATTATGACGACCATAAATTTGACATAGCGCTCTTAACGTTGAGGCCACTGACTCCAAATTTCGGTAGGAAATTTTAATAATTTCGACTCGTTGTTGGCTCGTATATCTTTCCATCATGAAATGGCAAACCTTACTGAATAGAAATGTCAAAAGAGCGGCAAGAAATATGGCGTCGTTTGCTGCCACTCTACTTTTGTTGCGTCCCTGTTGAAATACCCTTTAGTACGGCCACAAAATTTGGCACAGTATAAAACACTGTAAAGAAAAACTTTCACCAGCTCTTGGTCAATCAATAAAGAACAAAATTTTTCTTAGTGTTAAAACTTTTTTTCAATATCTAATTTATGACGGCTGTTCAATAAGTCCCTGAAAATTTATACCTTATGACCTTGCTATCCCAAATCCAAAAATTGGATTGTCATGAAGTATATTCGAAATGAGTGTCCTGAAATTTTAATTTAAATCCATGCAATAGTTTTGTTATTATCACAGAAAGAAATCATAGATCAGATCACGAAAAATGAGCTGCAAATTACGAAAAATGAATCCCGATTTATAGCTTGGCTTGGGATTTCATAATTCGCTACTATTTTTTTGCAATATACGAAACTGAGCAAAATGAAGATATTGATAATCAAAAATCGTAAATCAACACTAAAGTATCAATTATTCTATCGAAAGAAAACAAAAATTGCGAACAACAAATCGCAATTTGATCCAAACATTCCTCAGTTGCACAATTTGTTAATTTGCAAAAAACATTTGTGATCGCCACTTTTATTTCATGATATTGCCACTTTGAAAGATAAATCTTGCTCAACTCTTGCAGGTATACGCATTTAATTTTATTTATATGAAATAAATACTTTGCGCTTGACTCTACTTGAATTTGAACTCGCAACCCTCCAGTTGCGGAGCGAGCATGCAACCACTATGCCAATTTTCAATATAGATCGTTGGTATCACACACTAATGATTAGATTCATTCCATGTTGTGGTGCTTTATCTCATCGAGAAGTTGATTGCGACAAAAAAGTCGTAATTTACGATTTTTTTTTGTGATTTGCAACTATTCTCATGAAATTGCAAATTGCGAAAAAAAAACTACAAATATGCATCGCAAATCAATATTTTAAAATCCTGTTTGTGAAATTATTCTTTTGGAGAGTAAATTACGCCATAAAATTTGTATTTTGCTATTAAAAGTACAACGCTGAATCATGAATTCCAATTGCAAATCACGAAAAAACTATTTTTTTAATTTGCTACGTTTTGATTGTAAAATAACCAGACTTTGTATTAATTTGGGATCAAAATGCTTTGATTTACGAATAAAACATGATTCGTAAATTGCAACTGCTAGTTTTGAAATTGGTGATTTTTCAATTCCTTCCGTGAGCGGTTTTTATCAGAAGCGGTTGAAAAGTTTTCAACAAAATGAAAAAATTCAAATTTCGAGGGCTGACAAAACATTATTTTTCGCGGAAAAAACCAATACGAAAATAAATCAAAAGCTCCAAGAATCACAATTGGTTCCACGTTTGCTTTCGATCGATAACAATCGATACCGTTTAAACATTTAATTGGAGTATTTGGCCACCTTAAACCGTAATCCAAGCGAGTTTTTGCGCCGATATGTATCTGCAGATGAAATATGAATTTATCACCAGCACCACGCACAAGAGACCAAAGAACAGTCTTAACAGTGGACAGTGGAACAGCCAAAAAAAGACAATGTGGGTTTATCGGTAAACACGGTGATGGTGAAATTTTATTGGGATACGGAAGGTGTCATCCGCATCGATTTCCTCGAAAAAGGTAAGATAACTACCAGCACTAATTATGCTGACCTGTTGAAGCGATTCAAAGTTGATTTAAAGGGAAAAAGACAACATTTTGCAAAAAAAAAACGTTCTTTTTCAACAAGACAAAGCTTCTGCGCACAAGTTCGCCGTCGCAATAGCAGAATTGCATGAATTTAAATACGAGTTACTACCCCATCCAGCTTATTCGCCGGATTTGGTCCCCTGCGACTATTTCTTTTATCTCAATATAAAGAAATGGCTCGGTGGGATTAAAATTGTACTTAAATGCGGAGGGCTTATTTTGAGGCTTTCAAAAAAAAATAATTTCTTGAAGGAATCAAAAATTATAAGAACGTTGGATAAGTGTATCGAGCAAAAAGAAAACAATGTCGAGAAGAAAGACGTAATATTTCCAAAAAGAGCGTCCCTTCTTTTAATTTTTAGGGACTTATTTACGTATACCTAATTACACTGTGCGACAAAATTCTATCTTATGTCTAACATGAACTAAACTATAATTTTTTGATAGTTTTTGATGCACTGAATCTCAAACTGCTTTCATTGCTCCAACATGACCCTTTTTTGAGATATTCGAATCCAAAATTTGAAAATATGGGTTTTTATGAAAATTTGAAGTTATATTATTTCTTAGTAGTTTTTTTTCCAATAAATTTCTATTGTTAGTCAAAAGTATAAAAATTTATCTTTGAACTCCTTTTTAAATCTTTCAAATACCCTTATTCATCTTGGAGAAATCATTAATTATATGTCAGCGTTCGCCTTAAACTACTTTTCGCCAAAATGTGCTAAGCTCATAAATTTTAATTGAGGGCTTCGAAGAAAGTAATACAAATATCGATTAAAATCTAACTACATTTTATACAGGAAGTTTAATTTTAAATTTAGTTGCAAGTTTTGTGAATAAAGAACATCTTGTGGTATCTATAAATTTTCGATTAAAAAAACGAAATTTTTTCTTATCTTTAAGATATATTTTAGAATGGGTTATTTGAGACGTGATGTGCAACTAAAAACTAAAAGAATTTAGATCAGATTCAAATTCAGCGTACCAGAATCCACTAGAGAAGTATCTTTTAGTTTAGATTGGAGAAACAGATACAAATTAAAACTTAAGTAAACAACACTTCTCCATTATTTAAGAAAAATGATTTTTTTAGAATTGCACTGAAACTTAATTTTCTTAATAACATTTATAAAAGATACTTTTCATAAATTAAAAAACAAAAACATCCACCAAAATGTTCTTAAACGTTCCGTTTTAAAGTTATGGCATTTTTACAAATCAGCTTTTTGTACTGTACATAAATTGAAAACTTAGAAATTTTAATTCAATCAATCTTGCTTTATCGAACAATTATATTTACAATTGGCTTAAAAGTAATTAATAACTTTAAGATACATTGATAAATAAAAGGATTTTTTTGGGCACGTAAGGGGCCTAACGTTATACATTGAAAAAAAAAAAAACAAATTTAATACAAATAAGCTTTTTTATTTTTGAAAACTTAATATAAAAGTCGGGTTGACTTTGTCGTCCTCGGGTTGTTCAGTCCCGGTTGTCAAGTGGCTGTATTGGTTTAAGGTTGTGATAATATTGGCGTTTAGCCACGATAATGGGCCGACCCTGGATCAGTGTAGAAGTGTCCTGCTTCATCGTTGATTGTTGTTGTTATAACCAAAATTTCCTTAGCTTCTAGGTACTTTGGTTCCGTTTGTCGTTGTTGGTTTATTATCGTGCTCATCAGTTGATTAGGGTGGTTGGTGAGGTCCCTTATCAGTTTATCTGCAGATAGCATTAAGTACTTTTCCAGGGGGACTACGAGTATTTTGGCTTCAGAGTGGAGTTGCTCGTTCTTATAGTGCTGTGCTTACGCCGTTGACGATCGATATAAAGTCCAGTACAGATCCTCAGGATTTTTCTCTTAAATAATTGCAGTTCCTTCATAGCTGTTTTGGAGATGGTGAACCAAACTGGGAAGCTGTAATTGATAACTGGTCTCAAAAGTTGTTTGTAGATTAAAACTTTTGTCTGCAGGCTTAGCCCAGTTATCTTTTTCATCAGCGGGTAGAGGCGATGGAAAGCAAAGTTGGCCTTTTTGAGTACAGAACGTGAATGTGGGTTGAATCTCAGAAGCTCGTTGAAGTTGATGCCTTGGTACTTGGCGCTGCGTTTGGCTGGTAATCTGGTACCATCTGGGAGTGCTAAGGAGATGCTTCTGCAGCTTCTAACTGAGCGACCGCGTCTACCCCTGATTTTCTGAAGCAAACAGGCTCTGATTTGGATGAGTTGATCCGGATACCCCATTTGGTGTAAAACTGAAATAGTTTGCGGATGTGTGCCTCGACTTTTCGAACAGCTATCAATGTAGAGAATGATGAGCAATATGTTAGCAAGTCATCAGTGAAGAGAAGGTTCTCGCATTCACTCGAAATTGGTTGGTCAGAGGTCATGATGTTGTAGAGAAGTGGTCCAAGTTTCATCCTTGGGAAACTCCTGCCCTGATTCTCTTCATTGTCGATTTGCAGTTCTCCAGTTGCACGAAAAAGTTCCTGGAAGAAATAAAAGAGAATATTATTTTGATAAGTGCTAAAGGAAGGCCTAGTATGTGGAGTTTATGGATAAGGGCTTTAATCCATACACTGTCGAATGCTTTCTCGACATCCAGGAAGCATCCGACAGTAACTTGATTAATATTTGTTTAAAGCTGTGATGATGTCATGTTGAAACTTCACGAGCGGGTGCAGGGTGGAATGCTTTGCCCAGAAACCAAACTGTATATCAGCGATGATATTGTTTTCGCTGAAGAACTTCTTGAGCTATCTATCTATCTATCTTGAGTATCAGCTCTTCCAAGAGCTTACTTAGATTGTTGAGGAGGGATATCGGCCTGTAGTTGGTTATCATGTTTTTTCCTCTTTTGGGAATCGCCACTATTTTGGCAGTTTTCCACTTTTCGGGAAAATAACTGTTATTGATACAGTTGTTGAAAGTGATAGCTAAAAGCACCATCATCGTTTGTGAAAGCCTTTTTAGAACAAAGTTGGATACCCCATCCGGTCCAGCTGGTTTCTTTGGTTTGATTTGGATTGGGAATTTGGGTGCTCAAGTTTGGAGTATTGACTGGATCATTTGCAGGATTGGTGTCACTAAACATTGCTCTATACAAGTTGGGCATCAGTGTCTGTTGGATGGATGCCTTGATTTTGCCAAGGAAGACTGGATCATTAGAGGAACTTGGCTTGAAGTTTCCTTTGAAATGGCAAGCAAAGGCTTCAACTTTATCCTGAGTCGTTGTTGCTTCTCCATTGTTGGTGATGATTACGTCAGGCATTGGTGATTTTTGGCCGATCAGTCTGTTGATGTTCTTGAAGGCGTCAGGTCCAGGTCTGATAGATACATTTTCTTCTGGAATTGGTTGTTGTTTTGGTGTGGGGTGGAGTTCCGGAACATAACGTTGACGCACTGAAGTTCACTCCACACTGCTGTTTATTGTGTTAAGCTCTCGTGGTGGATCCTTTGGAAACGTTTTCTAAGTCGTTGCCTATGGGCGTTAAGGTTTTGGATATACTCAGGAAGGTGCTCCTTTGACGTATTGGGCTGCTTTTGGTTATCCAATGCGTTCGCAACAGCCAGTTCTAGACAGTCAGTGGCTGTGTCAATTTCACTGTTATCCAGATTCCTGTCTGCGGGTGGGAGAGTTTGGTGTCATCAATGTCTCTTTGTAGCCTGTCTACATCCAGTCTTAGAAACGTAACGTGCTGGGTGCCCACATTATTCGACAACTTTAGTCTTAATTCAATAAACAATTCAACCCAGCTCAAATTACGCATGTTAGAAAACCTTGCCACACAGAGTTATTAACTTAACAGCCTTTAAGCAAAATAAAGTGGTCTTTAGTATTTGGAAGTTCTGTGTTCCAACCGATATTCCTCCTACATCCTATAATATTATAAAATAGTACTACAATATACATAGTATGTTATCTCCTGTATTATAAGACTTTCATCTAATGAATCAGATCAATAGAACTTAAGTTGTATAGCTAAGCAATGCAGCTTTCGTATAAGGAACATTAGTATATTTCTTATTTATGTACTTAGCCCTTGTATCAATTTGGACCAAAATTAAGAAAGTTATGAGTAATTAGCCAAAAAAAGAGGGGTTTTTTGAAACCTCAATATCTTGTGAACTGTCCACCAAAAAATTGTCAAACCTTAGGTATTAGGAAGTGTTTATCGATGAATACTAAAAAATATCCAAAAATTGGGAAAATCAAAAATAAATTTTTTTAAAACTGTTTGATTTGGCATGAAATGCCCCATATACTTTTTGGTGTTAAGTTCAAACGCTATTTAGAATACATAAATGAGACAAAATCATGATTCCGTTATTAAACCACTATGCAAGCAATGTAAAACGAAAAAAATTCATATAAACTGGCATGAGATCATAAATAAAATATGTCGTTTTGACTTTGCTTTTGCAGACTGCAATACTCTGTTATATGGCCGAAATTGATGATATTCTTTCAAGTTATTTAGAAATTATCACGCTCTTTTTTTGGATGGAATACATTTTCCTTATATTTATTTTGAATTTATTACAATATGTAACTTATGTGTAGAGAAGTGACATTTGAGTTTTACTTGTGTTTGTTTTTGTTGCTACTTTCTGTAATTTGTTTCCGTTTGTCTCTTTTTATTAGTTTGCAAACAAATTCATATAACATTACATAACATATCTTTTTTCGTTTTTTTCTTTTGTAAAATCAAAAACGAAACCAATTTAGGGACTTTTTTAATTTCTGCCGCAGGACCTTCGCTCATTAAGCCAAAATTTGAATTTGAGAATTAAGAATTAATGCATGTTGTCAACTGGCTAGCCACTACAAGCCCGTTTGGCCTCATAGTTTAACACATACAATGATACAATGCAAAACAGAAATAAATAAATAAAAGGGGTATTCAGGCAACATTGTTAGTTAAAAAATTGTGTAAAATGTAAATGATAAGTATACGCAAAAGTTTGCATGAACGACCTTTCTTATATTTACATTTGATAAAATGCTAGGTAATTCAATCAGAGCTAAGCCTCCTTTCACATGAGGAAACTGAGTTACAAGCAACTTTCACTTACATGGTAAGAAGAGCAAGAGGCAAGAGGGAAGAGGAGTGAACTAGGGATGAGCAATATTGAAAAAACATCAATATTAACATTGCTATAAAATCGAAGACTTAACATCGATGTCAATAAATATCGAACCGAAAACATCGAAAATATCTACTTAACATCGATGTTTTTTTATTAACTTCCAATTGGAAGTTATTGTTGTTGGTCACGTTTCGAGCTGCATAGAATCAAAATCCATCATTTTTAGAGAGATGTTTGTGCCTGTACGTACGTTTAAAAATCTTAAATCAGTTTTTCTTATACGAAAAAAAACTGCAAGTAATGTTACCAATAATTGTTGAAAATATTTCTTGTACCTCAAATATTTTGAGAATAGACAACGATATTGGCCCCCAGTAAAACTAATCCTACATATAAGTTTATAATTGATATTTGATAGAGTTTGCAAATAAAAGTCAATAAATAGTTTTTTCATTAAACGAAAAAACTACAAGCAACCTTACCAATAATTGTTGAAAATTGTTGTCTCAAATATCTTAAGAACAGACAATGATATTGACTTTTGGTTATCAGATTTGAAAAAAAATAGACTTTTTTAAAAGCGAAAAAAAAAAACTATACCTAATAATGATGAAATTTTTTTGGCGTCTCAGATTTCATGGAAGTAAGCAATGATGGTGGCCTTGGGTTAATTTAATTTTACACAAAAGTTTATAATTAATAATTGATAGGATTTGCAAATTGACATGTAGTTTTTTTTCTTTTAAACCTGTACACCAAAATCATTGAAATTTGTATTTCTCCCAAATATCCTCAGATCACACAAAATGGTATTGGCTTCGGGTTAGTTAAATTCTATACACTAGCTCATAATTGAAATTTTTCTAGGTTAAGTAAAATAATTCAACCAACATTGTTTTTTTAAAGTGAATAAACTACAAGAAACTTTACCAAAAATTGTAAAACAAATTTTTTCTTCTCAAATATCTTGATAACAACCAATGATATTGGCCTTGGGTTAGTTTTATTCTACTCATTAATCTTCACTTGATTGCATATTGAATACCTGAGAACTTTTTCGAAAATCTTCAATAGGCCAATGGGAAGTTACCAGTGTGAGTCGCACCGTGCCTCTTTTTTTTTTGCGTTTGGGTCTATTTGAATGGGTCATGCAATGTATTTCTGGTATAAAAAAAAACGTGCTGGCAATTTTTTGTTTAGGTTCTTTAAATTTATTATTACTTTTACACAAACTCAAAATAAGATGTCATGAGCAAGTTATTTCTGAGCATCGATGATTTTAAGGCGTAAGCATCGATTTTGATATATGTATTTTGAATTAATGAAAAAAATTTGATAGGACCAATTTTGTAACATATGTTTCATGTTTCATATGTCATCTGTGCTTTATTTGAACATCGATATTGCAAAATTTTGCTGGACAGGTGCCCAATTCCCCAAGCGTGAATGATTTTTCTTGTACACACTATATTCACGCCCAAACGAAGTGTGAATAAATTTTACTGATAGTTCCCTTTCATACGAAAAAACAAGGTGCTGCAGATTTTTTATTGTTTCCTTTTAATTTCTTTAAAAATCTCTTGTACCTTTCACACGAGGAAACAAAATCCAGGCAATTTTTTTGATTTCCTGGAATTCTATTGGCTTATCACACCTTAACCTTAGATGTGAAAGGAAATGTCAAAAAAAATCTCTTCAAATCCTCGACCGGGGAAATTTTATTCACCCTCTTTCCTACTGCCCTCCTCACCATGGAACTGAAAGTTGCTGGCAACTCGGTTTTCTCATGTGAAAACATTGTATACAAGCTATCTGTCAAACATTTTAAACTCACTCTTGCGGAATCGCAAAAATCGATGTGTACGCGATTTTCTGTGTACACAGAAGAAACTCACCCTTGCGGAATTGGGCCCCAGCTATATATTGCAAATTTTTGAGTTTAATGCGTGAAAATCGAAAGAAATATAATAGAAGGAATATCGCAAGGTCTTTCATGTATAAACTCTTATCTGTGACTTTTTTGAACATCGATATTGAAAAATACTTTTTCACAGGAAGATGTTTACAAAAACTTGCATGGTGTAAATGGCGTCTTGCTGAACATCGATGATTTTAATGCCGGAACATCGATGTTAAAATATGCATGTTCACAAATAAACGTAAACAAATTTGACAAAGCTATATTTAAAGACTTTTATGTGTAAACTGGCATCTGTGCCCTCCCCTCATATTTATACAAATTGCAAAATGTTGAAAGCTATGCGAAAAATTTGCATTTAGGGATGGTTTTTTCTGACCATCGAAAATTTTAATTCTTGAATATTGATGTTTCAGCTTCAATTGTGTAAACAAAATGCACAAATAAACCTGAAACAAAATTGAAAATTTTTTGAACAATGATATTTTAAAATGTAGTTGCACAGGAAGTCGTGGCAAAAACTTACATGTGTAAACAGTGACTTTCTGAGCATCGAAGGTTTTAATGCTTGAATATCGATGTTAAAATATTTATTTTGCACAAATGAACACGAAACGCATTTATGGAACAAAAATTGTAAGGAAATTCAAGTGTAAACTTAAATCTGTGCCCTTTTGAATATTGAAACTTTCGTTGTAGTTTTGAATGTGTAGATTTGTTTTTTTTTTTTTTGTTTTCAAAAGATTCAAAATATTAGGTACAGATGCCTTAAAAACTATGAAAGTCACTCCATCTACATTATACTAGCGGAATAAGTTTTTTCTTATGTCGATATTTTGGATGTTAACATCGATGATGCGAAACATCGAAAGCTTCAATATCGATGTTTTTTGTTCTCATGCCAGTATTTTCCCAATTTCGTATATATAGCTATTCTCTAGAGTGAACAAAATATCGCCGGTCCAGGATTTAAAGAGATTTGTTTGATATTTCCTTTCACATCTAGTTAAAAGTGCATAGATTGTCTAAAATTTGTTTCTTCAAAAAATCAACAAAAAAACTTACTTTTTATACCAGTATTTTTTATCAAGAGGTTGTTTTGTATATACTCAACGTAATGTTCTGCTGCAAAGTTCTTAAGTACATCATAATATTTTAAATATTCAATCAATATTATCTTTGTACATATCTATTGTTCAAAGTAATTTTTATAATAATTTTCTGCTGACGACAAGTTTCAGTACCGCCCTGGACAGAATTTTTAAGGGAACAGGGTACCTTCGGTAATCAGCGAATCAGTATTTCAATCTATGGAGCTGTGGATTCGGTCATTGAAATTTAACGCATAGAATTTCTGATCACTTAGACTCCCGCATGGATTGCAAATTCAATAATTCACAAGAATACATTTGCTAAGGGCGACAAAATTTGATTGTTAATTTAATACCTATTCGTTTTTAAATTTCGCCGCTCCTTATATATTCGACGCCCCTCATAAGGTGCCATCCGGGTGGACCGCCCCATACCCCTCATACTACGCCACTGACTCAGAGTCACAATGACATTTGGATAACCAGTTTAGTTAATTTTCCACAGGAAAATCCTTGGATAAGTTTAACCAAATTGTGTAAATCATTTCCCATACAAAATTTGACAGTTCATTAACCAAAAAATAAATTCAATCAATTTGTAAACTTATCGGCATAGTAGCCCAGTCGGAATAAACATTTGAAATAGAAAGAAAAATGTATCGTTAATTTTCCAACAATTCGTTCAAGGGGGTCATTAGGAGCCTATATGTAGTTTTTCGGGAAAATTGCGCAGGAGCTTAAGCCGCCATCTTGAATTTTACGAAAAATATCGCTTTACTGAATAACTCCTACATTATTCAGTTTTGACAGGAAAGGTTAGGTAAAACTAAAAGATTATTTAATTGTATTCAATAGAATCTGAAGTGATCAAAAAATTACCATATCCGTGGAATAAACTAATTTTATAGTACTTTATATCGTTTTATTGAAGCAAATATATACAAGAATTTTCATGTGTTTTTCTATCGGATTTTAATGTTTTCCACGGGCATAAGGGTAAAGTCGGGTAATATGGCAACGCGGAAGATATGGCACCCTCAAAATATTTTCTTCTTAATTACTTAATCACAACCTAAAATAAAAAAAAGTGTCTAATTTTTAGTAAATTTTGTTTTTTGTGCATAGCTTAACAAAGTGCAGTAACGGAAGTATTTGGCACCAGGAGTTCGCTCTAACAAAAAAAGGAAGAGTGAAAGAAGCGTTATACATTTTTTGTATTTACCAGCTAAATTAAGCGTACTTGTTTTGTTTGAGTAATTTGAATAAACAGTGGAAATATCAAAATGGAAATATGGCACCCCGTAAGCTTAGTTTATGTTAGAATGGTGCCATTTTACCCACTATTACATTGGGTTAGTTCTTCATTGACAATCTAGATATTGCACATATGTATCACTTTTCTACATCTTTGGTTTAAACATATTTTCTTTAAATTTTCGTTTTTAAATAAAAGTGTAAGCACATGCGAGATAGTATACGAAAATGCTAAAAGTTGGGATGTTTTTGTTAAGGACCCATAATATGGTATGCTGTTTTTTGCAGTTTTTGGATAAATTTTTTGATGAAAACTTATTTTATTTTTTATATTTATGCTTTAAATAAGATTTTTTTAAATTTATTTTGATAACATATATGGTATGGGGTGCCAATAAATACAACCTATGTAGATTCAATAATTGGCACTGCCAATAATTATACTTTTAAAGCTGCCAATAGTTGTAGCACGCATTTGTTATAAATTATAGTTCGAAAAATTGCAAAATAAACGTTAAAAATTAAAATATCTTATTTTTACCACCAAAAATGGTGCCAATAATTGTACTCTTTTTGGGTGCCAGTAATTATATCGTGGTGCCAATTATTGTAGTTTTTGGTAATCTTATTTTTATTTGTCTTTTAAAGTTCAATTAAAACAATAAAATTTATATTTAATTTAATTACCAAACGCAAATTTTATTAAATAATACTTTGATACGAGTATACAAACGATTATCATCACTTTACAGATAAAAAAGTTGTAGTTGATCAAAGTTGAAATTTCCTTAGGGGTGCCAATAATTGTACCCGTTACGCTATTTAAAATAATACAGATAAAATTCTGACCAGAATGCGGTTTGCACTGTAAGCAGGCATAGGTACATATCTTCTTAAGAAAGAGCATGGTGGGTACACAAATTATCAATTTTTATGAGATAATCATCCCAATTGTATAAACCGATGAATGGGCTGCGGAGAGTCAAGTTTTCCTCCCGGCTTATTCGTTGGATTCCGTGTATGGGTATCTAAATCTCCACCCAAGATAACTTAAAACAAAAATAATAATATAGTATTCCCCGCTTGATTGCACTGGCCATTTTGTCAGATTTTTCGGTAAATTATCCGGGTGGTTCAACTAACGGAAACCCGCTTAATTGACCGACATGTGCAACAGCCAGTTAATTAAAAGATAAAATAGATATTCTACTGAAAATTTTCAGCATCAAATTTCAGAATAAATTTAAGAAAAACTACACACTTAAATATGTATTTTAACATATTTATGTAACAAAAAAAAGTTATATATGAAACCAAAATATCACTTAAAAGTCCAAGAAGGTTTAAAGAAACTCTTAGTGCGCTTACCTCCCAAAACTACGAACTTCTACGAAATTAGACAAAGCTTCTGTTATAACTCATATAAAAAACTAAAGTCGTAGTTTTGTGAAGTATACACAGTGTTGCCACTGGGCGACTTTAGTCGCACTTTGCCACCTTTTTTTGGTTCGTGCGATTAAACGACTACCTTTTGATCAGGGCGACCTTTTTCATAGTGCGACTTTTTCAAAATTTAAAATATCAAAAAACAGGTTTTTCAAATTCAACCATCTGAATTGAGTGCGAACGAGAAAAAACATCTGATCTCACCCTCGCACTCATTTAATTTTGAAAAAATCATGACACTAATGTCGTTTTTGAGTGGACGTTCGGAGGTAGTACCTTTCTACTCCATTTTCACTCCAACAACTCCAAAAGTCTTCGATTGGCTGTTCAGAGTACTGTTTTCTGACTCTTTTTCTGTTCCCAATTTGAAGAAAGATTACATTTGGAAGCATGCATATAAAGTTTTTGTCGGATTACTTGTCAAAAGTGATAAATGCTTGAAGAAGCCATTTTGTAACATGGCGTCATGCAGCAGTGTGTGTAAATTTGACAACACGATGTTTCCATATTCGATTGGAATCAAAACGAAGTAGAACAGTCCGAAAATCCAATCGAAAATGACATAAAGTCATCGTGTAGTAGGGCACGAATAGAGAAAGAGGAACAAACATTATTTAAAATCGACTTTCATTCAACTCTTCTTTTTCCATTTTCTTTGAAACGCAGCTGCTGCTGCAGCAACAAAAAAAGACTTGGTTTAGATTTTAAATTGAAATGAAATGAGGAAATTCGAAATTGGAAGATTACGCCAGTTGAAGAATTAATTTTAGCTGATTTTTTATAATCTTCTATCGGGATCGGGAAATGGATCTAGATTAACTTTTAACACATGCTTCAAGAACAATTTTGAAAATTTCCCTTCATTTTATTTTTTTTTACAACGTTCTAAAATAAAATCCATTTTTTGATCCAGATTCCGATAGAAGATACAAAACACAGCAATGGATTACTTTTCTTCATTAATAGTAGTTAAAATGAAATATATGGGTTCAAAAAAGCTTTTAATTGCCTTTTGTCCACAAACTGGTGTTTTGTCCGGCGTACTCACTACTTGTCACTTGGACTCATCTGTGTCATAGTAAGGGCCTTTTTCATTCGTTAAGATAGAGGAACAAAGATGACCGTTTATAGCTCTAATAGATATAGTGAGTTAGTGACTTTATTATTATTTCTTTGTTTTTGGTGACAAACAATTATAAGTCAGAACTCAGAACTCTAACATTAATTTTGCAATAAAAATAAGCTTAAGATAGGCTGATTTTGCTTAACTATTATTCAGCTTAATAATGACCGCAGGACAAGTCGTAACAGTTTTGCTACTAATTCTGCTTAACCATTGTTTTCAAATTTTGAATTTTTACGATAACATTTAAATTACAACTATGCAGGGTCACACTTAAGCAAAATTAGTAACGAAACTGTAATACGTTTTTGCTGAAAGAAAATTTCAATTGTTTTTGCTATATATATGTAGGTATATAAATACTAAAATATTGTTGTGCAAGCTTTCAAAAATCATACAACATTGGTTTTCAAGCGGTTATTTTTTCCATTCAAATGATCAAACTACGAGCATGTTGGACAATAATATTGGTTTATTTATGTTTTAATTACTGTTGATAAACATAACGGGACGCGATGCAGTGCTACCCGTAGCCAACATTTAAATATCAAAAGACAAAAAGCAGATTATTAATATAGATTAGGAGTTGTTGAATTTCCTATACCAGTGTGTCAAGTTAAGTGCTTCCAAGTTAAAACTATTTTCTTAGGGCCAGTTGTACAAATATTTAATTCGTGGTTTATCAGTTTTAACTCACTGACTTAAGCAAATTTACTGAGGTTCAGAGATAGTTCATTCATAAAATTGGCTCCTATAACATACTTGAACCTTGAACCATCGTTGAACAATACAATACAATACAAATTTTTGAACCACGGACCAAAATTTGAACCACGTTTGTACAACTGGTCCTTAGGGCCGTTCTATTAACCGAAAACTTTATTCGTGTTTAGTTTTGTTGTTGCATTTTTTTAAGATCGATTAAGCGGGGTTCAACCAACCTTATAAAAAGCTGTTATTTTTATATAGGAAATTTTAGAAACAAACATTTTTCGGTCAATTAAGTGGGAAAGCCAATTAAATTAGGTGCAATTAAACGGGGAATACTGTAGTCAGATTTGCCAGACAGACATTTTTGGTACCTTTTTTTTTTTAAATTTTTGCTCGTTTTTTAATTTTTTTCCCAAAATATACACCAATAAAATTTGATAACACAACTATAAAATTAACATTTTTGGGTGATGAAACTCGTCCAACATTCAAAATATCACCACTTACATGCCAATCATATCGTTTTGACATTTATGTAAAAGTTCAAATTATCATAATACAATAAAAATACAATTTCAAATTGATATGATTTAACATAAAAAAATGTTAATTTAACATTTTAAATGCTAAATTGATATTTTTGAAAAATCTAATTTATATGAGAAAATTGACATTTCTTAATGTTATTTTTACATTATAAATATCAAATTAATATTTTGTTATTGGTATTTATTATAATCGATTTAACATTTTACTTCTTGCCTTCTTAGCCTTGTAGACTTTTTCATTTGTTTAGCGTCTCTTCAGCAATTTTTTTAATAGATTAATGATTAACATTGTTTTAAAATCCCAAAAAACAGTGGAAATTAATTCGGTGATTTGCATAGAATGAAACTAACAAATGAAAATGTCTGACAGCCTAGAAGCAAGGAAGTTAAAATGTTAAATTGAAAATTATAAATACGATCAAAAGATCAAAATATCAATTTGACATTTATAATGTTAAAACAACATTTAAAATGTCAATTTTCTCATATAAATATGATATTTTAAAATATCAATTTAACATTTAAAATATTCGATTAACATTTTATTATGTTAAAAAATCATATCAATTTGAAATTTTATTTGTTAATATTATATACGTAAAAATGTTCATTCAACTCCAATTTTTTTTTTTCTCAATAACACCAAAATTAAACACACAATATTAAATTATATTTTATTGATCAATCCGAATTTATATAACGGGTGATTTTTTAAGAGGCTTAGAACTTAAAAAAAAAAAAAAACACAAAAATTCGAAAAAATGAATGAAATATTTATTTGAATCGATAGTTTGAACCTTGCAATTTAATGTTTAAAGATAATTTCATGCAAATGTTGACCGCGGCTGCGTCTCAGGTAGCCCATCCGCTGAGTCCAATTTTGGCATACTCTTTCACACATATCGGCCGGTATCTCACGAATGAATGCATGGATGTTGGCTTCCAGTGCGTCAATCGAAGCGGGCTTGTCCCTATAGACATTAGCCTTGACATACCCCCACAAAAAATAATCTAATGGTGTCAAATCGCACGATCTAGGCGGCCAATTGACCGGCCCGAAACGTGAAATTAACTGTTCACCAAACTCGCCTCGCAATTGCGCCATTGTTTCGCGTGCTGTGTGGCATGTGGCACCGTCTTGTTGAAACCACATATCATGCAAGTCAAGAACTTCCATTTCGGGCAAAAAAAAGTTTGTTATCATCGCTCGGTAGCGTTCACCATTGACAATAACGCTGCGATTCGCATCATCTTTGAAGAAATATGGCCCAATAATGCCGCCGGCCCATAAACCGCACCAAACAGTGGCTTTTTCGGGATGCATTGGTAGCTGTTGCAATGCTTCTGGCTGATCTTCACTCCAAATGCGGCAATTATGCTTATTTACGTACCCATTCAACCAAAAATGAGCCTCATCGCTGAACACAAGCAGCGCGCGATGAACATTTCGAACCGAGCACGAATTTTGATAGTAAAATTCAATACTTTACAAGCATTGTTCATTTGTAAGACGATCCATGGTTAAATTGCAAACCAAATTGAAGCTGTTTGACAGTGACACAAGGTACTAAACACACGTCAGCTGTCAAAACCAGTGTTGCCAAAACCAAACCAGCTAAAAAATCACCCTTTACATATATATGTAAAAAAAACATTTAGATACTTTTTAATGTATATTATTTAATTTATTTTTGGTTTTACTGTTCAGTATAATGTATAACAAACTACACTTAAGGTTATTCCAGAGGTGCTAACGCTACAACTACATTGGTTGGGTGTGTTCTACCAACATAATTTGACATTTTAAAATAATTAACGCTTTGTGTATCAACTTAATATTATAAAAACTTCAATCAGATTTTGGATAATTTCAAAATTATGAATTGATATGAAGATAAAAATAAATAAAATTTAATATATTTGGTGGCACAACAGCTCGTGTAGAACCAGGGCCTAGTGACTTACAATTCTCAACCGTTCCTGTGTGCGTGTTATTGGCAGGAATGGAGGGGACCTACGATTTTTTGCTGAGTCCGAACGGCTAGATGAGAAGCACTTATTCATGACAAGTTTACTGTTGGAGTATTTGTCAGTTCCTCGTAAGAGGCAGTACCTCGGGAAAAAACATTTCTGTTTTTAGGTGGTAGCGGCTGGGAATCGAACCCAGACCTTCGGCATGACAGTCCAACGCCCTAACCATCATGCCACGAGGTACTGCACTGATATGAAGATGTTAAAGAAAATTTAAATTTTTTGACATTATATTATGAAAGTAACCATACAAATGTTGAGGTGATGTATTAAGTATCATAAATAGGCAAGTTCGAGTAAATTTTTTATAAATTGACATATGATTTTATATGATAAAAACATCAAAGCGAAATGCGGTTTTTTCAGTATAGCAAAATGATTAGTGTTCTGTGTGTGGAAAATTTAAAGAGGAAATTTTTCCACCATTGAAAAAAATGCCATTCAGAATCTTTAATCAGTGAGCCTGAGCATTTCAAGAGCGAACGCTTCAGTCTGAAAATTTTACATTCCACCCAGCGTTCCATAGGAAATATGCTGATAGAAAGGTAACAGAACTGTTTAAATGAAAATGAAAAAATAATATACAAAAAAGATTGTTTATTGTGTTTGGAAAGAAGAGGACGTGCTTATAGGATATTACAAGCATTGATTTTCGGGAATAAATTTAAGTTCATTCAAATCGGCGTTAGAACAATGTTGTTTCAAAATTAAGTGCTGCCTCAAAAATATTGTCGGTCTTATGGTTGTGGAAGCGCTACTACATCATGACTGTTGGTATGTTGTTAAACAATTCAGCGTAGTACAAATATAGAATATGGAAGGTTAATTCCATCAGGACCAAAGCCAGACGAAAGCAATATAAAAAGGCTCCAATAGAAAGGCAAATATATATTCTTGAAAAATCAAAATGTACTGGAAGACCAGCCTAGTCACAGCCAGGGGGCAACAAGTGCCCCTCTTGAACCAACTTGCACAGGCTTATGTTAAATTTGAACATAATCAAATTTACTTTCAGATCTGCTTTAATTTTTTCTGCCGAAAGTGAAAAATAATAGCAATTATTCAGTAAAACGGTATTTTTTGTTAAATCTAAGCTCCGGCTCCTAATTACCCCCATCGATATGTGAAATAAAAGTAAAGATTATAAAGCTCGCCCTCGGCGATGTGTGCCTCGATTCATGACTATAGCGGCCAGATTTTTTGAAGAAAAAGCGGGACGCATTTTCGAAATTTCGCGGGGAGTAAAAATTATGATTTTTTTCAGTAACAAAATTTAGAAGTACATAACATAAACTACAAATGATATATTTGCTTAAAAAAAAATAGGTAATAGACTTCATACATTTTTTGTGTTTTGATTAAAAAAGAGATCAGTTTAAATGTATATTAATCTCATAACTGTTTTTAAATAAAAACTTAAAAAAATCAGCCACAATATTACTACAAACAAAGTCACAAAGTTACTCATAATCAAATTTAGTAATAGCTTCAATAAAAGTCTTCACCTTTCAGAGAATTCACATACCAATAACCAATTTTGCTGCCAGACTGCCCAGCGGGAAATATCCTCATCAATGATTCTTATAGCTGAAATCATCAATTAATTCACTTGCCAAATCATACAGAAAGCGAATTGCAAAGATTAATGAGTTAATGCAAAGATTTTACTTCACTTTCTGCTTTGTGCTTAAGAAACAACCCTTTCTTTCGCTGAATTACAGATTGCTATGGCAATTGGGAAAATTATGTGATGAAAAAACTGTTGAAAAGGAATGACAAGTTCTTCAGTTCATATTTTGTGATTTGCTTGTTACTTCAAATTCTCATCTTGTTATAGTTCACAGTGGCTTTCTGTAAAAAACTTAAAGAAACATGGAGCAAATATTACCTAGTTGGCGTTTGCCAAAACGCAAATAGGTATAACGTTTCAAATTTGAAATTAGAGCTACTTTTTGGTTCATTGAAAAAAAACATCTTCAACTAAATAAGCAACTAATGAAAATCTCGTGACTTCGCAATTGAATATTCATTATATTTTTCATCGAATATATTGAACTGATGAATAAGGCAAGTTCATGTATGTGGCGAATTCACAGATTGTGCAATCACCATGTTTTTCATCACCTGGGTCGGTGAATAAACATCTTCCAACGAATTAGTGATTTCGTTGATGAATTGTCATCAAGAAAGTGGCATGCGCTTCCCGTCAATAACACGCCCATGTTAAATTCATCAAAGGAATAAGCTGAAAAGTGGCTGATGCAGCTTCTATTCCTGAAAGAAAAAACAGGTTTTTCCTCAATGAATTTCTAAATTTTTCTCGCTGGGTAGATACTAAAAAGACGTCAAAATTTAATACACAGAAATCAATGTTTAAGGCGCTGTTAGGTTTGGATTGTGATCGGTCTCACGGTAGTTTCTGAAGAAGAGAAGTGGGGGGGGGGGGGGCTCAAGGATGTCGTGAGGCATGAACAAAATATAAACACCGACCTCATGAGACGAATTTCTTGGTGATTTCATGTGCCAAGCTGTTTCAACTGTTTTGATGCGCCTCAAATGGCCGAATGTAGACACGATGTAGACACTATGAGAAATTTCCAAATCTTACAAGGCTCCTAGTACTCCTTCATATTATGTTTTTCACATGATTAATTCACCATGAGCCGCAGATCATATTCCTTCATTATAAGGGTATTCATGCAACGTCGTAAGTTTACAAATTGTGTAAAATGATAAGTTTACGCAAAGTTTGCATGAACAACCTTTTTTAAACATTTGATAAAATGCTACGTAATTCAATCAGAGTAAGAGTCACAATGACGTTTGGATAAGTTTAACCAGTTTGGTTAATTTTACACAACAAAATCCTTTGATAAGTTTAACCAAATTGTGTAAATCATTTCCCATCAGTTCATTAACCAATAGATAAACTACACCAATTTGTAAGCTTATCTAGGTTTTGACGAAGTTGCATGAATGCCCTTAATATCATTTTGTTATGTAATATGACATTAAATTGCCAAACGATATTTTTGCATTTTTAGTTTATAGAATATCTCGAAAACTTAAGCTAGCTAAAAATCGAAAACCGTTGAAAGGAAGATCTGATGCCAGTGAAATAACTGTGTTGACCAGTAAAATTATTAAAAAAAATTATACAACAAAAAACATAGATGATAATCGTTTTGTTTTGTGCTTTTGTGTATTTATAATGTGATTTATGATTTATTTATGATTTATGAATTATGACTCAGTATTCCAAAAATTAAAAAAAAATGGAAAGTAGCATAACACTTGAATGTAACTTGAGAGACAATAATATGTCATTCAATTACGGTTAACCTTAGCCTGCATTGTAAGATGATGACGATAGTATTAATAAAATTGTAACTATAAACTTATTTATATTGTAAGCAAATACAAAATAATTTTAAATAAACAATGTAAGAAATTGGATTGCGTAGAGTATTGTATTTTATTAAATATGCACAACAATAAAATGCATTTCTAAATCAATTAAAACATTGATTGCTACTTTTTAAAAAATGTTTTGTAATTAGTTTAATATAATTAAGAAATTAACTAAAAATAGAATTTATTTAAAAAGCCAAAAAGAAAGTTACTTATAGTAAAAATAACAAAGATAAAACAAGAACTTGAGCGTTTTTATTCTTGAATTCAACGTTTGCTTTTTAGGCCAACTTTCACATGCTTATTATGTACAATGTACTATAATATATTATTTTTTTTTATTATTTTAAGGCATAGCATTGTGTTAAAAGAAACAAACGGTTTACTTTATAATTTGGGATTAATTTATTAAGGCTCCCTTGCGTCGTGAAATTTTTTGTAATATTTTCCTCTGCGTCCTCTGCCAATCAGACATGTGCTTTTATACTTTTCACAAGGTTCCCGAAAAACTGGAAGGTTCTAGTATTTGCTTCCAGAGCTTTCCATGGGGGAAAATTTCCCTTTCCAAAGCTTTTAATTAAACGTTTAGTATTGGAAGTTCGAAAGCTCACCAAAGCTCTTCGTAGGTTGGTTTGTGTTCTGTCTAATCCGAAATTCGGTGCTTCTTTTATTCGAGAGTGGTTATAGCTCATTCGAGAGTCGTTTTGGACAAATGTGACAGTCGTTACACTGCCACCTCCTTAAGATTGATCCTCCCGAGCAAATCTATTACATCCTTCACCATTATAACGGTGTAAACGGTCACTGTGAACTACTTTCATTTTACCTCTAAGTCCTCTCTGAATGCGGTAGACGACATCGTTTATTCGTGTTGAAATAGTATACGGGCCTTCCCAATTTTGTTGAAGTTTCGGTGAAAGTCCCTTCCGACAATGGGGATTATAAGACCACACAAGCTCTCCCACTTGGAATCCGTTCGTTGTTGCTTTTGTGTTGTATCGTGTTTTTATCCGATCACTTGATAGCTTTATATTTGCCTTTGTCCTTTCGTGAATGTCCAGAAGCTTTTCTTTCAGGTTTTCCAATTAGTCGTCTATTTCTTGGGGCTCACTACCATAACATCCAAATTTTATTTCACTTGGCTGTCGTTTTGTGGTCCCGAGCAGGATTTTTGATGTTGTATGTCCTGTTGAGCTATGTACTGCACTTCGATAGACCATCAAGAATAATGGAATATGCCGATCCCAGTCTCGTTTGTTGTCGTTTTCAACTTTGGAAAGGTGTTCTTTAAGGGTCCTGTTGAATCATTCAACCATTCTATCAGATTGTGGATGAAGCAGTGTTGTCCTCGCTTTTTTAATGCCAAGGAGTGTATAAACTTCCTGAGAGATTTTGGACTCGAAGTTTCTTCCTTGATCTGAATGGAGTTCCATCGACACACCAAACCTGCTAATCCAGTTGAAAACAAGCTGATCCCCGACTGTTTTGTTTTCGTGGTTTGGGATGGCAAATGCCTCAGGCCACTTGCTTAAGTAGTCCATTACTACTAGGATGTATCGGTTGCAACGTCTATTGCAATCCTTTCAAAAGGCGTGCCCACGTTATACTGCTGCATTTTATTCTGGATTTTTCTGCCTAGTTCCTTGCTTGCAGCACAAGTATCACATTTTTGGCACCATTTTTCAATGTCTTTTCTTGCATGTAGCCAATAGAATCGCTGCCTTACCTTCGCCAGTGTCTTATTGATCCCCAAATGTCCTCCGGAAGCTCCCTCATGCATTTCTTGAAGAACGTCATTAACTTTGGATCGAGGTACGATTAGCTGCATCACATATGATTTACAGTCTGTGGACTCCCACATACATCTTAGCACTCCTTCTTGCACATGAAGTGAGTCCTATTGTGCCCAATACGCCTTAGAGTTGGACTTCTATCGGAGATGTCACCCCATTCTAGTTTCTCCTGGTGTTCTTTCCAAGCAAGAATGGGTTCAATATCAAAATCTTCTTGCTGAGTGGTTCTCAGTTCTTCATTACTCCAACCGTAAATGGGATCGATTCTTAATCGCTGAATGGCAGCAACCTCCTTTTCTTTTTGATCTGTGCAATGCTTGCAGTCCGGTTTGCAGGGTCTCCGAGAGAAGGCATCTGCGTTTGATTGCAACTTTCCTCTTCGATGTTGAATCTGGTAGTCGTATATCTGCAATCTCTTGATCCACCTTGCCACTTGACCTTCTGGATTTTTGAAGTGTAAAAGCCAATTGAGTGAACCATGGTCTGTTCGAAGAAGGAACTTCTGTCCATAGATGTACTTATGGAAATGTTTTGTAGCTGATATTAGAGCTAGAAGTTCTCTTCTGGCCACACAATAATTTCTTTCTGGCTTTGAGAGTACCTTACTATAGTAGGCGATGACTTTCTCTTCTCCATCATGAGCTTGTGACAGTACGGCTCCAATTCCCACGTTACTTGTGTCAGCGTCAATGATGAATGGTTTTCCTGGTATTGGAGAGGCCAGAACAGGTGTATTGCATAGGCGCTGATGCATAAGCTGATGCAATACTAGCAAATTCCTTAACAAAATGACGATAGTTCGTGGCTAGACCAAGAAAGTTCTGGAGTTTATGTTTATCTTGTGGAGTTGGCCAATTCTTAACAGTGTCCACTTTCTCAGGATCAGTCTTCACTCCTTGGAACGAGATGATATGTCCCAAGTATTTTACCTCAGATAGACCAGGCATGACTTCCAAGTAAGTCCTTGTAAAACGCACTCCATCAAACGCTACAAATGTAGCCGGAGCATTGCACTCTTCAAGTCCAATATTGAGAACCATTCAGCTCCTTCCATCGCATCCAAAGTATCGCTGATTCTTGGCAGTGGGTCTTGCTTTGTCACATCGTTCAGCCTCCGATAGTCTACACAGAATCGAGTACTTCCATCCTTCTTTTTGACAAGGACGACCTGGGATGCCCAAGAGCTTTTAGAATTTAAGATTAGCGACTTGTTTGGCTAATGGGAGACGTCTTGCTGGTTGTCGAATCGATCTAGCGTCTCCTGTGTCGATTCGATGCTGCACCAGTTGTGTTCGACCATACTGCCCACTGGGTGAAGAGAGTATATCAGCGTACTTGTGAAAGAAGCTTCTAGCGACACTAAGCTGTTGTTCACTTAAACTGGGTGACTTGAGAATTTTTGCCTCCATAGAGTTCAATTTCCTCAGGTCCACAGATTGTTGAGTGTCCACTTCTGTGATCTTAGTTATTGCGGACACTGATTCACACTTTCCCACAACTGCTCCTTTTCTCAGCTTCACTTCGTACGGTTTGATGCTAAGTATCCGTACGGACACCATGTTGTTGTTGGGTGCCACAAGAGTCTTCCCTAGGATGATGTTTTGGGAAGACTACTCAGAGTCTGGCTCCACCATATGGTATCGATAACTACCCAAGTCACCCTTAATTTTTGTCCAAACGAACTCCTGAAGAAGGTGGCAGGCATATATCTTCCCTTATGACAGTCCTCAGAGTTGATGTGCTTTCATTGCCATAAACCATAGGAATCTCCACATTTCGATACTTAAGAACTTGCTTCCCGATATCAAGGATTACTCCGTGCTCTTTTATAAAGTCGATCCCAATGACTCGTCACAAATATTTGCTACCAGAAACAGATGTGAGAACTCCAGTTCTGCCAAACGGATCGTAAGACGAACCTCCCCGTACACTCTGGCTGCCTCTCCTGTTGCAGTTTTCAGGCGGTAGGTGTTGGTATTATGCAGCCATGTGTTGTGTTTTGAAAATGTAAATAAAACACAACTTCTATCTTTAAGTCTTCGAAACAGAGTGACCGAACTTCTACTCATCATTTCTTACGCTACCTCTTCTATTGCCTAGATCGTCACTTCCTCCAGGTCAACCACGCATTCTATTTCCATTCGCTTGACACAGTTTGTTTGTTTAATAAATAACAATACAATAGTGCATATCAACATATGTCACACTTAACATAGTTGCACTACGATGGGTCAGTATTGCAATATGATCCCTTATTGTATTGTTTTTATTTAGTTGACATAGTTCGATTGCCGTTCCTATGATAATGATTGTATAACAATATACATGACACATGCGGAACACTTGGTCGTAATCGAACTATGTCATGTGTCTTGAATGCGATTCATAGGAATTGGGTAATTGTGGGAACTGTGTGTGGTCTCTGTGACTAAGGGCACAACACTCCTCCCCCCTTAAAATACGAAAGGCGTTCGAGGCAACGAGTGAGATCTTTCGGTTTTAGGTGCGCAAGATGATGACGAATAGATGATCATCACAATGCATTTATTTATTATGAATCTATAGGTGCATATTAATATATTTTTTTTTTATAATCGTTATAAATTTAAATTTTTTTTTTTTACATTTTGGATTTGTACATTTTTTTTATACTCGTGTTGTTTCATCAACGCCAGGTGTTACGTTTTCTTCAAGATTGTTCACATTTTTTGTTGACTTATTATTTATTGTACATTTTATTTTAATAAATTTTTTAAATGTTACATATAAAGCTACAATTACACAAATAAAAATGATAATGGAAACGGAAATGTTAACATGATCGTGTTTGACATGGAATAACAAATAGTTTTCTTTATTAAATCTTTTATATTAATACTATAATTGTCTAAGTCCAGTTTTTCTATATGGGTGGTATGGGGTGAAATTTGGGATAAATTGGTTGGGATTATTATGTCTTCGGGTATGGTTGATTCTTCTAAAAAGTATGAAGTAGGAGTTTTATTGTATATGGTGTTTGATGCCTGGAGGTAAACTTCTTTTGTTATTGCTTTACAGAATGGGTCTATACTTAAAATTCCACTGTCAGATATTGTGATCGTTTTTGGTACGTCTCCGCACAAAATCCTAACGCTTGTTGGATTGGGCATGACAAACAGCCATGAATTCTTACTCATAAGATTGAACCAAACTTCTTGCTGAAGCGCAAATATTTTTGTTTCGCAGGTAGCATAATTTTGAATTCCTGATATTATCTGTATTATACAGTTGTCAGTGTTATGGTTGTGTACCACGAAATTTTGTTCGCATATAAAATGATTGCAGTCTGTTTTGGTGCATTTATTTAGATCTTCTCTATTCAAAAATATGTATCGCCTATAGTTTTCGTTTATTGCGACAAATTTACTATATACTGAGACGTAGCTGTATGTGCTCTTTTTGTATTTAGCTGGTAGTGGTGTAAGTTTTACTAAATTAAATTCTTCATCTACCAGTGGAATAGTAACTTCTATCATAAGGTTCTGATTTACGAAAATTGGAGTCGTTGTTGTGATTTTATTTATAATAGGAAGGTTCATTCTGGATATTTTTACTGGAAATCTTATATTGTGTGGAAGTTCTAATTGGATTTGTTTTAATGTAGTAATGAAAACTTCTGAATTGAGGAGTCTACTATCTAGCTTATTTACCTTTGCACCTTGTAAAATGTCTAGTATTTGTGATTGTTTTGAAAGGATTTGTGTAGCACACATAGATGCTAAATTGGATATTTCATCAAAATTATGTAATATCTTTTCGAAATTAGTCAGATTATTGAGTTTCAGTGTGTTCTGCCTAATTTCTTCGGTAACTGCTTTAAAATTATTATTTATGTTTTCAGCTGTTTTGTTGAAGGCAACACCGATATTATATGAGTATTTGGGTATTGTACTTATGTATGTGTTGTTTTTTGTTTTAGAGAGTTTGGGTGTGTTTAAACTGTTGTGTGTGTTGTGTCTCTTCGGTTGTAGTGTTTGATTAGGTTATTGTGAACAACTTTTTCTTTTCTTCCTACTTTTATTTTTGAGTTTTCTGGGGACAAAACTTCGGTTATTTCGTATGGTCCTTCGAAAATTGGAGAGAGTTTTTTATTCGATCGGTTCTTGATTTCCACTAATACTTTGTCACCAACTTTATAGCTCGCCTGTTTAGAATTTTTATCGTAATATGCTTTAGATTTCTCTTTAGCCTTTATTTGATTGTTACGAATTAACTCATAACCAGTTTGCATTTTTGCCTTCATTTCTGAGACATAATCGTCATAGTTGTATGTTGGTTGTACGCTTCTGTTCAGCACGGAAGGAATCGGTGCTTCGAAACCGAAAAGAACTTCGAATGGACTGTAGTTTGTGCTGGAATGTGGGGTTGTGTTGTAGCAAAATATTGCATACTCCAGATAACTATCCCAATTTGATTGATCTTTACTTGCATAATTTCTAAGGTAATCACCTAATGTTCTATGTGACCTTTCAAGGGCAACGTTTGACTGTGGATGGTACGGACTAGTTTGTATTTTATTGATTTTTAAGATTTTGCAAACATTTTTAAACAATTCACTTGTAAAATTTGTCCCTTGATCTGTAAGAATTGTTTGAGGAATCCCGTAGGTACAAATTATTTTCTTTACTAGTGCTTCGGCTACCGTTCTGGCTTCTTGATTGGGTATGGCTATGGCTTGTGCAAATTTGGTCAGATCGTCTTGGAACGTCAGTATGTACTTATTTTCGTTTTCTGAAATAGGAAGTGGTCCAACTATATCGAGAGCTATTCTTTCGAATGGAGTTTTAGCTGTTGTAGTGATGACCATTGGTAATTTGTTTCGCGTATACAACTTATTCTTCTGGCAAAGTTCACATGACGTAATGTATTTCTTTATGTCTTCATACATGTTTTTCCATTTGTATGTCTTTTTTATGCGTTTGAGCGTACGTTTAACTCCTTGGTGACCACCTAAAGGTGTGTCATGAAATTCATGTAAAATTTTCTTAATCTCCTCTGGACTAGAGACTTCGACAATGTTCTGACTTACATCAGGTTTTTCAATAGGCGAGACTTTGTTATGACTTCGCGTTATCACTTTGACTTCAGCTACATTCAAATGAGACAAAGCGTCTGCATTTGTGTTAAGATGACCTGCTTTATGAGAAACCGTGAAGTCATACTCTTCAAGTTTAATACGCCAGCGCATTATTCTCGAAGAAGGATCTTTAAGGTTAAACATCCATACAAGTGGCTTGTGATCGGTAATTACTTCAAAGTGTCTTCCGTACACATATGGCCGGAAATGCGTTACCGCCCAAACGAACTCCTGAAGAAGGTGGCAGGCATATATCTTCCCTTATGACAGTCCTCAGAGTTGATGTGCTTTCATTGCCATAAACCATAGGAATCTCCACATTTCGATACTTAAGAACTTGCTTCCCGATATCAAGGATTACTCCGTGCTCTTTTATAAAGTCGATCCCAATGACTCGTCACAAATATTTGCTACCAGAAACAGATGTGAGAACTCCAGTTCTGCCAAACGGATCGTAAGACGAACCTCCCCGTACACTCTGGCTGCCTCTCCTGTTGCAGTTTTCAGGCGGTAGGTGTTGGTATTATGCAGCCATGTGTTGTGTTTTGAAAATGTAAATAAAACACAACTTCTATCTTTAAGTCTTCGAAACAGAGTGACCGAACTTCTACTCATCATTTCTTACGCTACCTCTTCTATTGCCTAGATCGTCACTTCCTCCAGGTCAACCACGCATTCTATTTCCATTCGCTTGACACAGTTTGTTTGTTTAATAAATAACAATACAATAGTGCATATCAACATATGTCACACTTAACATAGTTGCACTACGATGGGTCAGTATTGCAATATGATCCCTTATTGTATTGTTTTTATTTAGTTGACATAGTTCGATTGCCGTTCCTATGATAATGATTGTATAACAATATACATGACACATGCGGAACACTTGGTCGTAATCGAACTATGTCATGTGTCTTGAATGCGATTCATAGGAATTGGGTAATTGTGGGAACTGTGTGTGGTCTCTGTGACTAAGGGCACAACACTCCTCCCCCCTTAAAATACGAAAGGCGTTCGAGGCAACGAGTGAGATCTTTCGGTTTTAGGTGCGCAAGATGATGACGAATAGATGATCATCACAATGCATTTATTTATTATGAATCTATAGGTGCATATTAATATATTTTTTTTTTATAATCGTTATAAATTTAAATTTTTTTTTTTTACATTTTGGATTTGTACATTTTTTTTATACTCGTGTTGTTTCATCAACGCCAGGTGTTACGTTTTCTTCAAGATTGTTCACATTTTTTGTTGACTTATTATTTATTGTACATTTTATTTTAATAAATTTTTTAAATGTTACATATAAAGCTACAATTACACAAATAAAAATGATAATGGAAACGGAAATGTTAACATGATCGTGTTTGACATGGAATAACAAATAGTTTTCTTTATTAAATCTTTTATATTAATACTATAATTGTCTAAGTCCAGTTTTTCTATATGGGTGGTATGGGGTGAAATTTGGGATAAATTGGTTGGGATTATTATGTCTTCGGGTATGGTTGATTCTTCTAAAAAGTATGAAGTAGGAGTTTTATTGTATATGGTGTTTGATGCCTGGAGGTAAACTTCTTTTGTTATTGCTTTACAGAATGGGTCTATACTTAAAATTCCACTGTCAGATATTGTGATCGTTTTTGGTACGTCTCCGCACAAAATCCTAACGCTTGTTGGATTGGGCATGACAAACAGCCATGAATTCTTACTCATAAGATTGAACCAAACTTCTTGCTGAAGCGCAAATATTTTTGTTTCGCAGGTAGCATAATTTTGAATTCCTGATATTATCTGTATTATACAGTTGTCAGTGTTATGGTTGTGTACCACGAAATTTTGTTCGCATATAAAATGATTGCAGTCTGTTTTGGTGCATTTATTTAGATCTTCTCTATTCAAAAATATGTATCGCCTATAGTTTTCGTTTATTGCGACAAATTTACTATATACTGAGACGTAGCTGTATGTGCTCTTTTTGTATTTAGCTGGTAGTGGTGTAAGTTTTACTAAATTAAATTCTTCATCTACCAGTGGAATAGTAACTTCTATCATAAGGTTCTGATTTACGAAAATTGGAGTCGTTGTTGTGATTTTATTTATAATAGGAAGGTTCATTCTGGATATTTTTACTGGAAATCTTATATTGTGTGGAAGTTCTAATTGGATTTGTTTTAATGTAGTAATGAAAACTTCTGAATTGAGGAGTCTACTATCTAGCTTATTTACCTTTGCACCTTGTAAAATGTCTAGTATTTGTGATTGTTTTGAAAGGATTTGTGTAGCACACATAGATGCTAAATTGGATATTTCATCAAAATTATGTAATATCTTTTCGAAATTAGTCAGATTATTGAGTTTCAGTGTGTTCTGCCTAATTTCTTCGGTAACTGCTTTAAAATTATTATTTATGTTTTCAGCTGTTTTGTTGAAGGCAACACCGATATTATATGAGTATTTGGGTATTGTACTTATGTATGTGTTGTTTTTTGTTTTAGAGAGTTTGGGTGTGTTTAAACTGTTGTGTGTGTTGTGTCTCTTCGGTTGTAGTGTTTGATTAGGTTATTGTGAACAACTTTTTCTTTTCTTCCTACTTTTATTTTTGAGTTTTCTGGGGACAAAACTTCGGTTATTTCGTATGGTCCTTCGAAAATTGGAGAGAGTTTTTTATTCGATCGGTTCTTGATTTCCACTAATACTTTGTCACCAACTTTATAGCTCGCCTGTTTAGAATTTTTATCGTAATATGCTTTAGATTTCTCTTTAGCCTTTATTTGATTGTTACGAATTAACTCATAACCAGTTTGCATTTTTGCCTTCATTTCTGAGACATAATCGTCATAGTTGTATGTTGGTTGTACGCTTCTGTTCAGCACGGAAGGAATCGGTGCTTCGAAACCGAAAAGAACTTCGAATGGACTGTAGTTTGTGCTGGAATGTGGGGTTGTGTTGTAGCAAAATATTGCATACTCCAGATAACTATCCCAATTTGATTGATCTTTACTTGCATAATTTCTAAGGTAATCACCTAATGTTCTATGTGACCTTTCAAGGGCAACGTTTGACTGTGGATGGTACGGACTAGTTTGTATTTTATTGATTTTTAAGATTTTGCAAACATTTTTAAACAATTCACTTGTAAAATTTGTCCCTTGATCTGTAAGAATTGTTTGAGGAATCCCGTAGGTACAAATTATTTTCTTTACTAGTGCTTCGGCTACCGTTCTGGCTTCTTGATTGGGTATGGCTATGGCTTGTGCAAATTTGGTCAGATCGTCTTGGAACGTCAGTATGTACTTATTTTCGTTTTCTGAAATAGGAAGTGGTCCAACTATATCGAGAGCTATTCTTTCGAATGGAGTTTTAGCTGTTGTAGTGATGACCATTGGTAATTTGTTTCGCGTATACAACTTATTCTTCTGGCAAAGTTCACATGACGTAATGTATTTCTTTATGTCTTCATACATGTTTTTCCATTTGTATGTCTTTTTTATGCGTTTGAGCGTACGTTTAACTCCTTGGTGACCACCTAAAGGTGTGTCATGAAATTCATGTAAAATTTTCTTAATCTCCTCTGGACTAGAGACTTCGACAATGTTCTGACTTACATCAGGTTTTTCAATAGGCGAGACTTTGTTATGACTTCGCGTTATCACTTTGACTTCAGCTACATTCAAATGAGACAAAGCGTCTGCATTTGTGTTAAGATGACCTGCTTTATGAGAAACCGTGAAGTCATACTCTTCAAGTTTAATACGCCAGCGCATTATTCTCGAAGAAGGATCTTTAAGGTTAAACATCCATACAAGTGGCTTGTGATCGGTAATTACTTCAAAGTGTCTTCCGTACACATATGGCCGGAAATGCGTTACCGCCCAAACAACAGCTAAAGCTTCTTTTTCTATAGTGGAATAGTTTTTTTCTGATTCATTTAATATTCTACTAGCAAAGGCTATAGGTAAATCGTTTTCATTGTTGTCTTTCTGTGACATAACTGCACCTATAGCTTCATTGCTTGCATCTGTTGTTATATAGAAAGTTTTTTCGAAACTAGGATATTGTAGAATAGGGGGTTCGATAATTGCTTGTTTTAATTGATTAAAGGACTCATCGCAAAATGCATCCCATTTAAAGAGTACGTCTTTACGTAGAAGTTTGTTCAGGGGATTAGCTATTTTAGAAAAGTTTTTTATGAACTTTCTGTAATATCCTGCTAAACCAAGAAAAGATTTAATATCTTTTTGGTTTTTGGGAATCTCTATATTTTGAATCGCCGAGATCTTTTCTGGATCAGGTTTTACTCCTGATTCCGAAATAACGTGTCCTAAATACATCACTTCTTTCTCTAGAAACTTGCACTTCTCTAATTGAATTTTAAGATTGTATTTATCTAAGGCTTGAAATACTTCAATTAGTTTTTTGTTATGATCATCCAAGTTTTTTCCATATATCATTATATCATCCAGATATACTAAACATTTTATGCCTTGTAGTCCCGTGAGGACTTTATTCATCAACCGCTGAAAAGTGGGGGGAGCATTACGTAAACCAAATGGCATTCTATTGAACTCGAAATGTCCGTTAGGTGTACTGAATGCTGTTTTCTCTTTGTCTTCCTCAGTAACTTCAATTTGGTGAAATCCACTGGCTAGATCCAATGTGGTGAAGTACTTCGAATCACCCAGTTGTCCCAGGATGTCTTCGATATTTGGTATTGGATAAGCATCCGCTATGGTCACTTCGTTTAGTTTTCTGTAGTCCACTACTACTCTCCACTTCTGTTTTCCTTTCTTGGGCACGACTAATAGAGGAGAGTTCCATGGACTTGAACTTGGTCTAATTATTTCATCATGCAACATTTTGTCCACTTGATTCTTTATTTCTTGAGTGTGAATTTGTGCTAAACGGTATGGTCGAATGTTGACTGGAGGTATATTTGGTTTTGTTTTTATTTGATGTGTAATTCCAGACGTAGTTGACAAGGTATCACCATCGAGAAAGAATAAATGGTTGTAATTTCGACAAATATCGACAATAGATTTCTTTTCTTCACTATTTAAGTGATCTAATCGGAGTTGGTTTTGGATCTTACTCAATCTGTCGTTTATAACATATTGAGTATCAAATGAATTTAACTTATAAATGTAATAGTCATTACTGTTTGCAAATTCTAAATTAAGATCTTGTAGGACGACATCTTCATTGTTGGCGTTTAACACGGATATATATATATATCCATGTGCTGGTTCTGTCAAAGCAGAAGAGGTATAGACTTGAGGACGAATTTCTTGTGCGAAGTATATGCGGTTCGAGGGATCGTGAATAGGACCATATTTAATTATTCTCTCAGATCTAGCAGGTATAGTAATAGATTTTCGTTTATTAACGAAGTCTATGGTGTATCTCTTATTCTTGTAATAGTATGTTAAGGTATTGTCTTTATAATTAAGCATAGCTTTGAAATTTCGAAATAGGTCTTCACCTAAAATTCCATCTTGGGTTATGGGGAAATTTTCGGGCACTACATGAAATAAATATCTTAGTTTTGCTCCTGGTGTTATTTCTATATTTAGAAGAATTGTGCCCAGTGTCGAAATAGGAGTACTACCTATGCTTTTCAATTCAGTTATATTATCGGTATGAACCCAAAGTTCCTTGTTCAATTTATTTATTTTTATTAAACTCAGGCTTGCACCCGTGTCTAAAAGCATAATGTTTTTGTTGGAGATAGTATCCTTTGAATTTATATTAATTTCACTCTTGAAATTAGAAGCATTATTTAGACAGCCTATATGAGCAACGCATTTCGATTTTTCGTTTTGATTAAACATACTTTTAGGGTTTTGAGAAGAAGTGGAATTTATATCATAACTAATCGGTTCCTTCAGAAAATCTTGTAGATTATTTATTTGTGTGGCACTTCTATTTTGCCGGTGGCTTTGATTTAGTAAAATATTTCTAATTTCTTGTAGAGTCATGGTTATATCTAAGATTTTTAGATACGTTGTCTCGTTTTCTATTGAAATTTGGCAACTCAACGTCTTCATTTCTAAATGGGTTTGAACTTTTGTTTTGAGTCGGTGAATTCAGTGAATTTGATTTGTTGCTTTGAGACAGAGGATTCAGTGGGTTTGATTTGTTTTTATGCGACAGTGGATTCAGTGAATTTGTCTTTTTGTTTTGAGACAGTGGATTCAGTGGGTTTGATTTGATTTTATGCGACAGTGGATTCAGTGAATTTGTCTTTTTGTTTTGAGACAGTGGATTCAGTGGGTTTGATTTGATTTTATGCGACAGTGGATTCAGTGAATTTGTCTTTTTGTTTTGAGACAGTGGATTCAGTGGATGCAGTGAGATTGAATCTTCATTTTGAGATTCTTGATTCAGTGGATTCAGTGGATGCAGTGAGATTGAATCTTCATTTTGAGATTCTTGATACAGTAGATTCAGTGGATGCAGTGAGATTGAATCTTCATTTTGAGATTCTTGATACAGTGGATTCAGTGGATGCAGAGAAATTGAATTTCGATTCTGAGATTGTGGATTTAGTGGATACAGTGGTTTAGCTGATTTACTATCGTTTTCACACCTTAATTTATGTGCTTTACCTGGTTCCGGGTGTTGGACGGGCCAGGTCTTTGTTAGTTTCCCGTACTTTGTGAGATTCCACGTTGAGGTGTATTGTCTTGCCTATTATTGTTGAATCGCCTTTTTCTGCACTGGTCTATTGTATGACCCAGATTTTTGCAATAGCGACATGTGATGGTATTTTGTACATTATTAACTTTCACATACTGATTCGTATTAGAATTCAGTCTATTAGTTCTTGAATTGTTAAAATATCTGTCTGTGCTTTGCTGAAAGCGACACTCTATTGTGTTGTGTGTCTTTGTTCGGCAGTTGTGGCAATATTTGTTTTCAACAGTGGTAAGAAGTTTTTCTTCTTCCATTGCTATGTTTATAGCTTCATCTAGATCTTTGCATCTAGCGCTTTTAACAAGGGTTTTGAGCTGAGGGATTAGACCGCTACAGAAACTATTTAGAATTGTAACGCTGTTAAGATTTCTAATGGCTGTATTAGCAGCGTCATCTTTAGTACTGGCATTAGCGTTATTAAGTTCATCGAAAAGGGCGTTAGCTCTTTCCGCGTAAGTACTTATGGGTTCTTATAGCCCTGTTTAAATTGGAAAACTTCGGTTTGTATTACTTGTACGGACCTAGTTTTCCGAAAGTTCTTTATCAGAGCCTCTTTTAACTCTTCCCAGGCATTATAATCGTTATATTTTATTATAACATTATATGCCCGGCCAGTTAGTTTTGACTTGACTATATCAATTAGTTCTGCTTTTTCGGGTTCGGTGGGGGTTTCTTTTTATTGAAGATCAATTAATTGAATAAATCTATCTAATTTCTTAATATTTCCATCAAACTCTGGTATGAGTTTGATAGCTTGAGAAGCATTGAATGTCATTACGATATCTTTTTTTATAGAGTGAACGCTTGAAGTTGATTTTTCTATGTCACCACGTTTTGTTTTAACAGCAACAACAACAACAACATCCACAGATCGTTGAGTGTCCACTTCTGTGATCTTAGTTATTGTGGACACTGATTCACACTTTCCCACAACTGCTCCTTTTCTCAGCTTGACTTCGTACGGTTTGATGCTAAGTATCCGTACGGACACCATGTTGTTGTTGGGTGCCACAAGAGTCTTCCCTAGGATGATGTTTTGGGAAGACTACTCAGAGTCTGGCTCCACCATATGGTATCGATAACTACCCAAGTCACCCTTAATTTTTGTCCAAACGAACTCCTGAAGAAGGTGGCAGGCATATATCTTCCCTTATGACAGTCCTCAGAGTTGATGTGCTTTCATTGCCATAAACCATAGGAATCTCCACATTTCGATACTTAAGAACTTGCTTCCCGATATCAAGGATTACTCCGTGCTCTTTTATAAAGTCGATCCCAATGACTCGTCACAAATATTTGCTACCAGAAATAGATGTGAGAACTCCAGTTCTGCCAAACGGATCGTAAGACGAACCTCCCCGTACACTCTGGCTGCCTCTCCTGTTGCAGTTTTCAGGCGGTAGGTGTTGGTATTATGCAGCCAAGTGTTGTGTTTTGAAAATGTAAATAAAACACAACTTCTATCTTTAAGTCTTCGAAACAAAGTGACCGAACTTCTACTCATCATTTCTTACGCTACCTCTTCTATTGCCTAGATCGTCACTTCCTCCAGGTCAACCACGCATTCTATTTCCATTCGCTTGACACAGTTTGTTTGTTTAATAAATAACAATACAATAGTGCATATCAACATATGTCACACTTGACATAGTTGCACTACGATGGGTCAGTATTGCAATATGATCCCTTATTGTATTGTTTTTATTTAGTTGACATAGTTCGATTGCCGTTCCTATGATAATGATTGTATAACAATATACATGACACATGCGGAACACTTGGTCGTAATCGAACTATGTCATGTGTCTTGAATGCGATTCATAGGAATTGGGTAATTGTGGGAACTGTGTGTGGTCTCTGTGACTAAGGGCACAACACTCCTCCCCCTTAAAATACGAAAGGCGTTCGAGGCAACGAGTGAGATCTTTCGGTTTTAGGTGCGCAAGATGATGACGAATAGATGATCATCACAATGCATTTATTTATTATGAATCTATAGGTGCATATTAATATATTTTTTTTTTATAATCGTTATAAATTTAAATTTTTTTTTTTTACATTTTGGATTTGTACATTTTTTTTATACTCGTGTTGTTTCATCAACACCAGGTGTTACGTTTTCTTCAAGATTGTTCACATTTTTTGTTGACTTATTATTTATTGTACATTTTATTTTAATAAATTTTTTAAATGTTACATATAAAGCTACAATTACACAAATAAAAATGATAATGGAAACGGAAATGTTAACATGATCGTGTTTGACATGGAATAACAAATAGTTTTCTTTATTAAATCTTTTATATTAATACTATAATTGTCTAAGTCCAGTTTTTCTATATGGGTGGTATGGGGTGAAATTTGGGATAAATTGGTTGGGATTATTATGTCTTCGGGTATGGTTGATTCTTCTAAAAAGTATGAAGTAGGAGTTTTATTGTATATGGTGTTTGATGCCTGGAGGTAAACTTCTTTTGTTATTGCTTTACAGAATGGGTCTATACTTAAAATTCCACTGTCAGATATTGTGATCGTTTTTGGTACGTCTCCGCACAAAATCCTAACGCTTGTTGGATTGGGCATGACAAACAGCCATGAATTCTTACTCATAAGATTGAACCAAACTTCTTGCTGAAGCGCAAATATTTTTGTTTCGCAGGTAGCATAATTTTGAATTCCTGATATTATCTGTATTATACAGTTGTCAGTGTTATGGTTGTGTACCACGAAATTTTGTTCGCATATAAAATGATTGCAGTCTGTTTTGGTGCATTTATTTAGATCTTCTCTATTCAAAAATATGTATCGCCTATAGTTTTCGTTTATTGCGACAAATTCACTATATACTGAGACGTAGCTGTATATGCTCTTTTTGTATTTAGCTGGTAGTGGTGTAAGTTTTACTAAATTAAATTCTTCATCTACCAGTGGAATAGTAACTTCTATCATAAGGTTCTGATTTACGAAAATTGGAGTCGTTGTTGTGATTTTATTTATAATAGGAAGGTTCATTCTGGATATTTTTACTGGAAATCTTATATTGTGTGGAAGTTCTAATTGGATTTGTTTTAATGTAGTAATGAAAACTTCTGAATTGAGGAGTCTACTATCTAGCTTATTTACCTTTGCACCTTGTAAAATGTCTAGTATTTGTGATTGTTTTGAAAGGATTTGTGTAGCACACATAGATGCTAAATTGGATATTTCATCAAAATTATGTAATATCTTTTCGAAATTAGTCAGATTATTGAGTTTCAGTGTGTTCTGCCTAATTTCTTCGGTAACTGCTTTAAAATTATTATTTATGTTTTCAGCTGTTTTGTTGAAGGCAACACCGATATTATATGAGTATTTGGGTATTGTACTTATGTATGTGTTGTTTTTTGTTTTAGAGAGTTTGGGTGTGTTTAAACTGTTGTGTGTGTTGTGTCTCTTCGGTTGTAGTGTTTGATTAGGTTATTGTGAACAACTTTTTCTTTTCTTCCTACTTTTATTTTTGAGTTTTCTGGGGACAAAACTTCGGTTATTTCGTATGGTCCTTCGAAAATTGGAGAGAGTTTTTTATTCGATCGGTTCTTGATTTCCACTAATACTTTGTCACCAACTTTATAGCTCGCCTGTTTAGAATTTTTATCGTAATATGCTTTAGATTTCTCTTTAGCCTTTATTTGATTGTTACGAATTAACTCATAACCAGTTTGCATTTTTGCCTTCATTTCTGAGACATAATCGTCATAGTTGTATGTTGGTTGTACGCTTCTGTTCAGCACGGAAGGAATCGGTGCTTCGAAACCGAAAAGAACTTCGAATGGACTGTAGTTTGTGCTGGAATGTGGGGTTGTGTTGTAGCAAAATATTGCATACTCCAGATAACTATCCCAATTTGATTGATCTTTACTTGCATAATTTCTAAGGTAATCACCTAATGTTCTATGTGACCTTTCAAGGGCACCGTTTGACTGTGGATGGTACGGACTAGTTTGTATTTTATTGATTTTTAAGATTTTGCAAACATTTTTAAACAATTCACTTGTAAAATTTGTCCCTTGATCTGTAAGAATTGTTTGAGGAATCCCGTAGGTACAAATTATTTTCTTTACTAGTGCTTCGGCTACCGTTCTGGCTTCTTGATTGGGTATGGCTATGGCTTGTGCAAATTTGGTCAGATCGTCTTGGAACGTCAGTATGTACTTATTTTCGTTTTCTGAAATAGGAAACTCTTCAAGTTTAATACGCCAGCGCATTATTCTCGAAGAAGGATCTTTAAGGTTAAACATCCATACAAGTGGCTTGTGATCGGTAATTACTTCAAAGTGTCTTCCGTACACATATGGCCGGAAATGCGTTACCGCCCAAACAACAGCTAAAGCTTCTTTTTCTATAGTGGAATAGTTTTTTTCTGATTCATTTAATATTCTACTAGCAAAGGCTATAGGTAAATCGTTTTCATTGTTGTCTTTCTGTGACATAACTGCACCTATAGCTTCATTGCTTGCATCTGTTGTTATATAGAAAGTTTTTTCGAAACTAGGATATTGTAGAATAGGGGGTTCGATAATTGCTTGTTTTAATTGATTAAAGGACTCATCGCAAAATGCATCCCATTTAAAGAGTACGTCTTTACGTAGAAGTTTGTTCAGGGGATTAGCTATTTTAGAAAAGTTTTTTTATGAACTTTCTGTAATATCCTGCTAAACCAAGAAAAGATTTAATATCTTTTTGGTTTTTGGGAATCTCTATATTTTGAATCGCCGAGATCTTTTCTGGATCAGGTTTTACTCCTGATTCCGAAATAACGTGTCCTAAATACATCACTTCTTTCTCTAGAAACTTGCACTTCTCTAATTGAATTTTAAGATTGTATTTATCTAAGGCTTGAAATACTTCAATTAGTTTTTTGTTATGATCATCCAAGTTTTTTCCATATATCATTATATCATCCAGATATACTAAACATTTTATGCCTTGTAGTCCCGTGAGGACTTTATTCATCAACCGCTGAAAAGTGGGGGGAGCATTACGTAAACCAAATGGCATTCTATTGAACTCGAAATGTCCGTTAGGTGTACTGAATGCTGTTTTCTCTTTGTCTTCCTCAGTAACTTCAATTTGGTGAAATCCACTGGCTAGATCCAATGTGGTGAAGTACTTCGAATCACCCAGTTGTCCCAGGATGTCTTCGATATTTGGTATTGGATAAGCATCCGCTATGGTCACTTCGTTTAGTTTTCTGTAGTCCACTACTACTCTCCACTTCTGTTTTCCTTTCTTGGGCACGACTAATAGAGGAGAGTTCCATGGACTTGAACTTGGTCTAACTATTTCATCATGCAACATTTTGTCCACTTGATTCTTTATTTCTTGAGTGTGAATTTGTGCTAAACGGTATGGTCGAATGTTGACTGGAGGTATATTTGGTTTTGTTTTTATTTGATGTGTAATTCCAGACGTAGTTGACAAGGTATCACCATCGAGAAAGAATAAATGGTTGTAATTTCGACAAATATCGACAATAGATTTCTTTTCTTCACTATTTAAGTGATCTAATCGGAGTTGGTTTTGGATCTTACTCAATCTGTCGTTTATAACATATTGAGTATCAAATGAATTTAACTTATAAATATAATAGTCATTACTATTTGCAAATTCTAAATTAAGATCTTGTAGGACGACATCTTCATTGTTGGCGTTTAACACGGATATATATATATATCCATGTGCTGGTTCTGTCAAAGCAGAAGAGGTATAGACTTGAGGACGAATTTCTTGTGCGAAGTATATGCGGTTCGAGGGATCGTGAATAGGACCATATTTAATTATTCTCTCAGATCTAGCAGGTATAGTAATAGATTTTCGTTTATTAACGAAGTCTATGGTGTATCTCTTATTCTTGTAATAGTATGTTAAGGTATTGTCTTTATAATTAAGTATAGCTTTGAAATTTCGAAATAAGTCTTCACCTAAAATTCCATCTTGGGTTATGGGGAAATTTTCGGGCACTACATGAAATAAATATCTTAGTTTTGCTCCTGGTGTTATTTCTATATTTAGAAGAATTGTGCCCAGTGTCGAAATAGGAGTACTACCTATGCCTTTCAATTCAGTTATATTATTGGTATGAACCCAAAGTTCCTTGTTCAATTTATTTATTTTTATTAAACTCAGGCTTGCACCCGTGTCTAAAAGCATAATGTTTTTGTTGGAGATAGTATCCTTTGAATTTATATTAATTTCACTCTTGAAATTAGAAGCATTATTTAGACAGCCTATATGAGCAACGCATTTCGATTTTTCGTTTTGATTAAACATACTTTTAGTCATGGTTATATCTAAGATTTTTAGATACGTTGTCTCGTTTTCTATTGAAATTTGGCAACTCAACGTCTTCATTTCTAAATGGGTTTGAACTTTTGTTTTGAGTCGGTGAATTCAGTGAATTTGATTTGTTGCTTTGAGACAGTGGATTCAGTGGGTTTGATTTGATTTTATGCGACAGTGGATTCAGTGAATTTGTCTTTTTGTTTTGAGACAGTGGATTCAGTGGCTTTGATTTGATCTTATGCGGCAGTGGATTCAGTGAATTTGTCTTTTTGTTTTGAGACAGTGGATTCAGTGGATGTAGTGAGATTGAATCTTCATTTTGAGATTCTTGAATCAGTGGATTCAGTGGATGCAGTGAGATTGAATCTTCATTTTGAGATTCTTGATACAGTGGATTCAGTGGATGCAGAGAAATTGAATTTCGATTCTGAGATTGTGGATTTAGTGGATACAGTGGTTTAGCTGATTTACTATCGTTTTCACACCTTAATTTATGTGCTTTACCTGGTTCCGGGTGTTGGACGGGCCAGGTCTTTGTTAGTTTCCCGTACTTTGTGAGATTCCACGTTGAGGTGTATTGTCTTGCCTATTATTGTTGAATCGCCTTTTTCTGCACTGGTCTATTGTATGACCCAGATTTTTGCAATAGCGACATGTGATGGTATTTTGTACATTATTAACTTTCACATACTGATTCGTATTAGAATTCAGTCTATTAGTTCTTGAATTGTTAAAATATCTGTCTGTGCTTTGCTGAAAGCGACACTCTATTGTGTTGTGTGTCTTTGTTCGGCAGTTGTGGCAATATTTGTTTTCAACAGTGGTAAGAAGTTTTTCTTCTTCCATTGCTATGTTTATAGCTTCATCTAGATCTTTGCATCTAGCGCTTTTAACAAGGGTTTTGAGCTGAGGGATTAGACCGCTACAGAAACTATTTAGAATTGTAACGCTGTTAAGATTTCTAATGGCTGTATTAGCAGCGTCATCTTTAGTACTGGCATTAGCGTTATTAAGTTCATCGAAAAGGGCGTTAGCTCTTTCCGCGTAAGTACTTATGGGTTCTTTATAGCCCTGTTTAAATTGGAAAACTTCGGTTTGTATTACTTGTACGGACCTAGTTTTCCGAAAGTTCTTTATCAGAGCCTCTTTTAACTCTTCCCAGGCATTATAATCGTTATATTTTATTATAACATTATATGCCCGGCCAGTTAGTTTTGACTTGACTATATCAATTAGTTCTGCTTTTTCGGGTTCGGTGGGGGTTTCTTTTTATTGAAGATCAATTAATTGAATAAATCTATCTAATTTCTTAATATTTCCATCAAACTCTGGTATGAGTTTCAGTTCATTTTCCTTACTTTATCCAATTCCTTTGTAATGCACTCGATTTTATTTTCGAACTTTTCGAACTCTGCTTCTTCTGTCGACAATTGTTTATCGACAGTGAAAAATTGTTTATCGACACGCTCGTCAAGGGCAATAATTCTGTTGTTAAAGGCTTCTAACTTACCTTCGAACAGACTTGTCTGTTCTGGGAATTGTTGAAGAAGTTTTTTCTCTTGATTTTCGAGCAGACTCTTTTGTTCACTGCGTTGTTATTCTAGAAGATTCTTTTGTTCTTGGCTTTGTTGTTGTAGAAGATTCTTTTGTTCTTGGCTTTGTTGTTCTAGAAGATTATTTTGTTCTTGGCTTTGTTGTTCGAATCGTTCGAGAAGATTCTTTTCCTGACTATCAAATTTAGGGAGCAGCTGAGACAGCGACAGCAGATTGGTCATGCCCAACGTACTTACTTGTTCTTGCTCTTCTTCCATTTCAATGTCGAATATAAACGTGTCTGGATTTTCTCCACGTTTTCTTAAACCATCTTGCAGACGAATTATGAAATCATTCTTTGTTCCAGCGGTAGGAAGACCTCGCTTGTTCAGTTCTGCCTTAAGTTCAACTAAATTTAAATCATTTAGAGTTTTACCCATTATCTTTTCTTATTTTCACTTTCACATTCACGTTCACTTTTTGTAATTATTGCCTGTTAAGGCACAATTAATTATCTAAACACAGATAAATTAAGTTTTATTCAACTTTTTACACCAATGTAATATTTTCTCAGGTTCGTTAATAAAACTTATTCACTTTATTTAAATTCTTCACTTATTTACTTAACAAAATAAAACACTTTATCTTTACAACTACAAAAGAATTTATTGTTAACCACTAAAATTAATTCACCACTTTACTTTTACGTTCGAAAGTTCACCAAAACTCTCCGTAGGTTGGTTTGTGTTCTGTCTAATCCGAAATTCGGTGTTTCTTTCATTCGAGAGCGGCTTAGTTCATTCGAGAGTCGTTATAGTACAAATGTGACAGTCGTTACAATTTATACAAAAAGGGAAGATGCAAAGTGTTAGTTTGAAAATTAGAAAAGAGACCATATATTGTATAAGGGATCAAAACCCCGCTCAAATTCATAATTGTTGAAAGAAATATTTTTCATACATATTCATCAATTATAGAAATTCAAAATATTATAAATAATTAAAATTTAAATTAAATTTATTAAAATTTAGGCTAAAATTAGGAAAAGTAAAATCTTTTAGTTCATTTGAGTTCATTAAACATAATTAAAAATAATACCCATCTAAGTGAAATATTTAAAATGATGCTTAGTAAATGCGTCAGCTTTCATGTCTTCAGACTTCAGAAAATTCATGTTTATGGTTGTATCTTCCGAATATAGTGGTAGCGCACATCAACATTAAAATCCGAGAAAGCTTGGAGATATTGATTTTTGTTTTTGTATGCTATTTTCGTTGTTTTAATTCCAATGAGGTTCCTAATGATATTAAGAGCTGCATTCCAATGTTGACGTCTAGGATCTTCAACGTGTTGAGAAAGATCATTCACTTCACGATGTACGAGACGTGAGGTCTGCTGAAATTGGACAAGTTAAGTAAGCGTGCCCTGCAATTCTAAAAATGAAGCATAATAATTATTATTTTCCATCCCTGTGCATACAAGCTGGCGCATATAAAACAAACTTTAGAGCTGTTAAAAGAAGAAAAATCAAATTTTAAAATTAGTGGAATATATTATGTGTCTTCCTGGCTTTAATTCGATCACAAAAAAAAATGTTTGAACAAAATCTGTTCCGTTGAAAAAACTCAGCCGTCTTTCGATGCAGAAAGCAGAATCTAATAGTTCAAAGTTAATTTAAAATGCCGCACAAAAACTGTGATAATTTGTATGAAAAATTAAAAATAATAATAAAATTCTTCAACAAATTTCTTCTGCATCCAAATATAAGAATTAATTTTAAATTTGCAATTAAATCATATCATATTGCCCTGATTGCAAGAACTAGGTAACTCAATTTAAAAAAATTTGGAGATAACAAGGTTCATAGATTTCAAAATACCGCAGAACCAGTGAAAGTTAAATATTTACGTTTCTCACACTTCATAAATATCTTATATTTTTTTATGGTAGAAAAAAATGGACGAAAAGTTTTAAAAATGCACAAAATAATATCGTTTTTGCCGGAATATTGTAAAAATTTAAAATCGAGTTACCTAGTTCTTGCAATCAGGGTACGATATATGCAGGTATTTGAAACACATATTTTAAATAAAACCAGCGTTATTTAAAAATTTTACCTTAAGAAATACTTTATGCAACAACAAAATAAAACAAACCATTGATAGACTTAAAAGAATTGGAGTTTATAAAGTAATTTGCAGAGAATGTAATGGAATTTACATCGTAAAAACATCAAAGCCACTCCGCAAAAGGTTAATGGAACATATAAGATCTTCTACCCATCACGATCTTTCTTTTGGTCTCGCCCAAAACCTCAAAGACACGGGCCATGGATGTTCCGTGGATGATGTTACCCTTCTTCACAGCCTTCCAGCAGGCCATATATTGGACAAATACGAGATCTTTGAGATATATCGAAATAAATGTCATAATATATTAAATTGTCAAATTGACTTAACTAATAACAGTCCCCTGTTGAAAAATTAGTACAATTTTTTTATCTGCTTCAATCTTAACGTTTTTTAAAAAAAATTTTAACACAAACAAAATATTATATATCTATATATAATTATATGTATAGTAATGCATTTTTGCAAATTCACCACGAATACTTAAATTTCTTTGTTGTTTAATGTAAATGTTAGTGCCCTGAAGATGTCCTAAGAAGACGAAACGCGTTGGCTTTCTATTAAAAGTATCAAATAAATACATATATTCAAACTGTGGAAATAACTAGTGATTTTACTAATCATTTTTGCAAAAATGTCCAGAACATATTTTATATTTAATTTTCTTAAACAGTACTTATTATTAGTTTGATTTTATCTAAAATAGCTGATTTAATTAAAACAAAAAATTGTCTGTTCTTCTTTTTTAAATAATATGTCATTTGTTTCTGTTGCGTTTTGCAACACGTTTCACGTTCACAGGGTCAACTCCAACACTGTAGACTTCTTCATCATTTGGTACCTGTGCGGCTGCGGCTCCATCCACTAAGATACTTTCAGCTTCCTCTTAAGGTGTTTCCACGAAGTGTTCCACAGAGGTGGTGTTGTCAGGTGGTTGATATTTCAGATTTTCAATCACTGGAACTTGACTTTCACAGGCTGCTTAAAATTGAAAACATAATACTCGTAGTTTGGTGAATCTCCTTCCCCATTTCCGATATTATTTGACTCTTTTTCCAAGAATCGCACATCTCTGCTTCTGATGACTATGCGGGTTCTAGTTTTCCAAAGTCGATACGTGCCATGCCCATTTATTTTTGTTGGCACCTATTCCGAATAAATACTGCCATACAGATTAATTCTGCCCACAGTGTCAATCAACCTCGCCATTAGTTTTAAATACCTTGCCATTTCTAAGAGAATTCTGTTGGCTATTTTAAAGCTAGACAAGAATTCATAAAACTAAGCCTACTTATCAATATCTTATAACTAACGTAGTGGCCCAAATCGGGCTCTCTAATGTCGTTTTCCATTGGACATCCAGAAGGCTTCCGAAGCAACCGGAAGTCTTCTAAAGCCATTCCACTGGCGAAAAAATCCTCCTCTGCTTCTTTTTGAGAAGAGAAATTCTCTTCTTGATTTCTAATCAGAATCCACTCGAGAAGCACTAGTACATTCAAACTCAAAAGTCAAAACAAACTGTTGTGCAGCTTCATATTATTTTTAAAAGTCCATTCCATTAATTGTGCACTCGGAAAAAAAGAATTTAATATAATTTAATAAACAAATAAGGAAAGCAAAAAGAAAATTAATCGTTTGTAAGTTAGAGGTGGATACACTATTGTTTTAATAACCTTTTTATGTGTGCCAGCAAAAAGTTTCAGAATTGAGTAGAAGTAACAAGCACTGTTCCATTGGAATTTGGAATTTTTTAAATCTTAAAAACGAAACCTCGCAAATTAAGTATTTTGTATAGAGGGATTTTGAATGCAAGATTTTAGTTACGGATATTTTATGGTCATGTCATGACCCCACCGAGAGCTCAAAAGATACTCAAAAAATTATATGAAAATCATGAAATATTCCCAATATTTAAATATAATTTCAAAAAATTTTCTCTAAAGCCTTAGAACAGACTATTCTTTATGTATTTATAAAAAGTATCTACCTACTCCTATTAACATTTTCATTTTTATTGCCCGAATAATATTTTTATTTGATACCAATTTATGACATATTTTTAAGATTCACAAACTACCGTAATACCAATTTCGTGGCATTTTCTAGGTGCTATGATAACGTAAATTTCGTCATTCTTCATTACTATTGGGGTTTATTGGTGAGATGAATCAATTAAGTTATGCTTAAGATCTATCAAAAAAACGATTTTAACCATTTTTGTATTTAGAACATTTCAGCATTGGGTAACATAATTGATTTATTTTTTTGATTCAAAATCAATTTGGCAGATAGCTATACCCTCTTTAATCTTAAAACAATTTTCAATATTGTTGTTGATCAATTTAATTTATTTCGGTTGTGATAATTTTGGTCAAAATATGAAGGAAATATAAAAGTATCCCACGCCTCTTCCCCCCCCCCCCCCCCCCCAGATACCACACGTGCTGGGGTCCATTCCATTTCCACCTAGTATGACGCGAACTTCGATTGCAAGTCATATCGGAACTTATGCATTACAATTTTTTAAGATGAAAAATGAAGAATAAAAACTATTATTTTATGCTGAAGCCAGAATAACACAGAGCTTCCTTCTAAACGCGAACGATCATCAATGAGAAAAAAGTAGGATCTGCTTAATTCAAGCAGTTAGAAAAAATAAAAAGAAAAAAGTAAATCTAGGAAAAACTGAAAAATGGGATCATGCTTAAGCAGATCAAAATTAAAAAGTCCGATATATAAAAAATAAAAATAGTAAAATAATAAAATCTTAATTGTGAATTTAAAGGAAATAGCGTTCTAAGGCATTTGTTAGTTTAGTGGAGTTAGCCCTAGAAATTATGTTGTCATAATGGGATCTGAAGTTGAGCTCACTATCACAAATAACACCTAAGTCCCGAATGGTTGTTACGTAAACGCTTACGGGAATATGTGATGGCTTGGCATTTACTAACATTAGGCTCTAAATTATTTTGTTGACACCAGACAAAAAAATTATTCAGGTCATTTTGCAGAGGTAAAACATCGCTAGATGAAGAAATTACTCTAAAAGTTTTCATATCATCCGCGTACGTCAAAAGTTCCGAATGCTGAATCACAGATTCCACGTCATTGATTGTGAGGATAAAAATAATTGGACCCAGATGGCTTGTGGGACACCGGATTTTGCAATGAATGGATCGGATACTATAGACCTAAACAAAACCCGATATTTGCGATCCAATAAGTATGATTCCATCCATTGAATGAAACCGTGAGGAAATCCTAGAGCCTTTAGTTTAAAAGATATAATTTTATTCGAAATTTTGTCAAATGCCTTGCTTAAGTCCGTAGCAATAACATCAACTTTGCTTTTATTTGCAATTGCTTTTAGTGTATAGGAAACAAATTCTGTTAAATTAGTGGTGGTAGACTTAGCTTTAAGGAACCCGTGCTGTTTGGTGGAAAATAATGACTTACAATGAAAGTAAATACAGTCGAAAACAATACTTTCAAAAAGTTTAGGAATGCACTATAATTTCGCAATTGGTCTATAGTTAGCAACATCTGCCTTAGAACCTTTTTTGTATTTGAGTTGATATTGTTTGACATCAAATTTGGAGATAAATATACACTTAGGAGAAGGCACCACTTAAGGTTGAAAAGCACCAAATGATGTAAGGTTAGAGACTACTAATAAGGACTCGACAACAGGAGAATTCAGACTTGAACTTTTGCTGACGAGAGACGAATTCGGCAAAGACAAGGAGACAAAGTATTGTCGCTGTTAATTGGGGCAGTTCAGTTCGACATGAATAGACATACTGGTGGGAGCATCCATAGCATTTGTATGGTTAATATTGGGAATGGGATTATTTGAACTTGAAATAGCAGTATTAATCATTCCAGTTAAGCAATCTCTGGTAACTGTCAATTCTTTTTCCAAAGATGAAAAATTACCGTTGAATTCTTCTAAATGTTGTCTACAAATTTGTATCAAGCCGTAAAAATCTTTAGAAAGTTGGAGAACGGACTCCGTAATATTAATATTATGTGATTTATTGTTTGTAAAAAGGTTATTAACATTATTATAAAGCAAATTCAGATTTTCGTTTATATTATTAAGAACACGCGAGTTTTTTTTCTAATTCAGATACCTCATAAAGGGTATTGTCCAAGTTATTTAACGATTTAACAACCTTGGATTGGTTTTTGTCACTGCTCAAAGTATTGAGAGAGACAGCCTTAGTGTTAGAGTCAATTACTTTTTCAATTTTATCGACACTGTCAACTAAGTCATTTAAATGGTCGAACAGCAGACCAACTTTTTTGTTCTATATTAAAGAATCTCTGGGAATTATTTTCAACCGTAGTCTTAACTTCGTCTAAATTACGGGTGGCATTTTAGAGGCCTAGATTCAAATTATGTAGGTGCAAGCAAATGTTAGAATTCTTGCAACCGCTGCACAAGAATGAAACTTTCATCAGCGCGATCTTTTGCAATCTCGTGAATCTTTCTGAAATTTCTTCGATCGCAGATTTACAATATAGGCATTTAATGACGTCCATGTTGACAGGAACAAAAATAATTTTTAAAAAAAAGGGCAGATGGTCACCCTAAACAATGGATTACAAATATATATGTTGATATAAATTTGCAACGTCAGCAAAAACAAGACCACACAGTTGGTTAAAGAAGAAGAAGAGGGGAAAAAATAAGTAAAAACAAAAAAAATATGTATGAGGAGAGTAGGTTAATTTTGTAGGTATGAAAATATATGTTTATAATTTTCCACTTATCCCAATATATTTAAAAACAAAACACAAAAATTTTAAAAAATGACCAAAGAATAAAATAGAAAAACTTAATATTAATCACAAATTAGACAAAATAATGTAGGTATTATATTATTATTTCTGTTACGAGAATAAAAGAGTTATATGAGGATAAAGAAAAAAAACATTAAGTCTTTGTGTTATTTGTAGGTGGAAGTTAGGACACAATAATTGCAACACGAGAAAGGAGCACCTTAACCCGCCAATGGTGACCTATTTGTCTGTGAGACCAGGTGTTCTCAAAAATTTGAATAACTTTGTCCTCTATCACTGATTTTCGCCGTGATTTCGTGTAGCTGCCGCATTTCACATCCTTCATCAACTGTTCACAACATCAACTGTTCTTTTGGTACAAGCCCGGTGCATGAGACCGTGCGTCACCGTTTATGCAAGTGAAGTAGTCATAGTTAAATAATTTTTCTTAAAATTTTCTTAAAATATCTTCAAGAATCTTTTCTACTTTCTTATTATTTTCAGTGTTTTCTACTATTTTTTTTATGATCGGTGAGCTTTTTATGAGATTGTATCAATGTTTTACCTAAAAACAACACTTTTTTATTCGAAAAAACAACCATTTTTGTATGAAAAATAGTTATTTTTGGAATCGAATTTGTTGTTATTTCTTATATGGAAGGATACCAGTTTTCATTAATTTTTAGAAGTTTCTAATATGGAAAGACTCCTTGCAGTAATTTGGTTTTAAAATAATGTGTTTTTTTATTTTTTTCTTAATTTAAAAAAAGTCAAGTTTAAAAACATGGTTATTCTTAATGCTCTTCGCAAAATAGTTTTTTAAACTATTAAAATTGAAATTAATGAGCCATAGTCGATAAAATATTTTTGTTTTATTGTAAAATATTATATTAAACAAAAAAAATGAAATAGTAATAACACGATTTGAAAGAATCTTCAGTTGAAAAACCCGGTCTGTGAGACCGGCGTCACCATTGATGTAAGTCAAATTGACGTCACCGGTGGCGGGTTAAGATAGTTCTTAGGCCGAAAGGCATTAGCATTAAGTTATTCTAGTTTAACTTAGAGCGCCCGATTGGGGCCAGTAAGTTAGTTTAAGATATTGATAAGTAGGCTAGTTTTTATGAATTTTTGTCTAGCTTTAAGATAGTTTTAAGAAAATTGAAAAATAAAAATGAATTTAAAAAAAAAAAAAAAAAAAAAAACGAGAAAGGAGCAAGGGAAAGGTAAAAATAAACAACGCGAGCAAGCACATAAATTTAATTAGTACAATGAGATATATATATAAATCAAGGATGGTACATATTTTTTGTTTTTTTTTAGTAATTAATTTATTCAGAAGATTTATATTAATATCAAAATTAATATCAAAACAAAAAAAGGTAACAATAACACACTTAAAACACAGAATCTAAAGTAAATGGTAGAAAAATAAGGAGGCCACAAGTAATTTATTATATTAATATTCGATTAAAAAGTAAGCAAAAAAAAAAAAATTAACTACTCAGAGAGAGAGAGAAACTGAAATCATCTCCGATAAAAATAAAATGCATGACTGGATCGTGCGTACTTGCTTTTATGTATGTTCAAGTTGCTTTGAATTAAGAACTTTTAAAATATGAAAGTTATAGAAAAACATAAAAAAACATTTAAATCGTTGTTTTAACTGTATAAATAATTATGTAGCTAAAAAGTTTGGAGCTTCAAAACAAAAAAAAGAAGGAAATTTGATTACTTGAAAAAATATGAATTTATGTATGCAAAGAAAAATTTAATTAAATCGTTGTAGCGATTTTCTTAAAAATTAGGTTTTTATTTTGGTAACATTTAAAAAAAATATGTTGGTATGCCAATTTTGAGTAAATATTAAAATACATTTTTAAACCTAGTTTCAAAAAACTTCATCAACTCATTTTTGAAATATTGAATTTTCAAGAAAAAATTAGTACCTAATATTTTTTTTTTAAATCCAAAATAATTTTTTTTTTTTTCAAAATTTTGATATGCAATATTTTTAACATTTTAAAAGGGCGTTTGCATAAAAAATTTGACTGAAAGTTTAAGAAACCGTTACATGGCAGGTACCGTTAATAACGGTTTTCGGTAATTTTTTTCTTATCAAAAGGTTTACCATACCTACAATAATACACTGATTTTTTTATCAAAATCGTTAGAGCCGAAAAAATTGAAAAAAAATACAATTTCCCCTCTGGAGAGTCACAAAAAAACATAAGTTCAAAATTTGATGCATATTGCTTCAGTGGTTTATTCTGTAGGCTTATATACGGACCAGACAAGAGGCACGACATATCGAAATTTGAAAGTGGATCAAAATTCAGTTTCCAGAGTTTATCTTTACAAAATTTGGGTTTTACAAATAAAATAATAAGGGTATTCATGCAACGTCGGAAAACTATTGTAAACATCGGAAAGTTTAATACATTGTAAGGGAACTGTCAACATTTGTATGATAAATCTTTTCCAACAAATCGTAAACATTCCTACATGAATTAGTATCGTGAGGAAACTCTGAAACAAATTCTGAACGAAAAAGAATAAAAACAAAAAAAAGTTTTAAAAATCAAAACGAGAAACATTTTAATCAAAATGGCTGAGTAAAGATACAATTAAAGGAAAAATAATAAATATAGAAAATAAAATTGGATGAAAGTATCTTATTTGACCTTAAACAAACAGCGGATTAGTTTACGATGCTTACGCAAGCTGTTTCAAATGGGTGTTCATGAAATGTGCATCGTAAACTAAATAAAATTACTACGTCGGAAAGTTAACATCTTTGTATGAAAACCCTTAATATAAGTAATTTTTAAGCGTTGTCAACAAATAATAAAGCCGTATCCGCTTGATTTAGTGAATCTAAAAAAAATTTATTATCCAAAAAATGAGCACACAAAATTTTATATAAAAATGTCTTTTTTTACCAAAATGTCTCGCAAGCATTTAACATTGTTTGAGGACACTGAGGAATTGTTTCCTTTTTTCTTTTAACCTGATTGATAGCTTTGTTTATAATGCTTGAATAAATGTAAAATCATTTACCCATCAAACAGGATGAATATTTTTTAGCCTTTTAAGACTCCTGCTCGAAAAAGTGAACAATCTCGAAAGAGTGAACAGGCTGGTAAGATGATAAAAAAGGCAACTGGCAAAAGAAGATACTTCTCCTTATTTTGTCAGAATTATGTGAATTGAATTATTATGAATTATTTGACCTTGCCGAAATTTCGACCCCAACTCTTTAAAATTTAAAAAAAATGGTAAAATTTGTGAGACCAACAAAACGATTGAAGCCGTGTGGATCAGTCTTTTACTTGATAAATTTATAAGTACACGGAAAGTGGAGCTTTATACGCCACTGAACTTACTGTTATTATAAGTATGTAAAGGTACATACTCATCCAACTCCACGAGCTTGTTCGGCACCTGTATTACGGTGGTGAGTCCACTGTGGTACTCAATCGTTCGTAATCAGTTTCTTGATCTTTAAACCTACAGTGTCAGTAATTGTCTTGCATCTATCAGCAGCAGGTCCTGATAGGCACTGCTTCTTGGAAACGAAAATGATATTCGAACAGTTTTTCAAGCTCTGTCAGTAGGCTCAGGTGATTCCAGTGCATAAGGTGCGATCATTTGATGAAGAGGAATGCATACGATGCACGCCTCTAACAGCCGAAATCTGCACAAATTACCATTATATATAACTTTTTGAATGAACTAAAACAACTTGTGTGTATTACCACCGAGTATTATAGGCTGGAGTTATAGCTATTTCACGAGTGCCAACTCGATCATCAGACTCCTCTAGTGGTGCTGTCTGGTATGCTCGTATTAATTGAAAAACACTTTTGACGTCATCTGGGAGCGAACCATGAAATTTGCGATTTAGAGGCCGATGCACTACACACCGCACCACTGAGACCACACGATAAGCTTAATCCCAATGCAGGTTTCGTTGTTTATCAATTGCAACAGTAACTAGCATTTTTACTAACACGCTCAAGCTTGCTATTGTTCAGTCGTTCTTTCTTTTTTTCCCATACACCGATTCGTATACCAACAATTCGTTGGTTCATACAAGAGGGGGATTAGTTGAAAAAGTTGACGCTGGTCAAGAATTAATACGAGCATACCAGACTAAGCACCACTAAAGGAGTCTGATGATCGAGTTGGCACTCGTGAAATAGCTATAACCCCAGCCTATCATACCTGGTGGTAGTGCACACAATTTGTTGTTGTTCATTCAAAAATTATTCAATTTAAATTGATGTATACTTCGCATTTGTGTGGATTTTTCATTTTACACATAGAACCCTACTTTATATAAATTAATTCTTGACCAGCGTCAACTCCTCCAACTCATCCCACCCCCCTACCCCCCCTTGTATGAACCAACGAATTGTTGGCATACGAATCGGTGCATGGGGAAAAAGAAAGAACGACTAAACAATAGCAAGCTTGTGCGTGTTAGTAAAAATGCTAGTCGCTGTTGTCGTCTCAGTGGCGGGGTGTGTAGTGCATCGACCTTTGTCGATCTCGATCTGTGGAAATGTGAGCACGTTATCGGCTTTCACAGTGTTATTTAATTTAAATCGGAATGATTTCTCAAAGTTTAAATTATACCCAGATATATTTAATAGTGCAATGGCACAGAGGGAGAGGTGGCCGATCAGTCGATCTCGTACTGTGGAGGTGTTCAAAAGTTTTTGGCTTCCCCATAGGAAGAGGTGGTGGACCGTCAGTCTAAGGGTCACGGATTCGAGTTCCAGCCGGGCATCAAAAATCTTTGAACTTTTTTCCACAACAGAGAGGTGTTAACTGTCTGGGAAAACCAGCAGATGGAGAGGGAGAAAAGTGCAGGGGCACCGAAAGGAGGCCCAGCAACTAAAGCTAAAGCTTTAACGGCACCAGGAGCGGGGCCATCGAAAGATGTCACAGCAATGGCACCGAAAGCGACAACTTCAACAGCAACGGCGTCATCAGCTGATATCCCCGTAAAGAGGAGAAAAATTTTTTTTGTGCGCCGAATTTGGTAAAGCGGGGCTCTACCACCACTCCAGCAGAGCTGCCAGCTGGGGGGAGAAGGGCGTCGCGAGATACAAAAACATCAGCAGAAATTAACAAACAGCAGCAGCTAAATACTTTGACCTCTGACGAGGAACAAATGGAGTATATGTCTAAAGGTGGAGAGGGGCTATGCACCACGGGTGATAGCAACACACTCATCAACATTACAAAACCAGAGACGAAGAAGATGAGACGCAAAATGGTAAGAAAGTCAACGAGCCAACAAAAGAAAACAAGGAGCAGCGAATCAGCGAACAAATTGGAGCAATTGAAGGGGAGATGGCACGCCTCAATGCTCAACTTGCGACACTGCTGTTAGCTCTCAAAAACAAACAAGAAGTGGCGGAGCATAAAATTATTTTTTTTGTGGTTATTTTCCCGTAGGTAGGTGCAAAACCTGCTATTCAGGCTCTATGAGGAACGAAAAACGCGTGCTCATAGAAGTGTGAGATTCTTACTACACTAAAACCACCTCCACTTCCCGATTGCAACTAAGTTGAAACTTATCTAGCAATTTATTTTTAACGAAGTTAAGTAACGTGTTGCAGGCTACTTTCCGGTGAAAGTTCCTGCTTAATCCGCGATCTTAAGGCGGTTTTCAGTTCACCGCACCAAGTTGGAAGGTTTTGTTCTTCGCAGACGGCGTACTAAATTCGACTCGTCAAGAATGTCAATAATCGTTGAATAAGCGTGTTCTAATAGTCGATTTCTATGTTTTCGCGCGAAACTTTTTATTTCCTCCCGCACCGTAGGAATCCCGAGATCCCTATGAAGATCTTCGTTTCTTATATACCACGGAGCATTTACAAAATTTATTTTCAAACGTTTGTAAGTTATTTAAGTTTGTATCGCAGGTACAACCCCAAAATTGTGTACCATAACTCCAAACAGGTTTGAGTACCTGTCTGTATAAAATCAATTTATTTTCAATAGTAAGCTTTGAATATTTACCGAGTAACCAGTTCATAATATCTCTTAATTAACTTTTTAGTTCTTCGTATTTCCTTTTTACGTGCGGCTTCCATTTTAATTTCGCGTCTAGAGTCATTCCCAGGTACTTTGCCTCATTTGCAAATGGAACACGAGTGGTATTAAGAAAGACAGGTTATCCATTTATTTTTTTATGCGTAAAGTCCACGTGGACTGACTTTTTTTCATTGAGCGCTATTCGCCATGTTTTCGTCCACTCATTAATATTATTAAGACCATTTTGTAATTTAATTGTAGCTTCGCTAATCGTTTTGCGTATTGCTAGTATTACAGTATCATCAGCAAACGTGGCTACAATAGTGTCATCTGTTTGAGGTATATCGCGTGTAAATAAAAGGTACAGAACAACAACAGAGCAACATTTATATTGCCAATTTGTTGCAATATTTTTAACCGAATGTAAAAGATAGGATGATTTCTGTGACGAAATACTGAAAGACCGCGAACTATGGATTTTTCGAATCCAATTAAAATTACACAACAAACGAATTAAAAAAAATTAAGATAGTAAAATGTGCAACCGGCACACGCGAAGAATATGATCGAATTAACAACTGTCAAAACGATCGAAGAAAGATGAGAAAAAAAAAGAGACAAGACAAAATACTGCAACAACAAACTGCAACAACGATGCAGCCAACCGGCTAGTCAGCTGGGGGTGGGTTCGCCGAATTTGTTTTTTATGTGAATAAAAAAGGAGAAAAACACTTTGGGTCGAATTGAATGAGTTTTGATTTGTAGGGGCGTAAGTACTTACGCTAAAGGGTGGGCGCCAGGAAACTTTTATGGTCGTTTGCCTTGACCGGTAGCTGAAAATATTTCTCCAATAAATTGAAAGAAAACAAATGGGTTATAATTCCCTGAGGGGGACTTTAAAGATTTATTTAAAAAAATGTCTGGGAAACCTTGGCTTCCGCCTGGATTAAAAACCAGAATCTTTTCAAGAATAAATTTAATACAAAAAGGTAATTGTTCATAGAACAAACTAAGCAAATTCAAATAAAGAAAAAAAGAACAGATAAAGCAAACAAAGAAAACCAAAGCCGCAAGAATGGACCGCTATCACCGGTCCCGAAATCAACCGTATAAAACAAACTACGTTAAAAGGGTCACGAGTCCCAAAATTACAGGGATTAACACACGAAATCAAAGGCCAACCGAAAAGAATATTTTTAGCAATTTCCCACAAAACGAATTAGCAAAACTAAATTCCACTCTACTTATCTTTTGGATGTGTAACTCTTCTTTTCCTCTTCCTCTTCCTCTTTCTTTTCCTGCTACTTTCCAATTTGCCCCGTTCTGGCGATTACTTTCTTAAAAGAATGACTCCTTCCCCAAACAATTTTCAATCACTTTTTTTAAAAACCACCAACTATTTCTATTTAACCTATTTTCAAAATTTTCCACTTTCTATAATTCTTCTTTTTCTTCTTCTCAAAATTTTTTTAAACCTCTTTTGGCTCTAACAGTCAACCAAGAAGTGGTTGTTTTTGCCTAGCCTTTTGTCTTTACCGGCCTCTCTCTCACGCACACATTCTCACACTCATACATATGGTTTTCGTGGAACTATGTTACGGTTACACTCCGAGGTTGAGTTCCAACGAAACTATCTCTCACTCACACATTCAATGGATTCCCCAAGTTGTTGGTGTCGTCCCAAAACTTGATGAATCCAAGGCCGGAGCAAGACATATTCACAATAACAGATTTTGAGAAGAAAACAAAAAAAATATAAAAAGTTGAAAACATAATTCTGAGCATTCTCTCAACTACTCTACATTTCTAACTTTTTGAAAATTATTCGAGGAAGGAGAATATTTTCAATTACCAATTTTTAAATCTTTTCTGAGGAAATGAAGGAGGAACGCAAATACTCAAATCAAACTAACGAACAGTATCAATTACCAAGAAGCCAATCCTTGGCTGTCATCCGGCTTTGCCTACAAACTTAAACACGCACAAATTGACAGTTGGGCTAAGTCCACCACTAGGTTTTTGCACACATTGTCAGCTGGGCTAAGTCCACCACTGATTTATTCGCACACATAGACAGTTGGGATCAACCCACCACGAATATGTCGGTTATTTTTGAAAATCTTCAGTTATTTTCAAATTCACTGGGCTGCAATGGGCTTGTTCAAAAAGTATAAAAAAGGGAGAAATTATATATCAAGTGCTCACCGGACCTTATGAGAATAAGTTGTGGTTTTTTTTAAAATGTAAATTGTAGTCGCTTTTTACTAATTCCCGCCTGTCTGGAAAATAAATATCTTTAATTACTTTCTTTTCGATAAACAATTTATTTTTTCTGTTTATTTTTTCTTTTCAACTCCCAAAATATATAAAGAAATGTAGAAAATTTACTCTTTTCTTGACGGAAAATAACTGACGGTGAGTAAGAAGAAATTTTTAAATAATTATGCGAAATGAAAAAAGATATTCACAAACTAGAATTTTGGCATATATACTACGCTTGCATGTGTTGTTAAACCAGCTTGAAGCTCGCGTCATTTTTTGTAAGCCTGGGTCGAGTCGTAACGAGCTTGATTTGACTAGATCTCGTTCGAGGAGCGGAGTCGAGTCGATATTTGTGACGAAAAACCTGGATCAAAGAGATGGTCTTACAGATATTGCATTATGGTCTGTTTATTTGCTTGTTTGTGGGCAAATATAGTTTTGCTTTAATAATCGTCGAGCATCAGCTAACCAGCTGTAATTAATTAGTTAAAATTACTGAATATTGGATTAAATAACTCTACAATGAGCCCTATAGTTTTTAATCAATTGGTTATTAATAATAATAATATTAATATATGCATATTTAAACGTTTTCATAAGAGCCCAAATGAGGTAATTTTGCAAATTACCGAAAAAGTGTTTTCATCTGTTATTTGGTATTTCTTTTGACAGCTCATTTCATTTTTTGAGTTTCAACCCTGCCTGTAAATCACTTTTTGTTGTTAATTTTTTAATTCAGCTTTAACATTTTCAAATCTAACAATATATATAACAAATCTTTTCAGAGCTATTCAAAATGTGCCCAATTCGGTGTGTTCGTTAGGTTTCGACTTTATTTCCTAGAAAATTTTGTGCAAGTTTGGTTGAAATTATCTCATTTCGAAATTTGAATTTGTGTGGAAAATGAGATGATTTCGTATCAAATTTGAAAATTTTCAACGAAATTTCCTCATTTGGTCTAACGAAAACGTAGTATTAAGGCTCTCCAAAACCAACACGAATACCGATTGATTCGCTGTGAATCATTCACAATAGTACAAAATATGACAAAAACATTATTGGCGTTGGCTTGGGAGAGCTTCTAGTTTGTTTTACTTTATTTCTATTTTGATTGTATTAGTAAACACGGTCACGCTAAGAGCTACTAGCCATTTTATAATTTTAATTCAGTTTGGCACCCGAGCATATTTCTATTATTTCTCATTACTGTAAGCCAAAATGCTTTAGGTTTGTATTTATTAATTAATCTATTATATCTATCTATTTATTTATTTAAAGATATGTGTCCGTATTAATTGAACAGGGTTATTGTTTTGATCCATAGCTCCGCACTTTTAGCTCACTGATTTTGTGGTTTAACTGAGGGTGGTTCAAGCATGTAATTGACTTTTATAACTTACATGAAACCTAAATCATCATTAAAACCCAGTAAATCTACAGAAATTGATGGTTTAAAAATTTTGAACCACGGAGCATTGCTTAGCCCCGACGTCGTTTTTTTCGTCCAAGCCCATTCAGACAAGGAAAAAACACACCTAATGTGAACCTGGCCCTAGTTGGGTTTCTATTTGTTGAACACGTCCCGTGGTCAAAATTATTCACCTCGGTCTGTCAATTAGATGTCAAAACAAAACAAAATACATGGTGTTCCCTATTTCATGCAGGATAATTTATGAAATGATATTAAAACAAAAAATCGTATGGGAAGGGGGGATTATTTATCCGCTTTTAGATAAGAGTAGTAACTTTCTTTAAAAAAAAAAAATTGAAAATCAACGGCACTACTAACTTGCAACTTGCAATGTTATGCTCTTTATTTTTGTTTAATTAACTTTTTTGAATTTTACGACCAAATTTATTTAAAATAAAAATAACTAAAAAATAAGACAACAGCAAGAAGGTCAAGCTAACATTTCTTAAAACCATTCTCGAATCAATTTTTCTAATTAAGTTGTTTCGTAATCATTTAAAAAAAATAATTATTCAACTTAAAACTTAAAAAAAGTTAGTGTATTTGTTAAAACTATTTCATTTCTTTTATAGCATGTAGTAAAATTTCTGTAATAAGTATTCAATACTCCTACTAAACACTCAAAACCAAATGCTTAGATATCATGAAGTTTAAAAAAAAAATTAAAAATAGCTATTGCTGTTTTATTATCTGCAAAAGTGGGCTGGATTTACTTTTAACACGTGCTACGAAAACGATTTTGAAAACTCCTCATTATTTCTTTTTTGTATTAAAGTTAAATCCAGATCAATCCCGAATCCCGACAGAAGATAATTAAACCCACCTGATATCAACTTTAATACTTATAAATTGGAAATTGACAGTTTAGTGGAGTTTAAACAAAAAAATTGAAGTTCTGGTGTCAGGTTGCAGAAAAACTATTCTTTTATTTCTTATTTTTCTTAACTATTTTTTTCCTTAGAATATGTCCAACAATAATTTTAAAATTACTCTGGATGAAGAAAGGGCCACCCTGTATAATATGCAAGATGCATTGAAGATATTTGGAAATCTGTGTGATTGAAGACATTTTATGGATTCATTTTTTGTATTTTATTATAATCGTTGATGAATATTAACTGACAATTACAATTGCTTGTGTACTTTAAATTAATTAAACAATTTCACATCGATGTTTTTGCTATCAGCCGAAGTAAACTTCTCAAATTTTTTTTTTCCAATTTTCAAAGAAAAAAAAAACTGAGCTGTCAAAACAAATAAATCTCACCGCGTTACTTTGTTGTTGAGATTCACATCTATTCATCGACACGAAGTGAAATTACAAATACAACAATGTAAACAAATGGGTTTTGGAGGGTGAAACTTACGAAAGATTGGCTTCTTGGTAATTGATATTCTCTGCTAACGAACGCGCAATCTACTATTCGGTGGACCTTTGTGCAGATTTGGGGGAAATGAAGGGAATAGCGTTTAGCGTTCCATTCTTGTATGCGGTCGACGTTTATTAACAGTTAGAGTTAAAGTTCAAAATTTTACGTTGGGCTTGTTGCCATGTTTAATAAAAGAAGTTAAATTAATATTTATGTTGTGTTGTTCAAAATCCACATTTAAGTGTGTGTGTATGTTTCCATCCCTTGACGATTCAGAGCTACCTTGCCCAGCTCATACGTAGGTGGCGTGCGAGTCTCCAGCCCGTCCGCTGGCTCAGCACGAAAGAATACAGATCGATGATGTACCTATTTTGTCATCCTCCCCGAGCCACTCTCAAGCTCCATGAGGACAACGGACGAAATTGAGGGTCGAAAAACGGGATTGGTTGGAGTAGAGGGGAAAACAGATAGCGAGAGTTAGACTATGACCAAACAACATAGTCAGAAGAAAGTTTTAAGAACCAAATGAAGAGAGCTTTTTGTTGCGGTAAATCTTACCGTAACAAATTCCACCCTTACCTACCGAGGAGTCGAAACTGGCTTTCAGAAATGAAAGCGAAGTAACAAGGAATAAGATAAAGGTTTTACAATACAATAATGGAATACATACACTACTATACAACACAACTATATAAAACTCAATCACTCCAGGTGAGAGTAAGCACATCACAGAGCTTGAAACTCTCAGTACCTCTTAGCGCAGCTCATCCGCTACGCGACTAATTTTCTGGTCCTTCGGGGTCGTCGCGGTAAGACTTCAAATCCTTAACATTCCAGGTACCTCGATTCGTACCATTCTCGTCTACGAGGACGTACGTCCATGGCGATACACGTATCTGAATTAGAAACGGGCCTACAAACTTAGGCGCTAACTTCGCCGAGTAGTAATTCGCTGCCTCTGATAGAGTAAAGTTTCGTCGCCAAACCAATTCGTTCGGGAGGAATTGAACATCTCTCCGACGAAGGTTATATGTTTTCGCTGCCTTCTTGGTTGCCGACTCTCACTTTTTCCCTATCTCTTCCTAAGCTGTTCCCTAGTATCGTCCGTATTATCGCCCCTAACATACGGAATGGTGGTTAAGGATTCGCCTCCAAAAGTCACCATACCTCACCCAAAATTTGCGTAGTACGGCGATACACCTAAAACTTCATGCTGGGCCGTGCGAATACTGCACGCTACTTTCGCCAACTGCGAATCCCAAGCCCTATGGTTTTCTGAAACATAAGCCCTAAGTGTAGTTTTTATAATCTGGCTTATCCGCTCTGCCGGATTGGCCTGCGCATGGTAATGCGCCGTAAACTTGATCGTCGAACCGTAACTATCACACAAAGATTTCAGTTCCTTGCTTTTGAACTGTGGACCATTATCACATACAACGAATTTAGGGACTCCGAATAACAAAAAGACATTGTCTTCTAATTCCTTACAAACAGATTTGGCCGTAGCAGACCTCAAGGGGAACAACAAAGGGAATTTAGTGAAATAATCTACGACAGTCAGAATATAGATAAAAACCCCTACTCGATTTAGGAAGTGGACCAACCAAGTCCACGCAAATCATCTCCCACGGATTGGATACACCTTTCCTTTCCGTCATCAACCCAGCCGGTTTTTCATTAATTGGTTTCACGCTTTGACAGACTTTGCAATTCCTAACATATTTAGTGATATCTGACCTCATTTTGGGCCAGTAATATCTTTCTCCTATCCTAGCAAAAGTTTTCTTTACCCCCATGTGCCCTGCTAACGGATGGTCATGATTTTCTTCTAAAATCTTTTTTCTATCTTCCTTAGGTACAACTACTTTCCACTCACTATTGGTGTTATGAACTACGGTGTGGTTTGCTTTCACAAACTTAAACAATTTTCCCTGCTCTACTCTCTAAGCTGCAAAAGACAATGGTTTCTTTTCCACATCTCCTATCATTTTCCCTATCCATGGATCGTTTGTGGGCTCTAAAATCCCAGCTAAAACCGGTACGCTTCCAGAAAGCATATCTGGCACCACATGATCTTTTCCCTTGCGATGAACAATGTCGAACTCGAACTGCTGCATACGTACAGCCCATCGAGCCAGCCTACCCGCTGGGTCCTTCAACTTGCTCAACCATATCAAAGAGTGGTGATCGGTAATGACCTTAAATCTCACCCCCTCCAGATATGGCCGCAACTTTTCTATTGCCCACAGAAGAGCTAAACACTCTTTTTCTGTGGTCGAATAGTTCCTCTCGTTCCTATTTAGTGATCTGCTCAAATAGCAAACCACTTTCTCTCCCTCCTCAAAATCCTGTGTCAAGACTGCCCCAATCCCGAAATCAGAAGCATCTGTCTGAACGACAAATGGCTTTGAAAAATCCGGACACGTCAAGATAGGTGCAGCAACAAGACATTCCTTAGCCTTTCTAAAACTTTCCTCACATTCCCTACTCCAATCAAACTTTTTATTCTTTTTTAAAAGATCCGACAACGGTTTTACCAAACTCGCAAAATTTGGAATAAATCTCCTATACCAGGACACCGTGCCGATAAAACTCCTAACCTGCTTTACATTCTTTGGCGATGGAATTCCTAACATACTCTCTATCTTTTCAGGGTCCATGTGTAAACCGTTTCTGTCTACGACATAGCCCAAAAATTTTAGAGATGGCCTAACAAAATTACATTTTTCCCTACCTACTTTCAAACCTGCTTTAATTAATCCCTAAAAGCTTCATTCAAAATTTCCATATGCTTCTCAAACGTATCTGTCACGTTAATGATATTATCGAGATAGACGAAGACATATGGTTCTAACTCAGGCCCTAAAACAGTATCTATAAATCTTTGCCATGTTGCAGGAGCATTATGCAACCCAAACGGCATCCTTAAAAATTGAAATAAACCCCTACCTGGAACTGTGAAAGCAGTATACTTTCTTGAATCTTTCTCTACTGGAATCTGCCAATATGCAGACTTAATATCCAGTGAGCTCAAGAACCTAGCATTATTCAATTTATCTAAGATGGCCGTAATATACGGAAGGGGGTATGCATCCCTAGCCGTAACCTCGTTTAACTTCCTATAATCTACACAAAATCTATACGTGCCATCTTTCTTCTTAATCATGACAATGGGAGAAGCCCATGGACTGTCAGATTTTTCTATCACCCCATCTCTAAGCATTTCTTCTAACTCTTTATCTATGAAAGACTGAACCACAGGAGACACCGGATAGTACCGTTGCTTGATTGGTTCAGCTTCCGTCCTTATTGTGTGCACCCTAAGCCTTCTGGCATATCTTTAAAAACATTTTCCAAAAAATTATGTAAGTCTTTTTTTTGTGTCTCGTTCAATTCCGTCAAATGATCCGCCATGGACATCGAAGCCAACGAACTTTGGTTCGAAAATGTCCATTCCCCTGATTTCAAATCCGAGACCACACCCGATAGAGCCCAAAAGTCTGCTCCTAAAATCAGTTTGTGGGGAAGGCGAGGAATAACGAGGCATTCTATAAGAACCACCTGTTCTTTCACCCTAATTGGAAGTGAAACTACTCCTTCCACTCCAATACCTGCTCCATCCGCTAAAACTACCCAACTTAAATTAGTTTTTACTAAATTACTCCCTAAATCTTTCAAAACTAGCCATCCGTCCCTGCCTATTATTGTGCGTGAGGCACCTGAATCTAATAGTCCTAACACATTGATTCCATAAATTTCAACACCAAGATACGGCCGTTGATCCCTACCATTTTGCTCGAGCGTGAATCCTAAATTAATTTCTGCCGACTGGTTACCAGTAGGCAACCTAACAGATTTTAACGGAACTCTCTTCCTACTGACCCGAAAGTTCGTCTCCCGTTTCCCGAACATTGTTGGCAGTTATTACGATTAACTCCAACCCTACCACAACCATAACAACGCCTAACAGCGGAACACCTATTTGCAAAATGGCCTTCTCCATTGCAATTGTAACACCTTACTGGCTCTGCACTACTATTTCGAAAAGGATTCCCTGTTTGTCCCTGCCGAACAATTTGGTTGTTTTCTGTAACAACCGAAACTGTTGGTATATCTAAACCTACGTATGCTAGATCTGGTTCTACTTTCTACTATTTGGAGGGGGAACATACGACTCCACGTTTGCTCTCACTGCCTCCAAATCTCTACCTAACGCTACTAAATCAGAAATACAATTTGGTCTAGCCAAACCAAGTTGCATCTGGTAGAAAGTTGTCAAGTTACGCTGAATCATTGACAGCTTCCTCCGTTCTGATATTTGTTCGGAAAGCCTGCCGAACAAATTTTGCATCGTCGCCACATAGACACCGATGGACTCATCCTTGCCTTGTGTGCGATGCCTAATTTCCTCTAACAACTGATCGTCATAATTTGGTGGTAAGAACTCCAGTTTCAATTCCCTGACGAGTTCTGACCACGAATTAATGGAAAGCCTAACTGCCCTAAACCAAATTAATGCCTTACCTACGAAGAACTCTACTGCCGATCTAAAAAGTTGCGCTTCGGGAATCCCACGGGATTTGTGCATTTCCTCAACCCTCTCTACAAATGCGTTCACGGAGGCACCACAGCGCTCACCAGTAAACTTCACGTTCCATTTATAAATCTGCTCTGATTTTTGCTCATAAGAGGTGACCCTATCTACCACCAAGTGTTCTGACCTATCACTATCCCTATTGCCACCCATCCTAATATCTGCCAATCCTAAGCCCGTCGATGTACCGGCAGAAGTACTCATCGACCCGCTATGAGGTTCAGCTGAACGGTGCTTTTCAACCTCCAATTTTTTATTTTTCTCCTCATTATTTCTGCTTTCCTCCTCTTCAAATTCTTCATCATCACTATCATTTTCGAATGTGGCCATTGCTATAACCAATCTGTTCTTCAGAGCCTGCTTGCTCTTTTCCTCAACCTCACTCTCTGGTATCGACCTATCCAACCTACGCAATCCCCGCTCTTCTTTTGTCAAAATCTTCAAATACTCTTTTGAAGTTTCTGACTTTGGAGGATTTTCTAAAAGTTTCCCTAATTCACCTAACTTTTTCTCAACCGCCATCTGATCCTGTTCAAAAGTGAACGGATAAGCGGGAGCTACAAAAGAATTACTACGTTCTAACTTGGTGGCAACTTTAAGCAATTTTCGCATCTCCTCAACTGTCCCTACCGGTAAACCTCGCCACTCCATCTCATATGCGAGTTCATCTTGCGATAATCTGTTTACCTCGATTGAAACAAGTTAAAAAAAAATCGTACTTAAAGAAAAACAGAAAGCAAATATCAAAATAAATAAAACCAAATGAACTTGGACTTTTCTAAAAAAGAACGAAAAAAAAATGTTCTAAGAACAATTTGAAAAAAAAAAAACAAACAGAATTTTGCACGATGGCAACCCTATAAAACTTCTACAAAATTTCACTAAAAAAAAAAATCCAATTAAAATCGCATTCAAAAAAATAAAAACTAAAATAATCTTTTTTTTTCACTTTGGCAACCCTAACAAATTCCAAAATCAAAAATATATAAAAAGAATAAAATCTTAATAAAAATTATAGAAGAAAAATATAATTGAAAATTTTCCGAAAATAAATGTTCACCTCCAAAAAAGTACTTTTACAAATTGGGAACACTTATTTTCTGTTTACAATATGATTCTACTCAAAATCAAACTCAAATAAACTCAAATAAAAACTCAAGTAAAAACTACAACCTTTGTATATAAACTTCATAGTAATATCATGGAGTCGTTTTTATTTACGCGCTGTTTGTCCAGTGGTGCGCTCGAATTATTGAATGCGTGATTCAATTAGATAAAAAAAATCTTTATTTTAAAATTTTTAATATGAACTTTATAAAATGATATTTTTACATGAACTTTTAAAAATACGACGACTGATGTTCTATCGATGGTGGTTGATATAAAGCTGCCTGCTTCTTCTTGCGGAGTAGTATTTATATTCTTCCTTGGGTCATTCTTCTTTGGGTGATGATGATGATGATGCTTCTTTGTTGAAGGCATACTAACTGGAGATCGTGGGATCCACCTTGTTTTTGTTTATGTCTGGATCTGGATTCTATTCTTGATTTTTAATTAAATTTTGGTTGCTGCATCAGCAGTAGGTTAAATAGTGGTGGATGAACATTATTGGATAATGTTAACTCCCTTCTTTGTTAAATATGTAACGTCCCGTGACATCTCTTTTAGATCGCTACAAATGCGTGCTACTTTTTCTGCATTTTCCGTGATCAATGATGACTGTTCGTTTATGTCTGCAGTGGTCTCTGTGTTAATGATTTCTTTCATGAACGGTGAATCCTTTTTTAAATCGGGAATGGTTTCTGACGTTCCGATGCTTTCTTTTACTGATGAAGTTTTAATCTCTTCCAAGGGTATATTGTTGTTGGTTATTTTAATTTGTTTTGGTTTAAATATAATAAATAGAATTGTAATAATAATAATAATTATAATTAAACTTATTGGTATACTAGGTGTATTTCTTACGATTTTCGTTATTTTTTCAATGGTATTTATATTTTCAAAATTGAACTTTAATTCCACATTTGTGCTTTCAAAATAGTTGTCAATATTATATTGATCCACAGAATGTGTTTTCATATAATTTATAATTTTTTGTGTGGGGTTATAATATGTTATATTGTCGATGATTACTATCTCTTCGAACAATATTAAATATGTTCCATTTATAATGGTATTGTTTACATTATGTGTATTGGATACTAAGATAGTTCCATCTTTAATTATTTCCAAACTTGCTTGTTTTTCTTTAATTTTATTACATGTGGTTTTTCTTTTATTTAACAATTCTGACAAGCATGTTTGTTCCTGACTTAATTTACAAAATTTATAATTTATTTCAGTTTTACAGTTATTGATACTGACAAATGTATCTTGGCATTTTGCAATTTCTTTTTCAATTATTAATTTTCCGTCTTCTTGAGCTATAGCTCTAGTTTCATATATTTCACAATTTTTATTTATCACCGGGTATTTAATTAATACTACGATGACATCATGGGTCTGCATTATTTTAAATTCCGAAACATCAATTAAATCCGTAATAGACATAGTTCCATGTTCATGCTCACTTATTTCTTTTATATCCTTTTCATTAAGTATAATTGGATTTAATATTTTTGCTTTGCTTAGGGCAATGGTCTGAATTATATTTTGTAATTCAATAATAATTAATTTGTTTCTTTCTTGGAGTAATCTTATTTGTAAAACGTTTTTCTCTAAATTAATTATTTGAGTTATCTTCTGGATTGCCTCGAATACATGGGAGTTAATAACTGCTTGTTTATTGTTATTGATTGTGAGTTCGTCTAACTTGTTTTCCACTAGAACTTGATCATCATGATCTGGATTCCCTGCGACCCATTTAATTACTTTCCCTATTATTTCAATACTTCTTTTATAATTCCTTACTCTTAACTGATTCAATAAGCTTCTAATTATATTTATGTCTGTGAGGGTGTCTGCGTCCTCTTCCACAGTTACTCCTTTATTTTGATATTCTAATGTTTTGGAATTTATATGTATTTCTAGTCTATCGATTATTTCGGTAAAAAACGTGAGATTTGTTACGTGAAATATATTTCGGTATTCACTGTATATTGCCGTATTGCCGTTTTCTATAAGCATATAATTTTCTCTTGTGTAATCTATGATTTCTAACTTAGCTATCGGAATTATCCCTATGATTGAGAGTAGTAGAGTAAAGGTTTCCATTGTCTGCAATGAAAATATTTTTAATTCTTAATATTGTCTTTATGGACAATTTCGTTATTTATCCTTACGGTTTTCCCTAAGTCTTCTTGAATTTTTTGTTTAATGTACTTATGCTTTAGTTTAGGGAATTTATCTCCTATAGTTTTTATATAAACCGTATCATTTGGCTTATAATCCCTACATTTTCTTTTCTTATTATGGTTTTCTAACATTTTTTCCTGTGTGATAGCAAGTACAATTGCTAAATCATGTTTAACTTTATTAAACATTATTTCGTATGGTTTATTGTTTGTTGAAGAATGTATTGTCTTATTATATTGGATAGCTGCTCTTATTATAACTTCCAAATTACTTGTAAGTGCATATTCTTTCTTGATACATCTTGAAATTTCTATTAATGTTGAATGCGCTCTCTCAATTTGTCCATTAGTCGTACTGTGACCTTTAGGAACATAATATACTTTTATTTTTAACCTGTCCATTAAGGACCTGAATATAATTGATTTGAAAGTGCTTTCGTTATCTGCGCATATTGTTTCCACTTCTGGGAATACTTGTAATGATTCTAGTATCTTATCATAGAGACAAGTTTTGTCCTCTAAATGTCTTATTAACATATATTTTGAATATGCATCTATAATTGTTAAGAATTTTAAATTTTCCGCATAGAATATATCCATATGCAGTTGCCTCCCCTCTTTGTTAGGTATTGGAGTCTCTCCGATTGGTACCTTCTGTGGATGCCTATCATATTTGTTTGTGTTACATATCTCACAATTTCGTACATATTCTTTGAACTCTTTCCTATAATTTGGCCAGTAATATTGTTTTTTTATTTGTTTAATGTTTTCTTCCCATCCTCTGTGGGCGCGTTTATGTGTATCTTCGATTATACTTATTTGATCGTCTTTATTAATAATATCATTAGCGAAAATTTCTGTATGCAAAAATTTATTATTGAACGTTTCCTTTAACGTTGTTTTTATCTCGTACAAATCTTCTGTGGTACAGTATATACAAACTGTTCCTGGCTGTATATATTCTTTAAGAATCGGCACAAGCTCTTCTGCTTCTCTGTATTCAATCAAATGTCTTATTTTTCCTTTAAAATTTTCAATTTGCTCGTGTATTGTGTAGGTACCTTTAGTTATTACTACTTGTTGTTTAAATTCGTTTAAAACTTGATTGGTTGTATGTATTACAGTATTATCACTGCTTTCAGCTGAATGCGCGGTGTCATCTGTTGAACTAGCATCTGTCATCTGGTTCAAGTTCTGCCTACTTAACGCATCTGCTACTACGTTCGTTTTTCCTGGCTTGTACACAATTTTTGGGGCATATTCTTCTATTATGCTGTGCCATCTTTTAAGTTTTGGATTAGGGTTTCGTTTTGAAACTGCGAACGTAAGAGGTTGGTGATCGGTGTGTATTTCTAAATCCTTTACCCCATATAAGTAGTTCCTTAAGTTTTTTAGTGCATATACTATAGCGAATAGTTCTTTCTCGTTTGTCGCGTAATCGCGTTCTCTTTTACTAAGAGTTTTAGATATAAAGATGATAGGTTTGTTTTCTTGGGACAGAACCCCGCCTATTGCGTCATTGCTTGCATCCGTTGTCAAAACAAAAGTTTTACTAAAATCTGGTTGTGTTAATTCGATATTTTCTTTTAAATGCATTTTTAGTTTTTGAAATGCTTCTTGGCCTTCCGGGTCTAAATCTATCATAGTTTTCTTACTCATATGCTGGGATATCCTTCCGTTTTCACCATGAAGATATTTAGTTAGTGGTTTTGTTAACTGGGCATAGTTTTCTATGAACTTCCTATAGTACCCTGTCATACCTAAATAACTTCTTAATTGCCTGAGTGTTTTTGGTTCTGGGAATTCGTTTATACATTCAATCTTCTTAGGGTGTGTCGTGATAATATTTTCACTTATAATATAACCCAGAAATTCTACCTGAGTTTCATAAAATTTACTCTTCTCTAGTGAAATCTTCATATTTGCTTCCTTGAATGTCTGTATAATTTCATTTAAGTGGTTTTGGTGTTCCTTCATGTTATTCGAGAACACGATAATATCGTCAATATAGACGTGGCATATTCTTCCAATGAATGGTTTAAGGATATTGTCCATTGCCCTTTGAAAAATTGAAGGACCGTTCTTCAATCCAAATGGCATTCGGACATATTCGAATTTGCCGTTATTAACAGAAAACGAAGTTTTTTCGATATCTGTCTCTTTCATAAGTATCTGGTGGAAACCACTTTCTAAATCTATAGTGGAAAAGAATTTCGCTTTTCCTAAATTACTAAGGATAACATTAGTATCCGGAATAGGATACTTATCACTAACGGTATTTTCATTAAGTTTTTTAAAGTCTATGACTAAACGGTTTTTAGTTGTACCGTCGTCATTCAGGCCCTTTTTTTGAACTACCCATACTGGACTACTGTATGGACTTTTTGAGGGTCTAATAACTCCTTCGCTTAATAACTTTTTCACTTCGTTATTTACAAAGTTATTTGCTGACATCGGATATGGATACTGTTTCTTCCATATTGGTGTATCACATGTCGTATTAATTTCTGCCCTAACATCTGTGCGAAAAGGTAGTTTCATATCTACCTTTGAGTGCATTTCTTCAATATAATTTTTTGTTTCCCTAACTAATTTTGCTCTTAGTGATTGAACTTCCTCATCTGTAAGTATTTTATTAAGTTCTTCTACGTGGGGTTCACGTGTCTCATAAATGATGCTTTGTGCATTATTTTTTTCATTTGGATCGCAAGTACTTGAATCCTTATTAAATATAGATTGTGTGTCTGGCGCGCAGGTGCTTGACTGACAATTTTCTGCTTTACACATTTTTTTATTTTGTAGTTCAACCTCTTCGGGCTGTCTTTCATGCTCCATGAACATTCTTTCTTTTCTATCTCTGTATATTAAAAGATTATTTTTTAAATCTAAATGTGTCCCTGCTGATCTTAATAGGTTAAATCCTATTAATAAATCTGCTTCAAGATTTTCTATCTCATAAAATCTAACTGTTTTATGAAACATAAAAACTTCGTAATAATGTGATATAACAGTATATCCGTTAACTGTTTTCACTCTTTTCTTAGTTACTAATTCTTCTCTACCTTCTAAAATGTTTGGACTAGCGTAACAACTTGTTGCGCCGGTATCTATTAAGATTTTGAGGAACTTTCCATTTAATTTTCGGTATATGTGGGGAAGTCCCTTGTTTCGTCTAAAAAATGATCCTCTGCTAAATTGTTAAGTCTAACTTTATTTGGAGGCTGTGAGCTATGCTGTGCGCTTGGTTCCCTTTCCCTTTTAAACACAGGTCTTTGAGGTTGTTGTTGCGCAACGTAATTTCTTTGATAATTATTATTTTGATGGTTATATTGATTAGGTTGTCGGAATGGGTTGTAATTATTTTGTTGATGTATTTGCTTGAATCTACTAACATCATGATTGTTTAATGGTCTGTGTGCAGACGATCCTAGTTCCATTGATGTGGGTGGTTTTCTTTGTTGGAAATGAGGCATTATGTGTTGCTTTTGAGCAAAGCGTAAATTATTAGAATTTTCTATTTTATTCTTATTAGAAAACTGTAATGCAAAGTTTGAACGTATGTTGTTACTTTCTAATTCTTGTGCTTTTGATAATGCACTAGGTAAATCTTCAGGTTGGAGACTAAATAATATAGTATTCAGTGGATTATTTAATCCTGTAATGAAAACTCTAAGAGCATTTCTTCTATTAGATTTGTTAATTTCTACTGTGAGCTCGTTTTTATTGCCATATGTCATTATGGTCTTATTAATGAGTAAAGTTAACTTCTCATTAACTAGGTTGTAATAGTCTACTACCGACAATGGACCCTGCCTTAATATGCTTAGCTCTTGTTCTATAATATATACTGGTCTTTTGTCCGCAAATGCGAAGTCTAACCGTGAAATAATGGAATCGAAGTTTAAAACAGTACCATGGTTTGTAAGTACTGCGTTAGCTGAATTTTGAATTTTATTTCTAAGGATTGTGATGGCAGCGAAGTATCTTTTACTTCCTGGTATATAAAGTAACATGCTGTTATGTGCAGCTTCGCGCCAGCTAACATAATTCTCAGAATTCCCGCGGAATTCTGGTAAACTTTTGATTACCTCTAATGGTTCATTATCGACTATATTTGGATCTATTCGTTGTGTTTCGAAATCTATCACATTTGTTTCATTTTTAACTTTGCTAAGATCTATTTTTAAACTGGCTATCTCATTTTGTAATTCGTTAAGATGTGCATTTAAGACTTGTGATACTGCCAGCTCTATAGCACCCTGAACTAAATCTGCATTTGCCATTTTTATATAATTATTCTTTCACTTCTTAATATTATTCACTTTTATGTTTAAACACTTTTCTTACTCTAATCCTGTTGTCTTCTAAGGTGGCTGGTTTTGGTCTGCTTCTATCGTCAGAGTTTCCACTAGTGGTGTGCTGCTTCTATCATCAGAGTTTCCACTTATAACTTAAAAGTTTTTGTCACAGAATGTTATTTTTCTTTTCTCCTTCAATAGGATTCTTGAATAATAGTTTTTCAACACGCGCTTTTATTTCACTTTACTTCTAATTTTCAAGTTACACGTTTTTGTTGAAATGGCGTTGATGCTCGTATGAAAACCGATTTGTTTTAGTTAACTTTGAACACGTGTTTTTTATTTTCACTTTACTTTTTTTCTTTTTCAAGTTACACGTTTGTTAATATTTTTTTCGATTTTATTATTATTATTGAATGCGTGATTCAATTAGATAAAAAAAATCTTTATTTTAAAATTTTTAATATGAACTTTATAAAATGATATTTTTACATGAACTTTTAAAAATACGACGACTGATGTTCTATCGATGGTGGTTGATATAAAGCTGCCTGCTTCTTCTTGCGGAGTAGTATTTATATTCTTCCTTGGGTCATTCTTCTTTGGGTGATGATGATGATGATGCTTCTTTGTTGAAGGCATACTAACTGGAGATCGTGGGATCCACCTTGTTTTTGTTTATGTCTGGATCTGGATTCTATTCTTGATTTTTAATTAAATTTTGGTTGCTGCATCAGCAGTAGGTTAAATAGTGGTGGATGAACATTATTGGATAATGTTAACTCTCGCGTCGCTAAAGTTGCTTCAACATTTTGAAAATTGTGTTCATAACAATGGCATTTGTATCTGGTTTGGTTGTTGGTTTATGAGTATGGATTCTCTTTTTTCTTTTGCTATGAAAAAAAAAAAAAAGTTTCGAAATGCAATGGTGCTTTTTTTTCTTAGTTTTTTGTTCGATCCTCTTTTTTCCCCGCGTTCGTCTTTTCTTTCGTTCTTGATGAATGAATTTTTGTTTGTATTTAGATATTTCTTCTGTTTGTAAAACAGAAAAATAAATATATGAATGATGGTTTCGAGCAGAGATTATAGGTAAATATAATAATAATTAATAATCTCTTGTTTCAAGGTAAACTTTTTTATTTTATAAATTTGTGTATTTTGACTTCTGGGGGTGGAGAATATTTATTTCGTTTAATTTTTTTTTTCAGTAGGTATGAAAATTAAAATAAATAGGTTTACCTTTTAGGTAAATGACAGAGGTGATTTAATTGAAAAAAAAAAATGTTTCAATTAACAATTTGGAAAAGAAAAGAACACAAATACCATAATAATTTCAAAAAAATATTTACCTATTAGTTTAAACTTCAAAAAAATTATTTATGTGGATGTCTCTACCTGATTTTCTTTTCGTAAGGGTAGGCACCTACCTGGATTAGGTAGATTAATTTATTTGTATTTGCGAGAAAGTTAGAACTAGTATGTTTGTTTTAGATACAAACATTTCTTCAGGAGAAACCAATTTTTGGATGATATATGATATGGGTATGTTATAACAAAGAATTATGATGCCAGCATTTTCTAAGATAACTTCAATATAAACAAAGAACACATTATAACCCAAACAAAAAAACCTAAACACTTTTGCGTACGAATGCAAAGATAACTTCAATATAAACAAATAACACATTATAACCCAAACAAAAAAGCTAAACACTTTTGCCTACGAATGCATATCCGTTCAAAAGCAATAATTCAATACACAAGTCATATATGAAATGAACCATGTATGTCTTTACAAAATAAGATCATAAATACCAGTTGTCTGCGACATTCTGGTTAGACTTTAAGAAACCTCTCAATAAAGATAACCTCAGGAATCTAGAGCTCCGTCTCTAAATTCCTTTTTAAAAAGTGTTTTATTCAATTCAACACTAAAATTGGCGCAGTCGGTAGGATACTCTTTTTCATATGAGTATCCTTTGCAAATAAAAACCTACCAAGTATTTTAAAAACCGGTCAACCCACGTAAGGGAAAAGTCAGAATCGGTAATAGAAATATTTAAAAAAAACCGCAATAGTGAAATTAAATTCGTTTGTATTAACTTCACACAAAAGAGTGATAATACGCGTACGAAATAAAGAATAACTAACGACGGTATATAATAACTTGCAAACATAATTCAGTGAAAATTAAGAAACCTTTAACTAAAATAAAGACTCTTAAGATTATTTCAGTGAATTTAATCGGTACTTGCAAATATAATTCAGTGAAAATTAAGAAACCTTTAACGAAAATAAAGACTCTTAAGATTATTTCAGTGAATTTAATCGGTACTTGCAAATATAATTCAGTGAAAATTAAGAAACCTTTAACGAAAATAAAGACTCTTAAAATTATTTCAGTGAATTTAATCAAATTAATCAATTAGTTAGTGACTCAAACCAACGTATATGGTAATGTCATGAAATCCATAGAGGAGACTAATTGTCCAAAAAACAACAAATGAGCTTTATCAGCAGAAGATTTTTGAAGAAGAAGCCAAATCCCTATCGGTACGCAGACGAATCCTCAGAAGAAGAAGAAACACAGGATCCAAAAGGCAACAAAAATAATAACGATCGTAAGAATAATTTTAAATTTAAATTAAGTGAATCCAGTGATACTTTAGGAACAGATTTATCATATATTAAATTAGATATAGAGCCTACTATATCTGAAAAAATAAATAAAAATATTATATTAGAGCAAGACCCAAATTGTAAAGCCAACATGTCACTTACACTCACGTTAGACCCACTCAAGTACATCGAAAAATTAAACACTTTCGATGGAAGAAGAGAAGATTTATATACGTTTATTACAAACGTTGATGGGATAACTCCCACACTTAACAAATACGATAATCAATCACAGACAATGTGTATAAATATACTGAAGTCAAAACTTATAGGTAGGGCTAAACGTTGCATTGAAATACATGCTCACTTATCCACCTGGAAAGAAATAAAAGAATTATTAGTAGAAAATTTCGGAGGATTCAAATCCTCATTCCAACTGTATGATGATTTGAGACAAACTCCATATAAAGGAAATGTAATAGGATTTTACAACGAAATACAAAAGAATCTTTGTGAATTAAACCAAAAAACAATACAAGAGGGAAAGAATGAGGAAATTACTCATAACACTCGAACAGCATTAAACATTTTTAAGGAACGTTTACCAGTTCACATGCGAACAATATTATTCGCATTGAAACCCCCTAACTTACAAGCAGCCTTACATGAGTTAACTCAAGCTGGCTTTGTAAATGAAAAATCTGAAGAAACCCCAAAGAAATTGCTTGAAGCACCAAAAATTCCAATTACACAAAACCCCCAAAATAATTATAAAAAATATCCAAATCAAAATAATAATTTCACACCTAAAAATCCAATATATATAAAACCCCCATTTAACCACCAAAATACTAACAACCCTAATCCAAATTATAAAGGTAATAATTATAACCCAAATTACAAACCTCCTAGCAGACAATATAGACCCATGGAAGTTGACCCAACTTCTAGTCAATTAAAGAAGATCCAAACTAACTATAACGAAAGTGATCGAAACAATACGGTTTTTCCGAATGTAGCCTCGGAAACCTGTCAACTCAACAAGACAACAAACTCCCCTTTATTAGGTTAGAAAAAAATAATGTAACGTTAAGACTATTAATTGACACGGGAGCCACTAATAGTCTAATAAACAAAGAAAAAGCTCCAGTAGATTACACTAAAACAAGAGAACACCCATTAGAAATCAAAACAGTAGGTACTTCCATATTCATAGATAAAGAATTAGCTATACCAAAAGAAAAGTTTGCAATCAAATCTCGCGTGGATTGCATTTTTCAAATCCACAACTTTAATGTCAACTTTGATGGATTAATTGGAAACAATATATTATTTCCAAATAATGCCAGCATTGATTTTAAAAACAAAATACTAAAACTAAACGAACAAATTATTCCACTGTTCTTTTCTTTGGAAGACGAACGAGAATATCAAATAGAAATAAATCATTTAAACAACTTAATTCCACAAGACACATTTACTTTCGAAAATTTGGAAAGCCAAAGAGTCTCACATCTAAACGATGAGGAACATAAAAGTTTATTTAAATTATTGAAACAACACCAAAAGGTATTTTACCAAAAAGGAGATGATTTAAGTTTTACCAGTCATGTAAAACATAACATCCCCACAATAAATGAAGAACCAATCTTCACACGGATATATAGATATCCCGAAATCCACAAAAAAGAAGTGGATAAACAAATCAAAGATCTATTAGATCAAAAAATTATCAAACCAAGTACTTCACCTTACAATGCCCCAATCTGGATTGTACCAAAGAAAGAAGACAAAGAAGGAAATAAGGAATGGAGGATAGTCATTGACTATCGAAAGTTGAATAACGCAACAAAAGAGGATAAATTCCCTATTCCACTAATTGACGACATATTAGACAAATTAGGAAAAGCTAACTACTTTTCCACACTAGATTTAACGAAAGGATTTCACCAAATCGAGGTAAATCCCGAAGATAGAGAGAAAACAGCCTTCTCAACACTATCAGGACACTACGAATGGTTAAGAATGCCATTTGGTCTTAAAAATGCCCCCGCCACATTCCAGCGAATGATGAACGAGGTACTAAAAGAATATGTAGGTAAAATATGTTATGTCTACCTCGACGACATAATAATATTCTCAACTTCATTAGAAGAACATATAAACTCACTAAATAAAATCTTCACCAAATTACAGTCTGTAAACTTAAAGATATCCCTGAATAAATGCGATTTTATGAAAAAAGAAAGCGAGTTCTTAGGTCATATAATCACCCCAGACGGAATAAAACCTAATCCGAACAAAATAAACACGATAAAAAACTTTCCTATACCAAAAACGATTAAGGAAATTCAATCTTTCCTAGGCCTAACCGGCTACTATAGAAAGTTCATCCATGATTACGCCAAGATCATAAAACCACTAACTATGTGTTTGAAAAAAGATAAGCAAATAAATATAGATAACACAGAATATAAAGAATCATTCGAGAAATTAAAATTAGCAATGTCAGACGATTTATTAAACAGACATCCTGATTTTAATAAAGAATTTACACTAACAACAGATGCATCCAATTTCGCAATTGGAGCAGTCTTAAACCAAGCACATGGACCACTATGCTTCGCGTCCAGAACTTTAAATAAACACGAATGTAATTACTCAGTTATAGAAAAAGAACTTTTAGCAATTGTTTGGGCAACCAAACAATTCCGCCATTACCTTTACGGTAGACATTTCAGAATACAAACAGATCATCGACCATTAGCATGGTTGCACAGTCTCAAAGAACCTAACTCTAAACTCCAGAGATGGAAAATAAAATTGGAGGAATACGATTTTCAAATCGAACATATTGCAGGCAAAGAAAATAAGGTAGCCGATGCGCTATCAAGAATAAAAATAGATGAAACAAATTCACATGACAACACAAAAATTGACACAAAATACGAAAATGTATTAAACATTTTAGAACTTGTTTCTACACAACACTCAAATGAATCAGATAGTTCAAACTTAATTCCCATCACCGAACAAAGTTTAAATATATTTATTCGACAAATTATCATAGAAATAGGAGAACAAAATGATGAAATCATAACCTTCCCCTTTAACAAAAGAAGAATAAAAATAATTAGAAGAAATTTCAAAGAATCAGACTTCGAAAAAATCATATCAGAAATTGATATAAATCATAAGAACGTTTTACATTGTAATAACGATAAACTATTTTTAGAATTCCAAACTTATTGGAAAACACACCACAACAACCAAACTTTAGTCAGAACTTATTCATTCTTAGAAGATGTTTATGATATAACCAATCTAGAAGAAATCATACACAAAAAACATAATGAATTAAATCACGTAGGGATTGAAAAATTATATTTAGATCTAAAAAGGAAGTATTATTACCCAAACCTTAAAACACAAATAACAAAAATCATAAATAATTGCGATATCTGCAACCTGAAAATAGAAAGAAACCCTATTAAACTACCATATGAAAAAACAGAAACACCCTTAGAACCACACATTCACTACCATATGGACATATGGATCCTACCCAACAATAACAAATACTTAAGTTGTATCGACAAATTCAGCAAGTATGCTTCAGTAGAAAAACTTAAAACAAAAAACCAAAAAGACATTTTAAATGCTATGGAAAAACTATTCTCATACATGTCTGAACCCAAGAAATTAACTCTAGATAATGACCCCACTTTCAAAACTTATTCTATAGAAAATTATCTAAAAGAAAAGAATATACTAACACATTTTACCACCCCTTATAGACACACCGGAAATTCGGATGTGGAACGCCTTCACAGCACCCTCAATGAACATATTAGATTACTAGAGAAAACTGAAAAACTTCTTGATGTAGTAACAAAAGCAGTAAATACATATAACAAAACAATACATCTCACTACAAAAGAGAGACCCTTAGAGATACATCTAGGTAAAATAGATAATACAAAAATATATGATAGAATAGAAACAAATAAAAACAAAACTCTAGACAAAATAAATAAAAATCGATTAGACGTTGAAATTAATCCAAATTTTACAAAGATAAACAACCCAGAACGGTTTAATAAATTAAAAACCAAATACAAGAAAGTAAAACTACTGAAAACAATTGATAAAAAATTATTAATCAAACCCCACTTAAGAAAACAACTCCTTCACAAAGACCAATTTAGAAAGAAAAAGAAATTTACTAAAATACAAAATGAAGACAACCAAAACAATAGCAATCATGATAGTGATTCCCTTATTAATAACTTCAGTAAAAACTAATGATATAAAAATAACAAAGATAGATAGAGAATTTTTAATCATTCACGAAGGACAAATAAAACTTATAAATAATTATGACATTCTATTACATGTAATTAACCTCACAGAATGCCAATCATTAATAGACCAGTTAAAAGATCAATACCATTTACTAGAAAATCCTAACCATTTGCAAGAACAAAAGATAAATATATTAGAAATAAAACTTCAAACAATTATCCCACACCATATTATTCATAAACGAGGACTAATTAATATTGTAGGTAAAGGAATGAAATACATATATGGAACCATGGACGACGACGACAGACAAACCATAGAAGAAAAGTTACAAAACTTAGAAGATAGTAACAGAGAACTTTTAGCAAACAATAACAAACAAGTAACCATTAACAAACAATTTAATGAACAATTCTTTCAATTACAAGACATACTTAAGCAAGGTTCAAAAACATTAACTAAATACAAAAAAATCAAATCAGAAATAAATACTCTACGTATGGAACTAGAATTCAATAGAAACTTAATAGAAGTACAACAAATAATAGAAAAAATTGACAATATCATAATGACCAGCAGGACAGGAATATTAACCCAAGATATACTAACTATAAAAGAAATTTATGACTTCGATATTAACATAGAAAAACTAAAGGAGATAAAGTTGACATTGGCTACTTATAATGAAAACTTACTCATTATCCTAAATATACCAAGATTCAATGAAAGCTTATATAACAAAATATCCATACATACCCTCCCGGTAAAAAATAAAATAATAACAATACCTAACAACGAATTTATAGAACTTAATAAAACTATGTATTATATAAACAAAGAAATAAAAAATCTAATAAAAATTGAAGACAATTGTATTGAAAACATATTTAAAAATAATTCTAAACTAGACTGTAAAATTAAAGATTACAAAGAGGAAAATATTATAATCAATAAAGAAAAATATTTAATAATAAAAAACATAAAGAATGAAAAGTTAGAACAAGATTGTAATAACTTAGATTATACTTTACAAGGAAATTATATTTTAGAATTCGAAAATTGTAAAATAAAGATAAAAAATGTAACATACAATAGAAAACTATATCAAAATAACTATAAAATAATACCATTAATAAACTATAACTTTTCAGACAATTACTTTAAGGAATTACATTTCCAACCTATAAATAATATTGAAATATTAGAATCAAAAATACATACAAAACATGTAACATATAATGCAATAACTATCGTAATAATAATATCAATAATACTTTTTGCAATCATGTATTTAAAAATGAAATTAAAGAATAAAAAAACTGTCACAAATATAAGCCTTCCAACGGTCGCTTTCCAACCGTTAGAACACTCGAAAGAGGGAGGTGTTATAACAAAGAATTATGATGCCAGCATTTTCTAAGATAACTTCAATATAAACAAAGAACACATTATAACCCAAACAAAAAAACCTAAACACTTTTGCGTACGAATGCAAAGATAACTTCAATATAAACAAATAACACATTATAACCCAAACAAAAAAGCTAAACACTTTTGCCTACGAATGCATATCCGTTCAAAAGCAATAATTCAATACACAAGTCATATATGAAATGAACCATGTATGTCTTTACAAAATAAGATCATAAATACCAGTTGTCTGCGACATTCTGGTTAGACTTTAAGAAACCTCTCAATAAAGATAACCTCAGGAATCTAGAGCTCCGTCTCTAAATTCCTTTTTAAAAAGTGTTTTATTCAATTCAACACTAAAATTGGTATATATAGGGGTATATACATACATATGTAGATAATTTTAATTTCTAAAAAATATCCTTTGAATACCATTTGATTGATATACATAGGTATGTAATCATAGTAGGTGCTTTTACGGCCATTCCAAAGCGTTTTTTATAAGAAGGTTATATTGTTCACGAAACTCTGTGGTTTTTAAGAATTCATCACAGAGTAGATGACACATATGCTTCCCCAAAAAAATAATTAAATGTAGCAAGTTTATACATATGTACAAAAAAATAGATGGTTACGGAGTAGACACGTTCAATTTATAGATTTCCGGCCTTTTTCTTAAGAGTGTTCCGGATGGCGATTTTGAGAAAAAAAGATTGTGAAGCGCGAAGTTGTCCGATCAAAATGAAAACACATCTTTGACAGTCAGTTTCCTATAGCTAACAGTATTTTTTGAAGTTTTTTTTTTCTAGTGGATATAAATTCAATTTATTTTCATTTAGTATATAACTATAATTATATCTTTTGACATTGATATTTTAAGTTCTTAAAAGGCACTTTACAGTTACTTTTACAAAATATTTTTTTTAGTGCATAAATACCCCCCTACAAGTGACCAATTAGTAAAAATAAAAAGTTTTATAAAACAGAGTAGGTATGTTATGAAAGTGAAAAACGACCTTATATATATGCAAAAAAAAAGTTAGCAAATTACTGGTTTTGTTCAGTTGGGAACACTCTTAAAGTTAAAAATTGTGCGCAGTCCATCAAGATAGAAGTTGATTTTCTTACACACTTTTATTAAGCTTACATATTCTAAGAACCATCTTTGGTGTAGTGCTTAATTTCATTTTACTTTAATACAAAATATTAAAGATAGTAACGGAGAAGATAGCTAATGGTAACGGAGGAGACACGTACGATTTAAAATTAATTTTTTATTCCTAGGTATATAATTTTATTTGAATTTTTAAATTATTGCCATCAATGAGAAAAGTAATCAAGGTTATTAAATCAAATTTGTGTAAAATTTAATAGAAATCGGTTAACGTTTACATCGTACAAAATACATGGGGTTTCCACAGTTTTTACTCAGCAAAGTTGTAAAAGTTTATGGAAAATTTTTCAACTTGGCACATAAATTAGGTAAGGTGTATTAATAAAATATTTTCAACAATTTTGTTCGTAAAACTTATATTCGTGAATTATACAAAATTTGGTCAATTCAACAAATATTTCGTAGGAAAAATTTGATACGAAAATTGTGCATAACAAACACTTCGTGCTATATACAAAAGGCCTTTCGTAATTTGTCTTGAACAAATTTTAACTCATATGCACGACATAACGGGTGATTTTTTAAGAGGTTTAGAACTTAAAAAAAAAAAAAAACACAAAAAATTCGAAAAAATGAATGAAATATTTATTTGAATCGATAGTTTGAACCTTGCAATTTAATGTTTAAAGATAATTTCATGCAAATGTTGACCGCGGCTGCGTCTCAGGTAGCCCATCCGCTGAGCCCAATTTTGGCATACTCTTTCACACATATCGGCCGGTATCTCACGAATGAATGCATGGATGTTGTCTTCCAGTGCGTCAATCGAAGCGGGCTTGTCCCTATAGACATTAGCCTTGACATACCCCCACAAAAAATAATCTAATGGTGTCAAATCGCACGATCTAGGCGGCCAATTGACCGGCCCGAAACGTGAAATTAACTGTTCACCAAACTCGCCTCGCAATTGCGCCATTGTTTCGCGTGCTGTGTGGCATGTGGCACCGTCTTGTTGAAACCACATATCATGCAAGTCAAGAACTTCCATTTCGGGCAAAAAAAAGTTTGTTATCATCGCTCGGTAGCGTTCACCATTGACAGTAACGCTGCGATTCGCATCATCTTTGAAGAAATATGGCCCAATAATGCCGCCGGCCCATAAACCGCACCAAACAGTGGCTTTTTCGGGATGCATTGGTAGCTGTTGCAATGCTTCTGGCTGATCTTCACTCCAAATGCGGCAATTATGCTTATTTACGTACCCATTCAACCAAAAATGAGCCTCATCGCTGAACACAATTTTTCGATAAAAAAGCGGATCCTCGGCCAGCTTTCCAAGAGCCCATTCACCAAAAATTCGGCGTTGTGGTAGGTCGGCTGGCTTTAGTTCTTGCACCAGCTGTATCTTAAAAGGCTTTACGCCCAAATCCTTCCGCAAAATTGTCCACGTAGTGCTGTAACAAAGGCCTAACTGCTGGGAACGGCGCCGAATCGACATTTCGCGGTCTTCTGTCACACTAGCTGATACGGCCGCAATATTTTCTTCACTACGCACAGTACGTAAATGTGTTGGTGGTTTAATGTCCAACAAAGTAAATTTGGTGCGAAATTTGGTCACAATCTTCCGAATAGACTGCTCAGAAGGTCGAGAATGCCGATCATAAAATGGAAGCAGCGCGCGATGAACATTTCGAACCGAGCACGAATTTTGATAGTAAAATTCAATAATTTGCAAGCGTTGTTCATTTGTAAGACGATCCATGGTTAAATTGCATACCAAACTGAAGCTGTTTGACAGTGACACAAGGTACTAAACACACGTCAGCTGTCAAAACCAGTGTTGCCAAAACCAAACGAGCTAAAAAATCACCCTTTACGATCGATACGATCAAAAGAAAATGTGTTTTAAACATAATCCAAAATTAATAGTAACTGTTAAATTCGTGTTTAAAAGTCAGACAAGAATGTATGATTAGAGTTTTTGTTGATTTCATTCAAACATTCCAAGCAGAGCGATGTATTTTAAGTTACGTTGCGTTGGAATGAAATTAACGATAGAAAAAATATCGAACTAAAAATAAAAATGTCGACAGGTTAAAAAATCAATTTATATCAACTTTTTTTTATGTACTAAATATTGGGAAGAAATATCGAAAATACGATAAAAGTCGATCCTTTTCTCGACTTTCTTTTTAGGCTGCTGACTTTTTGTCTAAGTTCGAAGCTAAAAATTTTATGAACTAGTAACCAAAATAGGTATTCCTACATGCAAAAAAGTCGATATAAACCGGCATTTCAACTAGTTAAATCGCCTTTTTTGCTGGTTATTCGTACGTAACCTATACTGAAATATGTTGGTAATGGGTTTGAGTCCGAACGGCCCTGGTGTATGGAATACGGTTTAAAGTAAAATTTTTGTTTTTCATTGTAATATTCGTATAATATCGTCTGTTAAGTTTTTTATCCATTCATTCATTTTTTGTTTTTTTTATCGAAGATGACTTCCTTGATATTTTGAACAAAATTCTCATACAATAAGTAAGTTAGGTTAGGTTAGGTTAAGGTGGCTGTCAGGAAAACTGCTGACACACTTAGGCCAGAATAGGCCCATTGTGATACCACATAAAGAATGCGAGGTAATCCTCGTCAATTAAACCAGTTGGAGCTTTTAATAAAGCGATGGAGACTGTGAATGTCGATTTTATTTAAGTCACTGGGATCATTAAAGAAAAAATTTCCTAAGTGTGTTTTGCGCCTTTGAGAAAGAGCAGGACATGAGCAAGGAAAGTGTGGGATAGTTTCTTCCTCCTCCTCGTCCATGCAGCTTCTGCAGAAATCATTTGAAAAAACACCGAATCTATTGGCGTGCTTACCTATGAGGCAGTGTCCAGTAATGACACCAATTGTGGAGCTAATATGCAATCTACTCAGAGATAACAAACATTTCGGATCCAGTGTTGGCCAGATCTGTTTTGTCGCCAGACAAGTAGTGATACCTGTCCATCTGCTGTTTGTCATCATCATGGAATCTTGCTTAAGCATAAGTATACATGTAGCGATCGGTATTCCAATATTCATCTTGTTAGGTGATATTGGTGTACTCGTTCCTATCCTGGCGGGTGCATCGGCTTTACAGTTTCCTAGAATATCTCTGTGTCCCGGCACCCAGAAAAGGTGAATGTTGAACTGTTCTGCCATCTCCATTAGAGACGATCGACAGTTTCGGGCAGTTACGGAGTTTCTAGAAACAGATCCTAATGATTTAAGAGCAGCTTGGCTATCTGAGAAGATATGGAAATTCAAAGTAGATATTACGTTTTCTTTGAGCCAAGATAAAACTTCTTTTATCGCCAGGATTTCCGCTTGGAACAAGCTACAACGTCAGGGAGACGGAAGGAGAGACTAATGTTTAGTCGTTCTGAGTACACGCTGCCACCTACCCCCTCTTCGGTTTTTGAGCCATCCGTGTAGAAGTGAATTGCTTCATGTCTCAAAAATTCATTATCTTCTCAAGTGGATCTTGTTGGAATTGTTACTTGAAAATTTTTGCCAAAAACCGGCTGAGGGATGGTGTAGTCGAAGTGTTTAGGGATTGATTCGAATTTGTTCAGAATGATAGTGTGGCCAATAGAGATGCTGGACCATTGAGAAATGGCTCTGAGACGAATAACTGTATTCGCCGCCACTTGTTTAATGTATATATCGAGGGCAGCGATGTAAAGCAGTACGACTAAAGCAGCGGAAGGTGTCGAACGGAGAGCTCCGCTGATACACATATAAGCCGATCTGTGTACTTTGCTTAACTTATCACGATAAGTCATTTTATCTAAAGCAGTCCACCATACTGCCACCCCATAAGTGAGTATCGGTCTGATGACCGCTGTGTATAGCCAGTGGGTGATATGTGGTGACAAGCCCCATTTGTTTCCAATAGCTTTTTTACAGGAGAAAAGTGCCACTGTGGCTTTTCTAATTCTTTCCTGTATATTTGGTTTCCAGCTCAACTATTTGTCTTAAATCAGACCCAGATGTTTAGCTTGATCTGAGAAATTAAGTGGAATACCATTTATTGATGGAGGGTCTTTATTCGGAATTTTATATTTCCTTGTAAAGAGGACAAGTTCAGTTTTGTGGGGGTTTACACCTAGTCCACATTTGTCTGTCCATTCAAGTAGTTTGTTGAGAGCGGTTTGCATTAATTCTGTTATGATTTGAAGATGCTTTCCCGATATTGCAATAGCAACGTCATCAGCATATGCAATAACTTTGAAACCATCCACTTCTAGATTGAATAATAGGTCATTAATTACGATGTCCCATAAGATTGGGGAATAAGTAAGTTAAACCGATCAAAAACAATATTGAAAATACTTTGAGTATTAAAGAGTGTATATCTGCCAAAAACGTAGATCTACCAAATTGATTTTGAATAAAAAAAAACATCAATGCTAAAATGTTCTGAATGCAAGTGGTTAAAATCGTCTATTTGATAAATCTTAACAAACAAAAAAAAAATGTTTAATTTCGACAATAAAATCCCAATAGTATTATTCGGGCAATGGCTTCTAGTTAAATGTTGATAGGAGAAGGTAAATAAACTTTACCAATAATGAAAGATTTTGAAAGATTGCAAATATTTTTGCTTTTCTTATTATATTTTGCGTATATATTTTGAGTTCTCGGGGGGGGGGGGGGGGGGTCATGACCCCGTGACCCCCCCCCCCTTGTATACGCCGTTGAGTGTATGTATTCCATTATTGTATTGTAAAACCTTTATCTTATTCCTTGTTACTTCGCTTTCATTTCTGAAAGCCAGTTTCGACTCCTCGGTAGGTAAGGGTGGAATTTGTTACGGTAAGATTTACCGCAACAAAAACCTCTCTTCATTCGGTTCTTAAAACTTTCTTCTGACTATGTTGTTTGGTCATTGTCTAATTCTCGCTATCTGTTTTCCCCTCTACCCCAACCAATCCCGTTTTTCGACCCTCAATTTCGTCCGTTATCCTCATGGAGCTTGAGAGTGGCTCGGGGAGGATGACAAAATAGGTACATCATCGATCTGTATTCTTTCGTGCTGAGCTAGCGGACGGGCTGGAGACCCGCACGCCACCTACGTATGAGCTGGGCAAGGTAGCTCTGAATCGTCAAGGGATGGAAACATACACACACACTTAAATGTGGATTTTGAACAACACAACATAAATATTAATTTAACTTCTTTTATTAAACATGGCAACAAGCCCAACGTAAAATTTTGAACTTTAACTCTAACTTTTAATAAACGTCGACCGCATACAAGAATGAAACGCTAAACGCTATTCCCTTCATTTCCCCCAAATCTGCACAAAGGTCCACCGAATAGTAGATTGCGCGTTCGTTAGCAGAGAATATCAATTACCAAGAAGCCAATCTTTCGAAAGTTTCACCCTCCAAAACCCATTTGTTTACATTGTTGTATTTGTAATTTCACTTCGTGTCGATGAATAGATGTGAATCTCAACAACAAAGTAACGCGGTGAGATTTATTTGTTTTGACAGCTCAGTTTTTTTTTTCTTTGAAAATTGGAAAAAAAAAATTTGAGAAGTTTACTTCGGCTGATAGCAAAAACATCGATGTGAAATTGTTTAATTAATTTAAAGTACACAAGCAATTGTAATTGTCAGTTAATATTCATCAACGATTATAATAAAATACAAAAAATGAATCCATAAAATGTCTTCAATCACACAGATTTCCAAATATCTTCAATGCATCTTGCATATTATACAGGGTGGCCCTTTCTTCATCCAGAGTAATTTTAAAATTATTGTTGGACATATTCTAAGGAAAAAAATAGTTAAGAAAAATAAGAAATAAAAGAATAGTTTTTCTGCAATCTGACACCAGAACTTCAATTTTTTTGTTTAAACTCCACTAAACTGTCAATTTCCAATTTATAAGTATTAAAGTTGATATCAGGTGGGTTTTATTATCTTCTGTCGGGATTCGGGATTGATCTGGATTTAACTTTAATACAAAAAAGAAATAATGAGGAGTTTTCAAAATCGTTTTCGTAGCACGTGTTAAAAGTAAATCCAGCCCACTTTTGCAGATAATAAAACAGCAATAGCTATTTTTAATTTTTTTTTTAAACTTCATGATATCAAAGCATTTGGTTTTGAGTGTTTAATAGGAGTATTGAATACTTATTACAGAAATTTTACTACATGCTATAAAAGAAATGAAATAGTTTTAACAAATACACTAACTTTTTTTAAGTTTTAAGTTGAATAATTATTTTTTTTTAAATGATTACGAAACAACTTAATTAGAAAAATTGATTCGAGAATGGTTTTAAGAAATGTTAGCATGACCTTCTTGCTGTTGTCTTAATTTTTAGTTATTTTTATTTTAAATAAATTTGGTCGTAAAATTCAAAAAAGTTAATTAAACAAAAATAAAGAGCATAACATTGCAAGTTGCAAGTTAGTAGTGCCGTTGATTTTCAATTTTTTTTTTTTAAAGAAAGTTACTACTCTTATCTAAAAGCGGATAAATAATCCCCCCTTCCCATACGATTTTTTGTTTTAATATCATTTCATAAATTATCCTGCATGAAATAGGGAACACCATGTATTTTGTTTTGTTTTGACATCTAATTGACAGACCGAGGTGAATAATTTTGACCACGGGACGTGTTCAACAAATAGAAACCCAACTAGGGCCAGGTTCACATTAGGTGTGTTTTTTCCTTGTCTGAATGGGCTTGGACGAAAAAAACGACGTCGGGGCTAAGCAATGCTCCGTGGTTCAAAATTTTTAAACCATCAATTTCTGTAGATTTACTGGGTTTTAATGATGATTTAGGTTTCATGTAAGTTATAAAAGTCAATTACATGCTTGATCCACCCTCAGTTAAACCACAAAATCAGTGAGCTAAAAGTGCGGAGCTATGGATCAAAACAATAACCCTGTTCAATTAATACGGACACATATCGTTAAATAAATAAATAGATAGATATAATAGATTAATTAATAAATACAAACCTAAAGCATTTTGGCTTACAGTAATGAGAAATAATAGAAATATGCTCGGGTGCCAAACTGAATTAAAATTATAAAATGGCTAGTAGCTCTTAGCGTGACCGTGTTTACTAATACAATCAAAATAGAAATAAAGTAAAACAAACTAGAAGCTCTCCCAAGCCAACGCCAATAAGGAGTGACGATGAATTTTTGTTGTTGTTAAGTATTGTCTATGTTTTTGTCATATTTTGTACTATTGTGAATGATTCACAGCGAATCAATCGGTATTCGTGTTGGTTTTGGAGAGCCTTAATACTACGTTTTCGTTAGACCAAATGAGGAAATTTCGTTGAAAATTTTCAAATTTGATACGAAATCATCTCATTTTCCACACAAATTCAAATTTCGAAATGAGATAATTTCAACCAAACTTGCACAAAATGTTCTAGGAAATAAAGTCGAAACCTAACGAACACACCGAATTGGGCACATTTTGAATAGCTCTGAAAAGATTTGTTATATATATTGTTAGATTTGAAAATGTTAAAGCTGAATTAAAAAATTAACAACAAAAAGTGATTTACAGGCAGGGTTGAAACTCAAAAAATGAAATGAGCTGTCAAAAGAAATACCAAATTACAGATGAAAACACTTTTTCTGTAATTTGCAAAATTACCTCATTTGGGCTCTTATGAAAACGTTTAAATATGCATATATTAATATTATTGTTATTAATAACCAATTGATTAAAAACTATAGGGCTCATTGTAGAGTTATTTAATCCAATATTCAGTAATTTTAACTAATTAATTACAGCTGGTTAGCTGATGCTCGACGATTATTAAAGCAAAACTATATTTGCCCACAAACAAGCAAATAAACAGACCATAATGCAATATCTGTAAGACCATCTCTTTGATCCAGGTTTTTCGTCACAAATATCGACTCGACTCCGCTCCTCGAACGAGATCTAGTCAAATCAAGCTCGTTACGACTCGACCCAGGCTTACAAAAAATGACGCGAGCTTCAAGCTGGTTTAACAACACATGCAAGCGTAGTATATATGCCAAAATTCTAGTTTGTGAATATCTTTTTTCATTTCGCATAATTATTTAAAAATTTCTTCTTACTCACCGTCAGTTATTTTCCGTCAAGAAAAGAGTACATTTTCTACATTTCTTTATATATTTTGGGAGTTGGAAAGAAAAAATAAACAGAAAAAATAAATTTTTTATCGAAAAGAAAGTAATTAAAGATATTTATTTTCCAGACAGGCGGGAATTAGTAAAAAGCGACTACAATTTACATTTAAAAAAAAACCACAACTTATTCTCATAAGGTCCGGTGAGCACTTGATATATAATTTCTCCCTTTTTTATACTTTTTGAACAAGCCCATTGCAGCCCAGTGAATTTGAAAATAACTGAAGATTTTCAAAAATAACCGACATATTCGTGGTGGGTTGATCCCAACTGTCTATGTGTGCGAATAAATCAGTGGTGGACTTAGCCCAGCTGACAATGTGTGCAAAAACCTAGTGGTGGACTTAGCCCAACTGTCAATGTGTGCGTGTTTAAGTTTGTAGGCAAAGCCGGATGACGGCCAAGGATTGGCTTCTTGGTAATTGATACTGTTCGTTAGTTTGATTTGAGTATTTGCCTTCCTCCTTCATTTCCTCAGAAAAGATTTAAAAATTGGTAATTGAAAATATTCTCCTTCCTCGAATAATTTTCAAAAAGTTAGAAATGTAGAGTAGTTGAGAGAATGCTCAGAATTATGTTTTCAACTTTTTATATTTTTTTTGTTTTCTTCTCAAAATCTGTTATTGTGAATATGTCTTGCTCCGGCCTTGGATTCATCAAGTTTTGGGACGACACCAACAACTTGGGGAATCCATTAAATGTGTGAGTGAGAGATAGTTTCGTTGGAACTCAACCTCGGAGTGTAACCGTAACATAGTTCCACGAAAACCATATGTATGAGTGTGAGAATGTGTGCGTGAGAGAGAGGCCGGTAAAGACAAAAGGCTAGGCAAAAACAACCACTTCTTGGTTGACTGTTAGAGCCGAAAGAGGTTTAAAAAAATTTTGAGAAGAAGAAAAAGAAGAATTATAGAAAGTGGAAAATTTTGAAAATAGGTTAAATAGAAATAGTTGGTGGTTTTTAAAAAAAGTGATTGAAAATTGTTTGGGGAAGGAGTCATTCTTTTAAGAAAGTAATCGCCAGAACGGGGCAAATTGGAAAGTAGCAGGAAAAGAAAGAGGAAGAGGAAGAGGAAAAGAGGAGTTACACATCCAAAAAATAAGTAGAGTGGAATTTAGTTTTGCTAATTCGTTTTGTGGGAAATTGCTAAAAATATTCTTTTCGGTTGGCCTTTGATTTCGTGTGTTAATCCCTGTAATTTTGGGACTCGTGACCCTTTTAACGTAGTTTGTTTTATACGGTTGATTTCGGGACCGGTGATAGCGGTCCATTCTTGCGGCTTTGGTTTTCTTTGTTTGCTTTATCTGTTCTTTTTTTCTTTATTTGAATTTGCTTAATTTGTTCTATGAACAATTACCTTTTTGTATTAAATTTATTCTTGAAAAGATTCTGGGTTTTAATCCAGGCGGAAGCCAAGGTTTCCCAGACATTTTTTTAAATAAATCTTTAAAGTCCCCCTCAGGGAATTATAACCCATTTGTTTTCTTTCAATTTATTGGAGAAATATTTTCAGCTACCGGTCAAGGCAAACGACCATAAAAGTTTCCTGGCGCCCAAACTATAGCGTAAGTACGCCCTTGTACTTACTTTTTGGGTGGAAGCCAAGGTTTCCCAGACATTTTTTTTAATAAATCTTTAAAGTCCCCCTCAGGGAATTATAACTCATTTGTTTTCTTTGAATTTATTGAAGAAACATTTTCAGCTACCGGTCAAGGCAAACGACCATAGAAGTTTCCTGGCGCCCACCCTTTAGCGTAAGTTCTTACGCCCCTACACCTACCTTTATTGTATTTACTTTTTTTTTGCAATCAAAACTCATTCAATTCGACCCAAAGTGTTTTTCTCCTTTTTTATTCACATAAAAAAAACAAATTGGCCCCACGTTGGGCGCCAATTTGTTGCAGTATTTTTAACCGAATATGATTAGGATGATTTCTGTGCCGAAATACTTAAAGACTGCGAACTATGAATTTGCGAATCCAATTAAAATTATAAAACAAACGAATTAACAAAATTAAGATAGTAAAATGTGCAACCGGCACACGCGAAGAATATGATCGAATTAACAACTGTTAAAACGATCGAAGAAAGATGAGAAAAAAAAGAGACAAGACAAAATACTGCAACAGAAAACTACAACAACGATGCAGCCAACCGGCTAGTCAGCTGGGGTTGGGTTCGCCGAATTTGCTTTTTTTTTTATGTGAATAAATAAAAAGAGAAGAATACTTTGGGTCGAATTGAATGAGTTTTTATTGCAAAAAAAGGTAAATAATTAAAGGGATAAAAAAAGTAAGTACAAGGGCGTACTTACGCTATAGGTTGGGCGCCAGGAAACTTTTATGGTCGTTTGCCTTGACCGGTAGCTGAAAATATTTCTCCAATAAATTGAAAGAAAACAAATGGGTTATAATTCCCTGAGGGGGACTTTAAAGATTTATTTAAAAAAATGTCTGGGAAACCTTGGCTTCCGCCTGGATTAAAACCCAGAATCTTTTCAAGAATAAATTTAATACAAAAAGGTAATTGTTCATAGAACAAATTAAGCAAATTCAAATAAAGAAAAAAAGAACAGATAAAGCAAACAAAGAAAACCAAAGCCGCAAGAATGGACCGCTATCACCGGTCCCGAAATCAACCGTATAAAACAAACTACGTTAAAAGGGTCACGAGTCCCAAAATTACAGGGATTAACACACGAAATCAAAGGCCAACCGAAAAGAATATTTTTAGCAATTTCCCACAAAACAAATTAGCAAACCTAAATTCCACTCTACTTATCTTTTGGATGTGTAACTCCTCTTTTCCTCTTCCTCTTCCTCTTCCTTTTCCTGCTACTTTCCAATTTGCCCCGTTCTGGTGATTACTTTCTTAAAAGAATGACTCCTTCCCCAAACAATTTTCAATCACTTTTTTTTAAAATCACCAACTATTTCTATTAAACCTATTTTCAAAATTTTCCACTTTCTATAATTCTTCTTTTTCTTCTTCTCAAAATTTTTTTAAACCTCTTTCGGCTCTAACAGTCAACCAAGAAGTGGTTGTTTTTGCCTAGCCTTTTGTCTTTACTGGCCTCTCTCTCACGCACACATTCTCACACTCATACATATGGTTTTCGTGGAACTCTGTTACGGTTACACTCCGAGGTTGAGTTCCAACGAAACTATCTCTCACTCACACATTCAATGGATTCCCCAAGTTGTTGGTGTCGTACCAAAACTTGACGAATCCAAGGCCGGAGCAAGACATATTCACAATAACAAATTTTGAGAAGAAAACAAAAAAAACTATAAAAAGTTGAAAACATAATTCTGAGCATTCTCTCAGCTACTCTACATTTCTAACTTTTTGAAAATTATTCGAGGAAGGAGAATATTTTCAATCACCAATTTTTAAATCTTTTCTGAGGAAATGAAGGAAGAAGGCAAATACTCAAATCAAACTAACGAACGCGCAATCTACTATTCGGTGGACCTTTGTGCAGATTTGGGGGAAATGAAGGGAATAGCGTTTAGCGTTCCATTCTTTTATGCGGTCGATGTTTATTAAAAGTTAGAGTTAAAGTTCAAAATTTTACGTTGGGCTCGTTGCCATGTTTAATAAAAGAAGTTAAATTAATATTTATGTTGTCTTGTTCAAAATCCACATTTAAGTGTGTGTGTATGTTTCCATCCCTTGACGATTCAGTGCTACCTTGCCCAGCTCATACGTAGGTGGCGTGCGAGTCTCCAGCCCGTCCGCTGGCTCAGCACGAAAGAATACAGATCGATGATCTATTTTGTCATCCTCCCCGAGCCACTCTCTAACTCCATGAGGACAACGGACGAAATTGAGGGTCGAAAAACGGGATTGGTTGGGGTAGAGGGGAAAACAGATAACGAGAGTTAGACTATGACCAAACAACATAGTCAGAAGAAAGTTTTAAGAACCAAATGAAGAGAGGTTTTTGTTGCGGTAAATCTTACCGTAACAAATTCCACCCTTACCTACTGAGGAGTTGAAACTGGCTTTCAGAAATGAAAGCCAAGTAACAAGGGATAAGATAAAGGTTTTACAATACAATAATGGAATACATACACAACTATACAACACAACTATATAAAACTCAATCACTCCAGGTGAGAGTAAGCACATCACAGAGCTTGGAACTCTCAGTACCTCTTAGCGCAGCTCATCCGCTACGCGACTAATTTTCTGGTCCTTTGGGGTCGTCGCGGTAAGGCTTCAAATCCTTAACATTCCAGGTACCTCGATTCGTACCTTTCTCGTCTACGAGGATGTACGTCCATGGCGATATACCTTTCTGAATTAGAAACGGGCCTAAAAACTTAGGCGCTAACTTCGCCGAGTAGTAATTCGTTGCCTCTGATAGAGTAAAGTTTCGTCGCCAAGCTAATTCGTTCGGGAGGAATTGAACATCTCTCCGATGAAGGTTATATGTTTTCGCTGCCTTCTTGGTTGCCGACTCTCACTTTTTCCCTATCTCTTCTCTAAGCTTCCTAAACTGTTCCCTAGTATCGTCAGTATTATCGCCCCTAACATACGGAATGGTGGTTAAGGATTCGCCTCCAAAAGTCACCATACCTCACCCAAAATTTGCGTAATACGGCGATACACCTAAAACTTCATGCTGGGCCGTGCGAATACTGCACGCTACTTTCGCCAACTGCGAATCCCAAGCCCTATGGTTTTCTGAAACATAAGCCCTAAGTGTATTTTTTATAATCTGGTTTATCCGCTTTGCCGGATTGGCCTGCGGATGGTAATGCGCCGTAAACTTGATCGTCGAACCATAACTATCACACAAAGATTTCAGTTCCTTGCTCTTGAACTGTGGGCCATTATCACATACAACGAATTTAGGGACTCCGAATAACAAAAAGACATTGTCTTCTAATTCCTTACAAACAGATTTGGCCGTAGCAGACCTCAGGGGAAACAACAAAGGGAATTTAGTGAAATAATCTACGACAGTCAGAATATAGATAAAACCCCTACTCGATTTAGGAAGTGGACCAACCAAGTCCACGCAAATCATCTCCCACGGATTGGATACACCTTTCCTTTCCGTCATCAACCCAGCCGGTTTTTCATTAATTGGTTTCACGCTTTGACAGACTTTGCAATTTCTAACATATTTAGTGATATCTGACCTCATTTTGGGCCAGTAATATCTTTCTCCTATCCTAGCAAAAGTTTTCTTTACCCCCATGTGCCCTGCTAACGGATGGTCATGATTTTCTTCTAAAATCTTTTTTCTATCTTCCTTAGGTACGACTACTTTCCACTCACTATTGGTGTTGTGAACTACGGTGTAGTTTGCTTTCACAAACTTAAACAATTTTCCCTGCTCTACTCTCCAAGCTGCAAAAGACAATGGTTTCTTTTCCACATCTCCTATCATTTTCCCTATCCATGGATCGTTTGTGTGCTCTGAAATCCCAGCTAAAACCAGTACGCTTCGAGAAAGCATATCTGGCACCACATGATCTTTTCCCTTGCGATGAACAATGTCGAACTCGAACTGCTGCATACGTACAGCCCATCGAGCCAGCCTACCCGCTGGGTCCTTCAACTTGCTCAACCATATCAAAGAGTAGTGATCGGTAATGACCTTAAATCTCACCCCCTCCAGATATGGCCGCAACTTTTCTATTGCCCACAGAACAGCTAAGCACTCTTTTTCTGTGGTCGAATAGTTCCTCTCGTTTCTATTTAGTGATCTGCTCAAATAGCAAACCACTTTCTCTCCCTCCTCAAAATCCTGTGTCAAGACTGCCCCAATCCCGAAATCAGAAGCATCTGTCTGAACGACAAATGGCTTTGAAAAATCCGGACACGTCAAGATAGGTGCAGCAACAAGACATTCCTTAGCCTTTCTAAAACTTTCCTCACATTCCCGACTCCAATCAAACTTTTTATTCTTTTTTAAAAGATCCGACAACGGTTTTACCAAACTCGCAAAATTTGGAATAAATCTCCTATACCAGGACACCGTGCCGATAAAACTCCTAACCTGCTTTACATTCTTTGGCGATGGAATTCCTAACATACTCTCTATCTTTTCAGGGTCCATGTGTAAACCGTTTCTGTCTACGACATAGCCCACAAATTTTAGAGATGGCCTAACAAAATTACATTTTTCCCTACCTACTTTCAAACCTGCTTTAATTAATCTCCTAAAAACTTCATTCAGAATTTCCATATGCTTCTCAAACGTATCTGTCACGTTAATGATATTATCGAGATAGACGAAGACATATGGTTCTAACTCAGGCCCTAAAACAGTATCTATAAATCTTTGCCATGTTGCAGGAGCATTATGCAACCCAAACGGCATCCTTAAAAATTGAAATAAACCCCTACCTGGAACCGTGAAAGCAGTATACTTTCTTGAATCTTTCTCTACTGGAATCTGCCAATATGCAGACTTAATATCCAGTGAGCTCAAGAACCTAGCATTATTCAATTTATCTAAGATGGCCGTAATATACGGAAGGGGGTATGCATCCCTAGCCGTAACCTCGTTTAACTTCCTATAATCTACACAAAATCTATACGTGCCATCTTTCTTCTTAATCATGACAATGGGAGAAGCCCATGGACTGTCAGATTTTTCTATCACCCCATCTCTAAGCATTTCTTCTAACTCTTTATCTATGAAAGACTGACCCACAGGAGACACCGGATAGTACCGTTGCTTGATTGGTTCAGATTCCGTCCTAATTTTGTGCTCTACCATCTGTGTGCACCCTAAGCCTTCTGGTATATCTTTAAAAACATTTTCCAAAAAATTATCTAAGTCTTTTTTTTGTGTCTCGTTCAATTCCGTCAAATGATCCGCCATGGACATCGAAGCCAACGAACTTTGGTTCGAAAATGTCCATTCCCCTGATTTCAAATCCGAGACCACACCCGATAGAGCCCAAAAGTCTGCTCCTAAAATCAGTTTGTGGGGAAGGCGAGGAATAACGAGGCATTCTATAACAACCACCTGTTCTTTGATCCTAATTGGAAGTGAAACTACTCCTTCCACTCCAATACCTGCTCCATCCACTAAAATTACCCTACCTAAATTAGTTTTTACTAAATTAATCCCTAAATCTTTCAAAACTAGCCATCCGTCCCTGCCTATTATTGTGCGTGAGGCACCTGAATCTAATAGTCCTAACATATTGATTCCATAAATTTCAACACCAAGATACGGCCGTTGATCCCTACCATTTTGCTCGAGCGTGAAACCTAAATTAATTTCTGCCGACTGGTTACCAGTAGGCAACCTAACAGATTTTAACGGAACTCTCTTCCTACTGACCCGAAAGTTCGTCTCCCGTTTCCCGAACATTGTTGGCAGTTATTACGATTAACTCCAACCCTACCACAACCATAACAACGCCTAACAGCGGAACACCTATTTGCAAAATGGCCTTCTCCATTGCAATTGTAACACCTTACTGGCCCTGCACTACTATTTCGAAAAGGATTCCCTGTTTGTCCCTGCCGAACAATTTGGTTGTTTTCTGTAACAACCGAAACTGTTGGTATATCTTAACCTACGTATGCTAGATCTGGTTCTGGTTTCTACTATTTGGAGGGGGAACATACGACTCCACGTTTGCTCTCACTGCCTCCAAATCTCTACCTAACGCTACTAAATCAGAAATACAATTTGGTCTAGCCAAACCAAATTGCATCTGGTAGAAAGGTGTCAAGTTACGCTGAATCATTGACAGCTTCCTCCGTTCTGATATTTGTTCGGAAAGCCTGCCGAACAAATTTTGAATCGTCGCCACATAGACACCGATGGACTCGTCCTTGCCTTGTGTGCGATGCCTAATTTCCTCTAACAACTGATCGTCATAATTTGGTGGTAAGAACTCCAGTTTCAATTCCCTGACGAGTTCTGACCACGAATTAATGGAATGACCAATTTGTTGCAATATTTTTAACCGAATATGATTAGGATGATTTCTGTGACGAAATACTGAAAGACCGCGAACTATGGATTTTTCGAATCCAATTAAAATTATAAAACAAACGAATTAACAAAATTAAGATAGTAAAATGTGCAACCGGCACACGCGAAGAATATGATCGAATTAACAACTGTCAAAACGATCGAAGAAAGATGAGAAAAAAAAAGAGACAAGACAAAATACTGCAACAACAAACTACAACAACGATGCAGCCAACCGGCTAGTCAGCTGGGGTTGGGTTCGCCGAATTTGTTTTTTTTTTATGTGAATAAATAAAAAGAGAAGAATACTTTGGGTCGAATTGAATGAGTTTTTATTGCAAAAAAAGGTAAATAATTAAAGGGATAAAAAAAGTAAGTACAAGGGCGTACTTACGCTATAGGTTGGGCGCCAGGAAACTTTTATGGTCGTTTGCCTTGACCGGTGGCTGAAAATATTTCTCCAATAAATTGAAAGAAAACAAATGGGTTATAATTCCCTGAGGGGGACTTTAAAGATTTATTTAAAATTAAAACCCAGAATCTTTTCAAGAATAAATTTAATACAAAAAGGTAATTGTTCATAGAACAAATTAAGCAAATTAAAATAAAGAAAAAAGAACAGATAAAGCAAACAAAGAAAACCAAAGCCGCAAGAATGGACCGCTATCACCGGTCCCGAAATCAACCGTATAAAACAAACTACGTTAAAAGGGTCACGAGTCCCAAAATTACAGGGATTAACCACACGAAATCAAAGGCCAACCGAAAAGAATATTTTTAGCAATTTCCCACAAAACGAATTAGCAAAACTAAATTCCACTCTACTTATCTTTTGGATGTGTAACTCCTCTTTTCCTCTTCCTCTTCCTTTTCCTGCTACTTTCCAATTTGCCCCATTCTGGCGATTACTTTCTTAAAAGAATGACTCCTTCCCCAAACAATTTTCAATCACTTTTTTTAAAAATCACCAACTATTTCTATTAAACCTATTTTCAAAATTTTCCACTTTCTATAATTCTTCTTTTTCTTCTTCTCAAAATTTTTTTAAACCTCTTTCGGCTCTAACAGTCAACCAAGAAGTGGTTGTTTTTGCCTAGCCTTTTGTCTTTACCGGCCTCTCTCTCACGCACACATTCTCACACTCATACATATGGTTTTCGTGGAACTCTGTTACGGTTACACTCCGAGGTTGAGTTCCAACGAAACTATCTCTCACTCACACATTCAATGGATTCCCCAAGTTGTTGGTGTCGTCCCAAAACTTGACGAATCCAAGGCCGGAGCAAAATATATTCACAATAACAAATTTTGAGAAGAAAACAAAAAAAACTATAAAAAGTTGAAAACATAATTCTGAGCATTCTCTCAGCTACTCTACATTTCTAACTTTTTGAAAATTATTCGAGGAAGGAGAATATTTTCAATCACCAATTTTTAAATCTTTTCTGAGGAAATGAAGGAAGAAGGCAAATACTCAAATCAAACTAACGAACGCGCAATCTACTATTCGGTGGACCTTTGTGCAGATTTGGGGGAAATGAAGGGAATAGCGTTTAGCGTTCCATTCTTTTATGCGGTCGATGTTTATTAAAAGTTAGAGTTAAAGTTCAAAATTTTACGTTGGGCTCGTTGCCATGTTTAATAAAAGAAGTTAAATTAATATTTATGTTGTCTTGTTCAAAATCCACATTTAAGTGTGTGTGTATGTTTCCATCCCTTGACGATTCAGAGCTACCTTGCCCAGCTCATACGTAGGTGGCGTGCGAGTCTCCAGCCCGTCCGCTGGCTCAGCACGAAAGAATACAGATCGATGATCTATTTTGTCATCCTCCCCGAGCCACTCTCTAACTCCATGAGGACAACGGACGAAATTGAGGGTCGAAAAACGGGATTGGTTGGGGTAGAGGGGAAAACAGATAACAAGAGTTAGACTATGACCAAACAACATAGTCAGAAGAAAGTTTTAAGAACCAAATGAAGAGAGGTTTTTGTTGCGGTAAATCTTACCGTAACAAATTCCACCCTTACCTACTGAGGAGTTGAAACTGGCTTTCAGAAATGAAAGCCAAGTAACAAGGGGTAAGATAAAGGTTTTACAATACAATAATGGAATACATACACTACTATACAACACAACTATATAAAACTCAATCACTCCAGGTGAGAGTAAGCACATCACAGAGCTTGAAACTCTCAGTACCTCTTAGCGCAGCTCATCCGCTACGCGACTAAGGTACCTCGATTCGTACCTTTCTCGTCTACGAGGATGTACGTCCATGGCGATATACGTTTCTGAATTAGAAACGGGCCTACAAACTTAGGCGCTAACTTCGCCGAGTAGTAATTCGTTGCCTCTGATAGAGTAAAGTTTCGTCGCCAAACTAATTCGTTCGGGAGGAATTGAACATCTCTCCGATGAAGGTTATATGTTTTCGCTGCCTTCTTGGTTGCCGACTCTACCTTTTTCCCTATCTCTTCTCTAAGCTTCCAAAACTGTTCCCTAGTATCGTATAGTATAGTATTATCGCCCCTAACATACGGAATGGTGGTTAAGGATTCGCCTCCAAAAGTCACCATACCTCACCCAAAATTTGCGTAGTACGGCGATACACCTAAAACTTCATACTGGGCCGTGCAAATACTGCACGCTACTTTCGCCAACTGCGAATCCCAAGCCCTATGGTTTTCTGAAACATAAGCCCTAAGTGTAGTTTTTATAATCTGGTTTATCCGCTCTGCCGGATTGGCCTGCGCATGGTAATGCGCCGTAAACTTGATCGTCGAACCATAACTATCACACAAAGATTTCAGTTCCTTGCTCTTGAACTGTGGGCCATTATCACATACAACGAATTTAGGGACTCCGAATAACAAAAAGACATTGTCTTCTAATTCCTTACAAACAGATTTGGCCGTAGCAGACCTCAGGGGAAACAACAAAGGGAATTTAGTGAAATAATCTACGACAGTCAGAATATAGATAAAACCCCTACTCGATTTAGGAAGTGGACCAACCAAGTCCACGCAAATCATCTCCCACGGATTGGATACACCTTTCCTTTCCGTCATCAACCCAGCCGGTTTTTCATTAATTGGTTTCACGCTTTGACAGACTTTGCAATTTCTAACATATTTAGTGATATCTGACCTCATTTTGGGCCAGTAATATCTTTCTCCTATCCTAGCAAAAGTTTTCTTTACCCCCATGTGCCCTGCTAACGGATGGTCATGATTTTCTTCTAAAATCTTTTTTCTATCTTCCTTAGGTACGACTACTTTCCACTCACTATTGGTGTTGTGAACTACGGTGTAGTTTGCTTTCACAAACTTAAACAATTTTCCCTGCTCTACTCTCCAAGCTGCAAAAGACAATGGTTTCTTTTCCACATCTCCTATCATTTTCCCTATCCATGGATTGTTTGTGTGCTCTGAAATCCCAGCTAAAACCAGTACGCTTCGAGAAAGCATATCTGGCACCACATGATCTTTTCCCTTGCGATGAACAATGTCGAACTCGAACTGCTGCATACGTACAGCCCATCGAGCCAGCCTACCCGCTGGGTCCTTCAACTTGCTCAACCATATCAAAGAGTAGTGATCGGTAATGACCTTAAATCTCACCCCCTCCAGATATGGCCGCAACTTTTCTATTGCCCACAGAACAGCTAAGCACTCTTTTTCTGTGGTCGAATAGTTCCTCTCGTTTCTATTTAGTGATCTGCTCAAATAGCAAACCACTTTCTCTCCCTCCTCAAAATCCTGTGTCAAGACTGCCCCAATCCCGAAATCAGAAGCATCTGTCTGAACGACAAATGGCTTTGAAAAATCCGGACACGTCAAGATAGGTGCAGCAACAAGACATTCCTTAGCCTTTCTAAAACTTTCCTCACATTCCCTACTCCAATCAAACTTTTTATTCTTTTTTAAAAGATCCGACAACGGTTTTACCAAACTCGCAAAATTTGGAATAAATCTCCTATACCAGGACACCGTGCCGATAAAACTCCTAACCTGCTTTACATTCTTTGGCGATGGAATTCCTAACATACTCTCTATCTTTTCAGGGTCCATGTGTAAACCGTTTCTGTCTACGACATAGCCCACAAATTTTAGAGATGGCCTAACAAAATTACATTTTTCCCTACCTACTTTCAAACCTGCTTTAATTAATCTCCTAAAAACTTCATTCAAAATTTCCATATGCTTCTCAAACGTATCTGTCACGTTAATGATATTATCGAGATAGACGTATGGTTCTAACTCAGGCCCTAAAACAGTATCTGTAAATCTTTGCCATGTTGCAGGAGCATTATGCAACCCAAACGGCATCCTTAAAAATTGAAATAAACCCCTACCTGGAACCTGGAAGATGGCCGTAATATACGGAAGGGGGTATGCATCCCTAGCCGTAACCTCGTTTAACTTCCTATAATCTACACAAAATCTATACGTGTCATCTTTCTTCTTAATCATGACAATGGGAGAAGCCCATGGACTGTCAGATTTTTCTATCACCCCATCTCTAAGCATTTCTTCTAACTCTTTATCTATGAAAGACTGAACCACAGGAGACACCGGATAGTACCGTTGCTTGATTGGTTCAGTTTCCGTCCTAATTTTGTGCTCTACCATCTGTGTGCACCCTAAGCCTTCTGGCATATCTTTAAAAACATTTTCCAAAAAATTATCTAAGTCTTTCTTTTGTGTCTCGTTCAATTCCGTCAAATGATCCGCCATGGACATCGAAGCCAACGAACTTTGGTTCGAAAATGTCCATTCCCCTGATTTCAAATCCGAGACCACACCCGATAGAGCCCAAAAGTCTGCTCCTAAAATCAGTTTGTGGGGAAGGCGAGGAATAACGAGGCATTCTATAACAACCACCTGTTCTTTGATCCTAATTGGAAGTGAAACTACTCCTTCCACTCCAATACCTGCTCCATCCACTAAAATTACCCTACCTAAATTAGTTTTTACTAAATTAATCCCTAAATCTTTCAAAACTAGCCATCCGTCCCTGCCTATTATTGTGCGTGAGGCACCTGAATCTAATAGTCCTAACATATTGATTCCATAAATTTCAACACCAAGATACGGCCGTTGATCCCTACCATTTTGCTCGAGCGTGAAACCTAAATTAATTTCTGCCGACTGGTTACCAGTAGGCAACCTAACAGATTTTAACGGAACTCTCTTCCTACTGACCCGAAAGTTCGTCTCCCGTTTCCCGAACATTGTTGGCAGTTATTACGATTAACTCCAACCCTACCACAACCATAACAACGCCTAACAGCGGAACACCTATTTGCAAAATGGCCTTCTCCATTGCAATTGTAACACCTTACTGGCCCTGCACTACTATTTCGAAAAGGATTCCCTGTTTGTCCCTGCCGAACAATTTGGTTGTTTTCTGTAACAACCGAAACTGTTGGTATATCTAAACCTACGTATGCTAGATCAGGTTCTAGTTTCTACTATTTGGAGGGGGAACATACGACTCCACGTTTGCTCTCACTGCCTCCAAATCTCTACATAACGCTACTAAATCAGAAATACAATTTGGTCTAACCAAACCAAATTGCATCTGGTAGAAAGGTGTCAAGTTACGCTGAATCATTGTCAGCTTCCTCCGTTCTGATATTTGTTCGGAAAGCCTGCCGAACAAATTTTGAATCGTCGCCACATAGACACCGATGGACTCATCCTTGCCTTGTGTGCGATGCCTAATTTCCTCTAACAACTGATCGTCATAATTTGGTGGTAAGAACTCCAGTTTCAATTCCCTGACGAGTTCTGACCACGAATTAATGGAATGACCAATTTGTTGCAATATTTTTAACCGAATATGATTAGGATGATTTCTATGACGAAATACTGAAAGACCGCGAACTATGGATTTTTCGAATCCAATTAAAATTACACAACAAACGAATTAAAAAAATTAAGATAGTTAAATGTGCAACCGGCACACGCGAAGAATATGATCGAATTAACAACTGTCAAAACGATCGAAGAAAGATGAGAAAAAAAAGAGACAAGACAAAATACTGCAACAACAAACTGCAACAACGATGCAGCCAACCGGCTAGTCAGCTGGGGGTGGGTTCGCCGAATTTGTTTTTTTTTATGTGAATAAAAAAAGAGAAGAACACTTTGAAAATGTTTCTTCAATAAATTCAAAGAAAACAAATGGGTTATAATTCCCTGAGGGGGACTTTAAAGATTTATTTAAAAAATGTCTGGGAAACCTTGGCTTCCGCCTGGATTAAAACCCAGAATCTTTTCAAGAATAAATTTAATACAAAAAGGTAATTGTTCATAGAACAAATTAAGCAAATTCAAATAAAGAAAAAAAGAACAGATAAAGCAAACAAAGAAAACCAAAGCCGCAAGAATGGACCGCTATCAGCGGTCCCGAAATCAACCGTATAAAACAAACTACGTTAAAAGGGTCACGAGTCCCAAAATTACAGGGATTAACCACACGAAATCAAAGGCCAACCGAAAAGAATATTTTTAGCAATTTCCCACAAAACGAATTAGCAAAACTAAATTTCACTCTACTTATCTTTTGGATGTGTAATTCCTCTTTTCCTCTTCCTCTTCCTTTTCCTGCTACTTTCCAATTTGCCCCGTTCTGGCGATTACTTTCTTAAAAGAATGACTCCTTCCCCAAACAATTTTCAATCACTTTTTTTAAAAATCACCAACTATTTCTATTAAACCTATTTTCAAAATTTTCCACTTTCTATAATTCTTCTTTTTCTTCTTCTCAAAATTTTTTTAAACCTCTTTCGGCTCTAACAGTCAACCAAGAAGTGGTTGTTTTTGCCTAGCCTTTTGTCTTTACTGGCCTCTCTCTCACGCACACATTCTCACACTCATACATATGGTTTTCGTGGAACTCTGTTACGGTTACACTCCGAGGTTGAGTTCCAACGAAACTATCTCTCACTCACACATTCAATGGATTCCCCAAGTTGTTGGTGTCGTCCCAAAACTTGACGAATCCAAGGCCGGAGCAAGACATATTCACAATAACAAATTTTGAGAAGAAAACAAAAAAAACTATAAAAAGTTGAAAACATAATTCTGAGCATTCTCTCAGCTACTCTACATTTATAACTTTTTGAAAATTATTCGAGGAAGGAGAATATTTTCAATCACCAATTTTTAAATCTTTTCTGAGGAAATGAAGGAAGAAGGCAAATACTCAAATCAAACTAACGAACGCGCAATCTACTATTCGGTGGACCTTTGTGCAGATTTGGGGGAAATGAAGGGAATAGCGTTTAGCGTTCCATTCTTTTATGTGGTCGATGTTTATTAAAAGTTAGAGTTAAAGTTCAAAATTTTACGTTGGGCTTGTTGCCATGTTTAATAAAAGAAGTTAACCCTTAAAAAGATTATTTTTGAGTATTCAAGTCGAGAAGAATTTAAAAGAAGGAAAAAAAAAATCGAGGAATAGTAATTTTATAGGAAAAGTTGTCGAGGAAATTTTAAAGAAGGAAAAATTAGTGTTTCGAGGTGCGGAGTAGTTTAAGGAAAAAGAGGAAATCGAGGTGATAGAGGAAAGGAGGCGGATAGGTGATCCGCAGACAGATAAAAAGATAAGTAGAGTGGTTCTTGTTGATTTAATTCTTTGTGTGTCGATTCGTATAGTTTTCTTTTGTTGATCGTTTCTTTTTTTGCTTTATTTGAATTTGGTCCAAGTTATTTGTGGGACACGGTATTTTGTTTGTTAACGGCCCAATTTCTTTGTGTTTGCTCGTGGCTTTACGTTTCTCCGTAAGCCTCTTTAAAAATCCTGTAAAAATCTATATTTTCGAAAAAAATTTGGGTTTTAATCCCTGGGTTTCGGCTCAAAGGTTTCCCAAATAAAAACAGTTGAAGTCCCCATCTGGGCATATAAAATTTGTGTTTTATTTTTAGTTCTTTTACTTGCTTTCGTTTATTTGCTCTGGTCATTTAAAATTAGTTTTGGAATTTACTAATTCTTAGTTCGTAAGAGAATTCCTGGCGCCCACTTTAAGTACAAGTACACCCTGTACTTACACTTAACATTTTATCAATTTTCTTTTTATCACATTTTATTAATCGTATCCGATTAATAAAATCATTTTTATTATTTAACCCACCCCATTGCTGAGCTACTGGGGCGCAGCACTCTATGTGTTGTCAGTTGTGCGAATTATTAAACGCACCCATCGGTTGACAGTTCGTCATCGTCATCGTTTTCGTTGTTTCTGCGGCGCACGCAGATCGGTGGTTTTAATTGTTTTATCAATTGTTTCGTTTATTTGGATTAAAAGAAATCCATTGAAATCGCGGATTGTAGTTCCGCCATCATAAAGTAAAAATTCGAGTTAAATAATTTCACAACATTTGTACACAGTATGTACTATAATAGAGAATAGACGTATCCAAAGTTTCGTGCGGCAAAACATTTATTTAACATTGTTTTAAATATACAATACAACCCAAATTGCAGGGATATAGCAAAAGTTACGTGCGAGTATCGATCTGAAATTAATGCAAAGTTTAAAATCTTAAGTTTAAACGTAAAAAACAATAAATCAAATATATCGCCTTTGTTACTCTCGCAAATTTTTACATTTCTTAAAATCTAAAAGTGTCGTTATTTTGCTCTCTGTGTGAATGGCAGGTAAAACGCGGTTTGCCAGTTACGAAAAAGATGACCAAAAAGCCAGTAAAGAAACCCCAACTGGGAAAAAACAAGAGAAGTTAACGAAACCAACTGCTTCCAAAACCTTATCAGAGAATCCATTTCCAACCACTCCAATACCATCAGGCTCCAAAAACTCAGAGAAATCAACATTCACTCCCAAGACCAACACTTCAACTTTACCAGCAACAAATAACTCAGAGAGCAGGATAAACCCATCAAAAATTCCACCTTCCTCTACCGAGATGGACATCATACTGAAAAACTTGACTGAAGATATCGTTTCACGAATTTCAAAACAAATAAATGATCTCCGAACCGAGTTTATCTTACGATTCGAGCAAATAGAAAAAAGTCTTTTTTCTCACGTCAGAAAAGCCGAACAATCGATTCAGTTACTCAAAGAGAAAGTTGCAAAAATTGAATCCCATCATTTTGACACTTCACACCTTTTAAGAGAAGTAGCTGATCTACAGAAAAGATGCGACACATCTGAACGCAAGGAAGTTGCAGCCGATGCTGTTCTATTTGGCATACCCGAACTAGAAAATGAAGACATAATTTCAATTGCCAAGAAAATTTGCGACACCATCGACTGCGCACCTCCCACACTGAAAGCTGCTTTTCGATCAAAGAGGAGAAACAATAACAACAGAAATGAACTCCCCGCACCTATAATATTGAAATTTGGATCCCCACACGAAAGAAATTCCATTTTAAAATCTGTTGCTCTTTTTCATAAAACGAACAAGAGACGACTGCGATTGAAAGACATTGGTATCAAGACGCAAGGGAAAAATAACCACAACATCTACCTACACGGCCGCTTGACATCACAAAATCGATCTCTTCTCCATCAAGCAATGCGTCTCAAGAGAAGTGGAGCTCTTTTCAATGCACACGATCTGGTTCTGTTTTCGTCAAGGAGAGTGCAGATGGGGAATCAATCCTCATACACAACGATGCAATGTTGAATGCCATCGCTGCCGCTACGATAAACGAACGAACGAAGAAGGAAGAGAAAACAACAGCCCATCAACATGATTAACCAAAGTACTTTATGTATCTTATTATTTTATTATTTTCACTTATCTTTTACTAATCTATCTATTCTTTTTTTCATTTTCTTTTTCCTTTTATTCTATTGCTTTCATATTAATTATTTATGGCTATTTGTCTGTAATAACTATTGTAAAAGTAGTTGTTTTGATGTATTTAATACTTTGAGCAGAGAATATCAATTACCAAGAAGCCAATCTTTCATACGTTTCACCCTCCAAAACCCATTTGTTTACATTGTTGTATTTGTAATTTCACTTCGTGTCGATGAATAGATATGAATTGCAACAACAATGTAACGCGGTGAGATTTATTTGTTTTGACAGCTCAGTTTTTTTTCTTTGAAAATTGGAAAAATAATTTGAGAATTTTACTTCGGCTGATAGCAAAAACATCGATGTGAAATTGTTTAATTAATTTAAAGTGCACAAGCAATTGTAATTGTCAGTTAATATTCATCCACGATTATAATAAAATACAAAAACTGAATCCATAAAATGTCTTCAATCACACAGATTTCCAAATATCTTCAATGCATCTCGCATATTATACAGGGTGGCCATTTCTTCATCCAGAATAATTTTAAAATTATTGTTGGATATATTCTAAGGAAAAAAATAGTTAAGAAAAATAAGAAATAAAAGAATAGTTTTTCTGCAACCTGACACCAGAACTTTAGTTTTTTTGTTTAAACTCCACTAAACTGTCAATTTACAATTTATAAGTATTAAAGTTGATGTCAGGTGGGTTTTATTATCTTCTTTCGGGATTCGGGTTTTGATCTGGATTTGACTTTAGTACAAAAAAGAAATAATTAGGAGTTTTCAAAATCGTTTTCGTAGCACGTGTTAAAAGTAAATCCAGCCCTCTTTTGCAGATAATAAAACAGCAATAGCTATTTTTAATTTGAGTGTTTAATAGGAGTACTGAATACTTATTACTGAAATTTTACTTCATACTATAAAAAAATGAAATAGTTTAAACAAATACATTAACTTTTTTTAAGTTTTAAGTTGTATAATTATTTTTTTTTTTAAATGATTACGAAACAACTTAATTAGAAAAATTGATTCGAGAATGGTTTTAAGAAATTTAAGCATGACCTTCTAGCTGTTGTCTTATTTTTTAGTTATTTTCATTTTAAATATATTTGGTCGTAAAATTCAAAAAAGTTAATTAAACAAAAATAAAGAGCAAAACATTGCAAGTTGCAAGTTAGTAGTGCCGTTGATTTTCAATTTTTTTTTTTTAAGAAAGTAACTACTCTTATCTAAAAGCGGATAAATAATCCCCCCTTCCCATACGATTTTTTTTTAATATCATTTCATAAATTATCCTGCATGAAATAGGGAACACCATGTATTTTGTTTTGTTTTGACATCTAATTGACAGACCGAGGTGAATAATTTTGACCACGGGACGTGTTCAACAAATAGAAACCCAACTAGGGCCAGGTTCACATTAGGTGTGTTTTTTCCTTGTCTGAATGAGCTTGGACGAAAAAAACGACGTCGGGGCTAAACAATGCTCCGTGGTTCAAAAAATTTTTAATCCATCAATTTCTGTAGATTAACTGGGTTTTAATGATGATTTAGGTTTCATGTAAGTTATAAAAGTCAATTACATGCTTGAACCACCCTCAGTTAAACCACAAAATCAGTGAGCTAAAAGTGCGGAGCTATGGATCAAAACAATAACCCTGTTCAATTAATACGAACACATATCGTTAAATAAATACATAGATAGATATAATAGATTAATTAATAAATACAAACCTAAAGCATTTTGGCTTACAGTAATGAGAAATAATAGAAATATGCTCGGGTGACAAACTGAATTAAAATTATAAAATGGCTAGTAGCTCCTAGCATGACCATGTTTACTAGTATAATCAAAATAGGAATGAAGTAAAACAAACTAAAGGCTCTCCCAAGCCAACGCCAACAAGGAGTGACGATGAATTTTTGTTGTTGTTAAGTATTGTCTATGTTTTTGTCATATTTTGTACTATTGTGAATGATTCACTGCGAATCAATCGGTATTCGTGTTGGTTTTGGAGAACCTTAATACTACGTTTTCGTTAGACCAAATGAGGAAATTTCGTTGAAAATTTTCAAATTTGATACGAAATCATCTCATTTTCCACACAAATTCAAATTTCGAAATGAGATAATTTCAACCAAACTTGCACACAATTTTCTAGGAAATTAAGTCAAAACCTAACGAACACACCGAATTGGGCACATTTTGAATAGCTCTGAAAAGATTTTGAACGAAAATGTTAAAACTGAATTAAAAAATTAACAACAAAAAGTGATTTACAGGCAGGGTTGAAACTCAAAAAATGAAATGAGCTGTCAAAAGAAATACCAATTTACAGATGAAAACACTTTTTCTGTAATATGCAAAATTACCTCATTTGGGCTCTTATGAAAACGGTTAAATATGCATTATATTAATATTATCATTATTAATAACCAATTGATCAAAAACTATAGGGCTCATTGTAGAGTTATTTAATCCAATATTCAGTAATTTTAACTAATTAATTAAAACTGGTTAGCTGATGCTCGACGATTATTAATGCAAAACTATATTTGCCCACAAACAAGCAAATAAACAGACCATAATGCAATATCTGTAAGACCATCTCTTTAATCCCGGTTTTTCGTCACAAATTTCGACTCGACTCCGCTCCTCGAACGAGATCTAGTCAAATCAAGCTCATTTCGACTCAACCCAGGCTTACAAAAAATGACGCGAGCTTCAAGCAGGTTTAACAACACATATAAGCGTAGTATATATGCAAAATTTTAGTTTGTGAATATCTTTTTTCATTTCGCAAAATTATTTAAAACTTTCTACTTACTCACTGTAAGTTATTTTAATAAATTTTCTACAATTCCTTATACATTTCGGGAGTTGAAAAGAAAAAAAAAACAGAAAAGACAAACTGTTTATCGAAAAAAAAGTAACTAAAGATATTTATTTTCCAGACAGGCGGGAATTAGTAAAAAGCGACTACAATTTACATTTAAAAAAAAAACCACAACTTATTTTCATAAGGTCCGGTCAGCACTATATATATAATTTCTCCCTTTTTTATTCTTTTTGAACAAGCCCATTGCAGCCCAAGTGAATTTCAAAATAACTGAAGATTTTCAAAAATAACCGACATATTCGTGGTGGGTCGATGCCAACTGTCTATGTGTGCGAATAGATCAGTGGTGGGTCGATGCCAACTGTCAATGTGTGCAAAAACCTAGTGGTGGACTTAGCCCAACTGTCTATGTGTGCGTGTTTCAGTTTGTAGGCAAAGCCGGATGACAGCCAAGGATTGGCTTCTTGGTAATTGATATTCTCTGACTTTGAGTATGTTGCTAGTGTCTCGTTGTATAATTACTCGCTACAGAGTTGAATGTGGGTTCCATTGGCAGCTACAGTGACGGTATACTACGATCAATGGTTAGAATTTTAAGCCATCGCGTGGAAGGGTTCCGGGTTATTCATATAAATGCTCAAAGTTTGATGCTGAAGATCGACGAGTTTAGATATTTGTTTGAAAATTCTGGAATTGACGCGATTTGTATTACAGAAACATGGTTTTCGGTAGACATAAAAGACGCAGCATATTCCCTCAAAGGATTTAATCTTTTCCGTTCCGATAGATTAGACCGGGGGGGTGGTGTTGCGATCTATGTCAACGAGAACCTTGCTTGTAAAAAAAAATTGTTTCGCCGTCGGATTCTTCTTGTGAGTACATTTTTATAGATATAATAGGTGAGGTTAGTAATCTACTTTTAGGAACCGATATACAATCTCATGCAGCAAATTACTATTAGTTCATCAAATGTAATCATATGTGGGGACTTCAATAGCAACTTACTAATTGATAACAGATTCTTTTGATCTGCATTCTGTAAATTTATCTGTACCTACGCATTTTACTATGACTTCAAGTACATTAACCAACGGGATCAAGCTTACAGAAGGTGGATACTTTTTCGGGTGGAAGAACTTTATAGAAAATATAAGTCTCTGCGAAATAAAGTTGTTCTTGAAGTAAGAGCTGCCAAAGAACAACACTATTCCAAGCAACTAAATATACATTCATTCACGACCAGTGTTTAAAAACAAAATCGATATAGACGAACTTAACCGTGTGTTTTTAACTACTCCAAACAATGCCACTTCAAGAGAATATGAACTTTTTACTCTTTCATCCGTGTCCCTAACGGACTCCTCATTTAGTTTTTCTGGTGTAAGCAATATTGAAGTCGTTGAAAGCTTTCTCTCAATAAAGTCCAGTGCTGTAGGGGTTGACGACGTTAACCCGATATTTTTAAAAGCTATATTGCCAATGCTACTACCGTACCTTACACATATATTTAATACTATTCTCACAACAGGAATTTTCCCACAGAAATGGAAATTAGCTAAAATTATTCCAATTCCTAAAAACTCTCTTTGTGACGAATTTAGACCAATCTCTATTCTTCCATTTTTGTCAAAAGTATGCGAGCGTATCATGCAAAAACAATTAAATGACCTTATAAACCGTAACAAATATTTAGTACCAATCCAATCAGGCTTCCGTGCTCAACACAGCTGCACCACTGCACTTATTAAAGTTATTGAAGATATAAGGGCTGAGCTTGATAATGATAATGTTTTATTTTTGGTTCTTTTAGATTTTTCCAAGGCTTTTGACTTGGTAAATCATACCGTGCTCATGAATAAGCTGCGGCAGAGATTCAACATATCTTCAGAAGCAATAAAATTACTATTGTCGTACCTAAGTAATAGAAAGCAAGCCGTGTGTCTAGATAATAGTCTTTCTGAGTTTCTTCCGATACTTCAAGGTGTTCCTCAGGGCTCCATTTTATCTCCTCTTCTTTTCTCGCTGTATATAAACGAAATCGCTTTTATTATTCCCGATGCATCAAAGCACTTCTATGCTGATGACATCCAAATGTATAGAAGCTGCCCTTTGGGATTAATCGAAAACTGTATCGTCAACATCAATCAGGATCTCGAGCAAATTTCTAAGTGGGCATCTAGTAATTATTTGGCTCTTAACCCGAATAAATGTAAGTGCTTAATTATTTCAAAAAAAGTACTGGATCTGTCATACTTTCCACCAATTATGCTCAATGGTACTGTATTAGAGTATGTAAATACTTCAAGGAATCTTGGTGTGGTTTTTAATAGGACCCTAACATGGAATGACCATATAAACTCAATAGTTGGTAAAACCTACGGAACTCTTAGAACATTATGGACTGCCCAGAATTTCACGCCGATCAATATAAGAATTCTGCTCGCGAAGACTCTAGTTATACCAATTCTTACCTACGGATGTGAAATCTATCATAACTGCGATGTCTCCAGCAAAAACAAACTTAAAGTAGCCTTCAACAGTACCATTAGATATATTTATGGATTGAGAAGGTATGACCATGTTTCCCATTTGAGGCGGAGTCTCTTAAAAATGTCTTTTGATAATTTTGTCAAATTTCGAACACTGCTATTACTTTTTAAAATCCTAAGTACACGTCAACCAAAATATCTTTACGAGGAACTCTGGTTTTCAGTATCAAGCTGATCACCATGTTTGATTCTCCCTCGTTTTTCATGTCTAACTTCAGAAAGACAATTTTTCATAGCTGCCTGTTGCCTGTGGAACTCACTTCCAACTAGCTTGCGAGCGCTGAGTAACATACAACAATTTCAAAAACGTCTACATGACTTCTTTTCTAATCAAAACGACTAACTTATTCTTTACAGACACTTTACCTCTTTTATTTTATTTTTTTTTCTTCTTTCTCTTTTATTTTCCTTCTTTATCACTTCTTTAGAAATTTAAAGCATACAAAGTTGAATATCATAAATTTACCTTTTCTATTTGCAGTTTTTTTGTACATACATACATACATATAATTTATATTGCCTTTTCAATTTTTCAATTTAATTTTTTCTATAAAGTATAAATTATTATATTCCTAACTTATATTTACCAATAACTTATATTTTATTTGTTGTTTATTCACAAACTTTCACTATTTTATAAGATTTATCTTAATGTGTTAGTATCAATTATACAAATTAATAAACTAAACTAAACTAAACTAAACTGAACCTGATACACTTCCTTGTGGTACCCCAGCCACTATTTCTTTGAAATCAGAATAGTCATTTCCGTGTCTTACACGAAAAAGTCTTTCATTTAGATATCCGTTTAGAATGTTGTAAAGTCCTTCAGGCAGAACTTGTCTTAATTTGAATTTGAGGCCCTCGTGCCACACCTTGTCAAACGCCCGCGACACGTCCAAAAAGACAGTCGAACAGATCAATTCTCGAATGCTTGCTTCTAAATCCGAACTGATGTTCAGGTATTAATTGTTTCTCTTCTATTATCGGTTGCAGGCGCAGGAGTAGTATTCTTTAAAAAACTTTTGATATAATAGGAAGAAGCGAAATCGGCCTGTAAGATTTCTTTTCGTGAGATGGTTTGCCAGGTTTCAATACCATTATGACTTCCGCAACTTTCCATTGGCTCGGAACATATTCTAACCTTAGAGTGGTATTTATTATGTAAAGGAGGTTAATAAACCCTTAACGAGGGAGCATTTTTAAAATCTCTGCCGTTATTAAGTCATATCCTGGAGCTTTGTTGGACTTAAGCTTCTTTATTTCTCTTTTTAATTCAGCAAGTGTAGCATTTCTCGTTATGTAGCTTTCATTTGAGGTAAAATTTATATTTATATTTTCGTTGAGTTCTTGCCCATCAAACAGCTTAAATGTTTCCTCTTAGTAATCGGCGAATACCGTCGCTTTTTCTTCACTTTTAGCCCATTCATTTTGGCTTTTCTTAGCTTTGGATTTTTCGTTGTTTTTATAGCTTTCCAAAGTGAGTAGTTGGATTCTTTTGCCGCTGTCAAGGTAATTTTCAACTTCAAGGTTTTTGAAATCTGATATCGCCGTTTTTAGCATATTACTCAAGCGATTTAAATGAGCTTTGTGTTGAGGAGCACGGGTTTGCTGCCATTTTTTACGTGCTTTTCGTTTCTCTTTCACTAAATCTTTTACTTCTTGCGGATATTTAATATCTTTAAGGCGAGGCAATAGCCTTTGATAAGGTGTGTTATCCCAAGCTGCTTTTTGTATTATATGAACAAAGGCATCTACTGCAGTAGTATAAACTAGAGGGTACGAGAACACCGGCATCACCGGCATCACCCTAGAGGGTACGAGAACACCGGCATCACCGGCATCACCCTAGATGGTACGAGAACACCGGCATCACCGGCATCACCCTAGAGGGTACGAGAACACCGGCATCACCGGCATCACCGGCATCACCGGTACCACTGGTACCAATTTGGGTTCTGATCTATGAATGCCGGCAATTAAGATTTACGATTATAATACGTGCATTGATATATCAAGACCCTGATACATCGTTACCATCATGTCACTCATCTGACTAATAGGACTTGACCATCTACATATATCTATTGCTTTAGGATTTTTCCTGGATTGAGGTGATAATTAGTGTAACAAAAGCCTAATACCTCACTACCATCATATCATTCATTCGTCTAATAGGACTATACCTCCTTTATCTATTGCTTTGCTAGCATCATGTCAATCATATTACTAAACCCTGTCCCTTATCATTAAAATCCTGAAAAATGGTCCAAGGGTTATTTTTATTGCGGAATACAAATGTACGTCAATAAGGTCAACACATTATTTTATCTATAGGGATGGATGCCGACAATTAAAATATACATTCATGATGATCGCAATACATAAATTTATCCAACTGCTTCCTTATTTAGATACACCGATGATATCCCAAGTGTCAACAATACAAATTTATGATAAGGTTAACTGCATGAATGAATGCGGGGGGGGGGAAACTCTATTGTTCTACTATTAGCAATCAATACGATATAAGCATACATTATTACCTCAATACTTCTTTTAATTAGTTACTTTTCACCCCAAAGAAACCTTTTGCAATGTGTAATACGATATTTAGGATCATACGAGTATCCTGTATATGACTACTTTCCTACCCTTAATAGCAAATGAATAAACATAGAAATGTTATGATATTCCTATATTATTTTGAAGTGGTGATGTAAATTAAATGGAATGAGCAAATCTTGAATAATAACACATTTTTTTTTTTTTTTTTATAATATTATATTTTATTTATATATTTTCTGGTTTTATTTTTAGGTTTACATTGAAAAATAAAAAAAAAATAATAACAATCCTTAGACAATTCTGTTAACAACTTGGTCAAGTGGATTGTATTCAATAATCCGATCATGAAGCATGAGGCAGTAAGCTGAAGTATTTGCAGGAATGTTTTTTGATGTTCTCATCTCCAAGCGTATATCGATAGGTCCTGTTTTCAAAGCCTCATTTTGATGTCTGCAGTCTATAACAAAAATTGGAGCACGAGATTTAAATAGATCCCAAAAAAGCAAAGGTTCAGTGTTGGTTTTATTGTAGTAAGTTCTTTGAAAATCCGTATACATTTTGTAGAACAAGCTATATCTATTTCTCTCGAAAGAAATATTAAGATATTCATGAGGATATACATCAGAGTTTAAATACACTTTTAAGTCTGTTAAATCACAATGGTCAAACGTTGTAGGATCAGCAGATATTTTTTTATTTTTTGCAGTTTGTAGTGCAAATACAATGTATCGAGGTTTTTCTATTTGCGTTGTTGTTTTAACGTTCCAGATGTGATGGTCAGAGCTTGATAACATGGGATACTCATAGAGACCCCAGTTTCGAAAAGCAATTTTCATAAAACTATTTGCATTTATAGATTTATATAGATTTAATTTCATCGAATCTGATAAAGTCATGTGTGGTACTCTCCACTGTATCGTATGTAGTTTTACTTGTACATTTTCATCAGTTGGGGGGATTATAGAACGTAAAATTCACGTTCACGTTAGAACGTAAAAACGTAAAATTCACGTTCACGTTAGAATGTAAAATTCACGTTCACGTTAAAACGCCAAAACGTAAAATTCGCGTTAAAACGTAAAATTCACGTTTACGTTAGAACGTAAAAACGTAAAATTCACGTTCACGTTAGAACGTAAAATTCACGTTCACGTTAAAACGCAAAAACGTAAAATTCGCGTTAAAACGTAAAATTCACGTTTACGTTAGAACGTAAAAACGTAAAATTCACGTTCACGTTAAAACGCAAAAACGTAAAATTCATGTTAAAACGTAAAATTCACGTTCACTTTAAAACGTTAAAACGTAAAATTCACATTCACTTTAGAACGTAAAAACGTAAAATTCACGTTCACGTTAAAACGCAAAAACGTAAAACTCACGTTAAAACGTAAAATTCACGTTCACGTTAAAACGAAAAAACGTAAAATTAGCGTTTACGTTAAAACGCAAAAACGTAAAATTCACGTTCGGAACGCAAAAATCACCATAGGAAACTGAACAAAATCATGAACAGAACATGATGTTTAAGAGTTAATTTTTTCAGAAAGGTGGTCAGAGAAAAGAATCGTTAGGTAAAAAGTCATGTTAATTTTTTTAATATTGTTTTATTTTTTAATTAAATTTTAATATTTAATATTTTATATTTCATTTTCAAGTTCTATTCGATAATGACCCCAAGCTAGTGTATTTATATTATTAGTACATATAAATCTTTTGTCATCAGAACAACTTAAACTTAATTTGTTTATACATTAGGTGTATATAGTATGGTGTTTAGATCTAAAGTTCAACATTTTACTATAGAAGTTTTGTTTATGTAGCAAACAGTCTCTGTAATTTTGTAAAGACATTTTTTTACAGCTGCTGATTTAACACCCTTAGCCTTTTTTATTAGTACTGCATCTTCTATGTCTATACTATACATTTTAGCTCTTAATCCTATAAATTCCTTCATTATTCTACCATTATTTTCATCCTTCATAAATCCTAACTTTTTCACATTGAGCTGGGCAATACCGTAGCGGTTTTGGGGTGGATAGTCTGAAGTATCAAATTTATCTATTATATCATTTCTTATATCATTGTAAAAATCATCTGTTCTTATTTTATAAATAAATGAATCGGTATCCATGTAGGCCAGATGTAGGTTGTCATTAAATTTAGGTTTCATGTATGCATCATGAAAGTCGTACATTTTATACTTTGAAATCTCCAAAACACAAAAACCTTAGTATATAGGCTTATTATATACACTGTGAATTCGTTTTAACTGAATAGCAGCCATGGTTTCCGAAAATTCTAATATGCTATGAAAATTAGGTTTAGCTATAAGAGCGCGACTACCGAGATGGGTACCTTTGCTTTCTATTGAATCGACAATTCGAACATCTTTTCGTTTGTCTACATTTTCCATAGTTTTTCCGAATACAGTATTATTGCAAAGTTTACGCTGATCCTTTTCAAACTTTGTGGTGGCTTTTTTTCTTAGTTCATTGTTTAAATCAATATATTTTTTAAGCCATTGAGATTGTTTGAATTGCATAAGGTTACGACACGGTGGGGTGATAGAATCGTAGCGGATCTTGGCGAATATACGGTAAGATACAATTTTTCTTGTTCTGCCTCCTTTATACAAAATACTTGAAAACTATTTGTTCGCACAAATAGTAAAAATTATAAAAGATAAAACTAAGATATAAATTTTTAATTTTTTCAAATTTTTATTTGTTAAGTAAAACACAGTGAACATGTAGGTGTGATGACTAAAATGCAACTAAAAACTATGATATTAATCTGCCAAAAGGTTTGCTTAAGGCAAAGCCAAAAAACGGTATTAAATGTAATGAATTCTCAGCGCGTGAGGCAAGACCTTGAATTTTAGTTATATTTAGATCATATTTCGTCTGGTCTCACGCTGCTGAGGGAGTTGGATGGAAATTGAATTGTAGGAAAGGTATGAAAATGGAAATTGGAGTAATTAAATTGACAAAAAATAATAAAAGTATATTTGGTGCCTTTGTGGGAAGTGATAGGAAATCATTTCCCACCGCGTCAGCTTTTAATTCAAAGCCGTGTGACAAAACATTGGTCAGGTTAAATTTTTCTACATTTAATTTATTCTATTTTTAACATACTCCCCCCCTTTGAGGGATCTTATCTCTCGAAATTCTAAAATTGCGTTTCTATTTCAAAACGAGGAGCGTTTCCTCTAGGAAGAACGTTCCTCCTAGGAAGAGGTTTGGGCCTTCTTTTTTTTAATAAGGTAAATATGATGAATGCTATCATTGATATAAATAAGATGAAGCTGAATCCATAGTGATGGTAGTCGTGCATATTTATATCATTAACCCCTATATCCTTGCCTAAATCCTTAGCTAATTCATTTATTTGGTTCTTTATATTCTGTATTTCTGTATTCGTCTCATTGCTGGAAGATGTAGGGAGACTGACTAATTCATTTGATAGTTTTGTTTTGATTGCCTCTGAAATTTTAACTAAGGGAATAAATGAATTTTTTAAGGTGGTATTGCTCAGAACTCGCCCATTTATAACTAGATGTGGAAGTTTTAATGTGCATGGTCTTAGAAACTCCAACAAACCACTGCCAAAGATGGTTATGCTCTTCGTTATTCTTTCACAAACTAGTAAACCAGTTACTGTGTCCTCAAGAGCAAATATCCAGCTATTTGCCTCTCTAAGACTGATCCATTGATCGTGAAGAATACATTTTTTTAGAGAGCAGTAACTTAGAGCATTCTCCAAGTGATTCAGTAATGAAACTTCACAATTATTACTGCCTTGATGGATCATTGTTGGCAATTGTTGGTTACAAATAAAATGTCTAGTTGAAAGCAACTGACAAGATAATAATTGGTTTTCTGTTAATGCAAAATACCTTTCTCTCGTTGGAGTGACTGCCAGATACTGGGATGATAGTTCTATTATGAAACTTGAATTATTTTGAAATATGGGAAAGGGAATTAAATTGAAAAGCTGGAATTCTTGGTTATCCACCAAAGGAATCATCATTTCAAATATTATTGAGTCATTAAGACTTCGTCCCTTGATAGATGAAAGCTTAAAAATATCTAATATAGATGCTGTGGGAATGTTAAGATGAGACGGGAGATTGTTCCTAATGATTTGGAGTTGTTGGGTAAATTGGGAAGGCGAAATAAAATGAGGATTCATTTTGGCATTGTTAAGGCTAAGGAGAATGTCAAGTAATGTATCTTGCACCATCTCCAGATTTGTAACTGATAGAATCAAATACGATGTTAACGCAGAAAACCGCTGATTAACATCAATTATTTCTTGATGCTTTTCAATGACGTTTAATGATTTTTCGAAGATAGTTTTTAAACCTTGATATTGCTGACTTATTTGGAGATTGCTTCGATTAAGTAGATTTACTGTTGCGTCTGCTATTGAGCTTTGTTTTTTAAAGAGATGTACAAGGTGTTGTTCATCTTGGTTGACCAATGAAATTTGATGATGTATGTCCTTAGCATCATCTTGATCCAATACTCCAAATAAACTATGTGCTACATTTCCGATAAAATCGAAAGGAGATCTAGCAATTCTTATCCGTTTGCTATAAGATGTATGATAGTTATGAATGAGATCATTATTCGAATCGATAACATTTACTCTATGTTTGAGTGCGGTGAGTGTAGGCAAACAAAACGGATTAGTTTTCAAATCATCTAAACAGATTGTATCCATTCTCTTCAGGTATGTTTTCACTTCTCCTAACTCTAACCAATACGATGACAAATTATAAAAGATATAAATGTTCCAAAAGCTGTTAACAGTGCTAGCACTACCTATATCCTCAAAATAAATGCCTGTGGAATTGTTAAATTTTGTAATCCTTATTGGTTCACTTTCTAAGGAGGCTGCTAAAGGAAGCAATAGCAGCATTAAACATAATAACGATGTCATAGATTTACCAAAGAATCTTCCGCTTCTTAATTTCATTGAAGGTTCATTTTTTACTGGGGGCTCTGGACTTTGTTCTCGTTCTTCTTCATGATCAAGTGGTAAAGGGCATAGATTTTGAATTGCTCGTTGATATGTTCCTGTTTCCGTTCTTACATGTACCACTCGCACTAACCCATCAGACACCTTGACAACTTCGACTACACGCCCAAGCTTCCATTTCATTGGAGGTTGGTGTGCATCTTTTAAGACAACCATTGCTCCGGGTTCTAGATTTTGGGATTGCACCTTCCACTTTAACTTCTGTTGAAGAAGGTGGAGGCCCGAGTAGCACAGACGGGTTTTCATTTGGTAGATATAACTCCAGTAAAACAATCAAGTTGTTGTCCATTTATTTCAGAAACATATTCTGGTACAATTTTGTAACCCAAATAGCCGCATTTCGCCTTTAATTTACAACAAACTTGTAGTAATTGGGTTTTATAGAAGTTAAATTTTGTCGTTTCTCAGTTTTAAAATTGTTATTTGAACTAAGAAATGTTACATGTAACTTAATCTTACAATTGTGCAACCATAATTGAACTCGAAGATGAGCTTTACTAATATTTTACTAATATTGCAGAAATGCTTATGCAAGGATACTTTGTTACATATAACATAGCTAAAACAAGAAACAAGAGTTTAAAACAAATTACAATAACTTGAATAATGTTTTTTGGAAGTTGCTATTACTATTACTTTAACTTCTTCTGTTCAGTTATGTTGTAATATAATGAGAAATAATGTTTCCGAAAACATTATAAAAGTTTCTGAAAAGTTATTAATCAAATTCTTTTAAAATGTATAATATCTTTGAGATGTTATAAAAAAGATAAACTTCAAAGTATTGAAGAAAATCAATAGTCTAATATTGTGATTGAAAATACGATTTTTAGTTATTTATGTACGGAAAATCTAATACAAACGCCATTTTTATCATAAAGATTAATGTTTTACTTCCAGAAAATTCACGCGCCACCCAAAAAATTAAAATTGGGCAAAAATTTGAAAAATAGAAAAATATTTATGTTTGTATTTAGGCATTCAAGTTGCAAAAATATTTATGATTTATATTAAGAAACGGAACTTTCAGCCATTTCCATTAAAATTTACGATGGAAAAAGTGATACTAACTGGAAAAATGAGTTTAAAGATTTCGCAAATAAGATCAAATTCTAATAAAAAGTCATTAGATTGTGAACAATATGGCGCTTGTTGCAGGAAATATCAATAAAACATTGTCTCTTTAAATTAAAACTTACATGTTATTACATCAAAGATATAACAAAATAGAAACTTAAGGCAATAAAATCCTCATTTTAACCAATTTACAATGTTTGTAAAACAGAGAAGTATTGTTTTTATCGTATTTTCTAATCTTCGTTACTGAAACTAGAATTGTAATGTTAAAAAAACAATCATTTTTTATTGGCGGTAAAAAAAATTAAGCAAAAACGTACATTTAACTTTGGTCTAGGTCCACCAGAGTTGCCGGCGTTCACTTCTTGTTTACGTTTTTAAAACAGAAATTTTATGATATAAATCACGTTAAATGTCAAAAAATTTATTTTCACTTTTTTCGAAACCTCATTTAATGTCGAATTCTAGAAAATAAATTTCTACTATTGGGTTGGATTAAAAAAAATACAAAAACATCAATTTGCTTGCCCTTTTCTTAATGCTTCATAAAATTCGATTTCTAGGCACCCTGCTGACGTTTAGAACGAAATAGTCATGAAACGTCAAAATATAGTTTGTCTTATATATTTTCAGATGCTAAATGTCAAGTTCCATCCAAGGATGGCTACGATTTAAATGAATTAAAAATCCCTCAAAAAACATAAATTTTGTTGTCCTTTTCTTAATGCTTCATAAAAGTCGATTTCTAGGCAACCTGACTTTTAGAGCAAAACATTCGATTAACGTCAAAATATAGTTTGTCTTCTATATTTTCATATGCCAAACGTCAAATTCCATCCAAGGATGGCTACGATTTAAATGAATTAAAAATCTCTCAAAAACACCAATTTTGATGTCCTTTTCTTAATGCGAGCAACCAGTTGACTTTTAGAGCAAAATATTCGTTTAACGTCAAAATATAGTTTGTCTTCTATATTTTCAGATGCCAAACGTCAAATTCCATCCAAGGATGGCTTCGATTTAAATGATTTAAAAAAACCCTCAAAAACATCAATTATTTTGCCCTTATGTTAATGCTTCATAAAATATCGATTTATAAGCAGCCTGTTGACATTTGGAACGAAATATTCAAGAAACGTCAAAATGTGTTCTATACGACAAGACATGCAACATAATTTTTTAATTTTTATTTTTAGTTATGTGTATGTGTATTATGGTCAGCTTTAAATCTACAAATTGTTTAATCTGACTTGTGACAATTTTTCAATCCAGCGGCAACTCTGCTATATAAAGTAACTATTTTCATGTTCAAGCAATAATTTTTGTTTGTTTACTTTATGGTTAAAGTAAATAAAAATATATCATTAACTTTTATAGGACATCATTATAACATGTTACAACTCTGATACCAAAAACGTGAACGTAAAACGTAATGGCAACATTATTGTAACCTTTTACCAACTTTAATTGATTTTGATATTTTTTTTCAGACAACGTTACAGTTATTTATTTTATGCACTGACGTTGCAACACAGTTTGTCGTTTGTTATTGTGAAAAAGAGTCGCAGTCGGATTGTTCTTTCGAAAAAGTTGTGTTTAATTATATTAAAATGCCATATTTTGTGTTGGAAGCGAAAAAAAAAGGAACAATGTTCGGAAGAGAGTTCAGTTTTGCTCCGAATGGTTGGGTAGACCAAGTAAATGCAATCGTTTATTGGCCAAGGTCGGGACTGTTATCAAAAAGACAACATGAGGAATATTCTGCTTTCGAATCAGACTGGATTCCTCAACCCATAGTTAAAATAAGACATAAGGATCTATCTTTTCAAGAAGCTGATGAGTTAACCGAACACTATATAAACAAAGCAACTGAAACTGAAACCGATGATTCCGAATGGGAAAAAACAGCCATATCCCGAACAGAAAGAGCAAAGAAACGTTTAGTTCCTCAATTTGCATCATTGCCTCGAACAACTCAATATTCCTTAGCCATAACGAGTTCCTTACCGGTAAGCATATTATTTTGCCGGCTTTATAAAACATTTAGCTATGAACTTATTTTTTTCTTAAAGGAAAATACGCTTGAAAATGAAAGCCCACCCACAAACATGGATATCCAAAACAACGGAATTATAAATGAGGCGAACGCAGAAATAATTTCCGATACAGATCACAAATATCAAAGTTATTCGGTCATCAAAGGCGCAGATGGAACTACTATGCTTATAGCACCTGAAAATGATGAGCAGATTTATGAAGTTGAAAACATTCAGGATATACAGACAACAACTAACACAATTCAAAGTCCACCTCATCATTGTGTTTCTTGTCATCATTTCGGGGCTCTTTCTGCGTCTGTCGAAGAGATGCGTAATGATATTGAGGAGTTGAAGACATCAGTTAAGGGTCTGGGAGATGTGCTCAGCCAAATTTTAACACAAACAAGTAACGTAGATAGATATATTACGGATTATTTGAAAAAAACTAATGAATCCAATGAGCGTGACGCAATTTCAACACAACCAATTGAAGAAGATTTTTCTGATTTGGAATCGAAGCCAAGATTAAAATCAACACAAGACCTGGAGGAATTTGAGCGATTATTGGAAGATAAATCCTACCAAGTTCGATTCATTCGATTTCTAAAAACAAAGTTTAAAATGAACTCTCACGAAAATGGTCAAACATTTTTCACTATGGTTATCCGGCTTTTAACTGAACCATCTCTTTTTCTTCCATATTCCTGGAAAGGTTTACACCGCAAAGATTCGCAAAATTTAAGCTTTGAAGGAAAGCATAAGATTTTTACTGCATTCATGTTTCGAATTGTACGGATTGCTGACCACACCAAAGTCCAAACTGATCTCGACAAAATGTTTGAAAACTTGTTGCGTTTTAAAAAGGTAAATAATAGTCGTGAAGTTCTTCGAACAAAGCCTTCGAAGAAACCCTCTTCTCGCAGCCGTCCAAAAGGGTTGAAATACAAGCCTGAAAGTGAAGCCGGATCTAATCATGAAGCTGAATAAGAAAACAAAATCTATTTTTTTACAAAAGAATTCTTTTTTTTGTTATATTTTATTATAAAAATATTTATTTTAATAACAACTTTAATTAAAAAAAAATTGATTCAAATACATATGAGTGTTTATTGTTTTTTTTCAATAGTATGAAGCAACGGAATGAAGACTGATTTTTCTTTGTTATATTCTATTCTTACAAGTTTACTGTAAATATCTGATAAAGAAACAAAAATAGGTGGTTCCATTTGGCAATCAGATTCATAAATATTAAGTTCGGAAGAACGAATAGGATATTCAAAATAGTCACTGATTTTTGATAATGGTGCTGCATAGAAAAAAACACCAGGATTTTCAGCAAATGTTTTTATAATATACTTCACACATAATATCTTAAACGATTTACTTAAGAACCACCTATTTTCGTTTTGGTTAGAATTCAATACAAAATTTGACAGATGAACTTGGCTATATATAGTTGCTTTTTGCGCAAATAAAAATGAAACTAGTGCTGAATCACTACTATCAAAGTTTTTCATTGGATCTTTAACTTGAAAAGGACCTTTTATCTTTGAAGTCTTCATGTTTAATAAACCTGAACTTTGACGCTCGGAAATTCTTCGGGCTACTTGGCTTAAAGGTGTTCTTCCCATTCGAAGCAATCTTTTTATATAATACAATTTAGATTCAAATGCGTATGCAGAAAAGGTGTCAAGTGGTCCAAATTTCCGAACGTCATTTACAACGTGACATAAATTATGCAAATTACTCGAAAAGTGATCTATTCCATATAATGCTTTAAAATTAATCAAAAAATCTTTAAACATAGATTGCGCTACTTCATAATTATTATCACACTGATCATTTCTCATACATATAACAACTGCGCAATAAAAGAGCAAAAAATGTTGGCTTATTTTTGGATCATCGAAAAACTTTTTTACCACGACAATGCTGATATATAATAAAAAAGTCCTGTATTCGGTTCCCTTCCAGTGTGCCAATTCACTCAAACCTCGAGCTGCTCTATCGAATTCTTTTGGTAACTTGCATGATTCAATAAAGGAAGAAACTTCATTTGATTGATGAATACTCCAGCGCGCTTTGTTATTATTTAAATTTCCAGTTTTCCATCCAATTAAAAAACGTTTTGTTATTCCTTTTGGGCAAAAACAAAATAAACATAGTCGAGTTCCTATATAATGGATTAAAATTATTATTTTATTACCTAAGTCTATTAAATGTAGGCTATCTGCAATAGGAAAATCTTCTATCATGTTTATAGGCAGCTCTCTAATGATAGTACTCAGTTTGCAATGATTGTTGTTGTAAACTCCGGAACGAAATTTTTCATCTGTTCGCAACACAGCATTTATGTCAGTATAAATCATTGTTCTTGCGTTATGGGAGTATTTCCCTTTTGTTTCGCACTTCAAACATCCGAAATAACCATTGCTGCCTATCACACCTGTATTGAAACAAAATATACCATGGCAGTAATTTGATTGTTTAATTTCAATAATTATTATTTTTACCTTTCAAGTAATGACGGGCTGGTGTGTCGCATATAAAGCAGCGGATTTTGACTAAAACCTTTTTTCCATTTATGTCTAGCCCATTTTTTTCGTTAATTGAACGGAATTCATCCACAAATGGTTTCATAAACCAATTGATGTCCTTGGGTTTGCCTACAACGTGGAATTTATTTCAAATAAACCTACTATTTTCTTAAATATGTCGTTTCAAATCTTACCTTTTCCATAATAAATTCCAACTACCATGGGTGCGATATCGGCTTTTTCGTGAATATTTAAAAGAATGGGCCAGAATTCGAACCGAGAACTTTTGAAAAGGGGCAATCCATCAACGTTAATGTTTATTTGTACCTCCATGTCCTTTTCCGTTTCTCCAAGACAACTTCGAAGCGCTTTTTCCAACCCATAGTGCTAATACGATCCTCCAAAGTCATCGTTTTCTATATCGCATTTGCTTCTTGGTGTGACCATGACTGTTCTTGAGTCCTTTGGAAGATCGAACTCTGGCAAGTTCTTGTTCAGTAATGCAAGCAGAGCATTCAAAGCGTTTTGCTTGATAAGGTATAATGCACTCCATTCTCTCAAATCTTGGATTATAGAAATTCTACCTTCTTCTGCTTTTATCTCTTTTTCCAGTTCTGGAAAACTGGTTTCATCAAGCTCTTCGTCCGAATTCTCATCATCAGTATCCAACACAATGCAGCTTTCCAGATCCTGGTTATGAGAACTTTGACTGCTTTCTTCAAGAGGTGGAGTATATACCTGAAAATTATTCTGATCTGGAGTATTTTCCCTGCTTTGAGCGAGGTTGGAAAATGCCACATTCTTGTTGCGAGGACAAACTAAAGATGGGGACATCATTGCGTTCAACAGTTCTCTCCTCTTTTTACGGTCGTTTCCATTGGATTTCACTTTTTTCCATGACGCGAAATTTAAAAAATTTGAGTTTATATTGTTTTTCTTATCCATTTTGTATTATTTCTATTTTCTTTTATAAAATGCAGACAACACTCATCAACTTCACAATTGAAATGCAAAATGACTGCCTGTCAAAAATTCAGTCATCAGCTTTAATATCGAATGTTCTAAAAACTCAACTACAACATTACTTGAATCTTAAGACATGTTGAAGTTTTGTTTCAAATACAAACCAAATGTTTTTTTTAATTCTATTACTTTATGGTTACTTGTTTGTTCCAATGTCGTTGCAATCTTTGTTTCTTGTTTACAAATAAAAAAACAAAAAATAACAAAGTCTCAAACCGTACAAAATTCAAGCAGCTATGTTTCAACTTAATTTCAACGATATTTATTCAAACAATTTGTTTGTTGCATTCGTGTTATGCCAAATATAAAGAAACGACAACATAACAAAACAGATTTGGAGTTTCATCTTTGTTTTGCTGTTGTTAATAGTAACAAGAAATTTGAAATGTAATAGTTAAAAAAAAAATGGTGAGGATTTATGCATACTTCTTTGAAGAAAAAACCATGTGCTTTTCAAGGAATGATGTATTTCATTATTATATACATAATTTTGTTCGTATTGAGAATAAACAGCACCTATTTACTTATTGTTATATATATATTGTATTAACTTGTTCATTGGAATTCTGTCAAATAAACATTTTAAGAGGAAAAAACATTACAATAATGTTTTTGTTATTTGTTTCCCCCTTCTAAATTGTTAATTATATTAAAGTTATTCAAAAGTTTTTACAAATTGTCGCAAGAAAGTTATTTCAACATTTAAGTTAGAAGATAACGAAACAGAAATTCAATAGATGTAATAAAAACTTTTTATCAACTTTCATATCTTTGACTTGCTTATAACCTTTTAATAACAACTTCAGTTTTTTGGAAACAAGTTCAAACTTCTATGAAACTGATTTGTAGCTTTTTATTCACAAAAATTACAACTGTTTTTCGATGAACAATTGAGAAACTGAACTACAACAAATAATGTTGCAGATTACTTCAACAAAACACAAATACAACCTAATTCTTGTTGTAAATCGAATTCTGTGCTACTCGGGGGTACTCATTTGACCATCTTTGCCAAAAATGCTGTTGAGTGTGCTGAATCTGACGAAATTTGTCTAATCTTGAGATTTTATGATCAGTAACGTTAGGTTCAGGTAGTGCAGTAAATGGAGCCCCAATAAGAAAGTGACCTGGAGTCAATGCCTGCAAGTCATTAGGATCTGAGGAGATTGGTGTAAGTGGTCGTGAATTTAAGATTGATTCGATTTGAACAATGACTGTTGAAAGCTCTTCATAAGTTAAAGAAGCTTCTCCTAAGTATTTTATTAACATGGTTTTAGCAGCCTTAACAGCGGCCTCCCAAAGGCCTCCGAAATGGGGAGAGCGAGGTGGAATGTGTTTCCAGTTGATTCCCAATTTTAAGCAATTCGAATTGATTGATGATTTCGTTTCAGATGAGTCAAGGAAATCTTGAAATTCTCTTAATTGATTTCTTGCACCAACAAAATTTCAAAAATCACAAAATATGGTGTGGCATACACCTCGTCTTCCAACAAATCGTTTTAAGCAGTTAATAAACGATTCAGTGGTAAGGTCGCTTACTACCTCAAGGTGAACAGCCTTTGTGGAGAAGCATACAAATACTGCAAGATAAGACTTTGTTGGTGTTTTTCCTCGAACTTTGTAATGTGTCCGTATTGGACCACAGAAATCCACTCCAGAAAAATGGAATGGCCGAGTAGGAATGATTCTTTCTTTGGGTAGGTTACCCATTAATTGATCGATAGATCGGGGTCTAGCACGAAAACATTGGATACATTTAGAGAGCACCTTGCGTGTTTCCCTTCCTACGCTTAGAATCCAAAATTGTTGCCTAGAGATAGATACAAGTGTTCTATGGGAGGCGTGTAGATGTTTTTTATGCAAATAATCTAAAAGTAATGTTGTGACTATATTATTTTTTGGAAGTAATATTTGGTGTTTTGCTTGAGAAGGGATTTCAGCGTTTTTAAGTCTTCCTCCCACATGTATTAACATTGTTGTTTTGTCAAAATATGGACTTAATGATAATATTTTGGAATTATTGTGGAGAGGTTTTCCTGCTTGAAGTGCTTTATACTCTTCAGGGAAAACACTTATTTGAACGCTTCTCCACAACAGTATTGTGCCCTTTTGGATATCTTCCATATGATTAAGGAACCAATGCTTTTGTTGTCTTCACAACGGGACTTAAAACTCGTTAAGAATCGAGAACAATATGCACAAATTTTTTGCAGCGTATAAAACGAATTTTTATGATTTGCCGAAGTAAATAAGTCACCTTGGATGGCCATGTTTAATACCGTTTTAAGCTTTCTACGGCCAGGGATTTGTTCTGGTATTGAATAATCTACTTTAATGTTATACAAACAATTTTGTCTTAAGAACTCTGGACCATCGAACCAAACAGTTGATCTTATAAGATCGCGCATCCCTAATCCACGCGATATGAGATCTGCAGGATTTAACTCTCCTCTAACATAGTTCCAATGATTCAAGTTTGAATTCGATTGAATTTTACCTACACGATTTGCAATATATGTCTCCCAGGTATAAGAAGGTGCTTTTATCCATGTTAAGACTGTTGTGGAATCAGTGTAATAATTAATAGATGAAATTGCCCTACTAACTATTGGGAGAATTTTTTGAACCAAATCTACCAATAACACTGCCGCCTGAAGTTCTAATCGGGCTATGCTTGTTGCTTTCAAGGGAACTACACGCGATTTTGAGCACAATAATTGAACAAAAACTTTCCCTTCATTGTCAATAGATTTTAAATAAATGCATGCGCCAAAAGCACTTTCACTGCTATCAGAAAATGCATGTAGCTCTAATTTTTCTGCTGAATCTATTAAAACAAAGCGGGGTATATTAATTTTCTGTAAAGAGGAAAATTCTGACAAATAGTTTAGCCATTTAGATGCCTGCTCTAGAGGCAATTTTTCATCCCAAGAAATCTTGGTTTTCCAAAGTTCTTGAAGAAATATTTTTCCCAGTAATATCACTGGCCCAATAAGACCCAAAGGATCAAAGAATTTAGCCAAATCAGCAAGAACGCTTCGTTTTGTTACTTGAACATTAGAAGGTGCTTTATAATCGTAGCAAAATTTGAAGGTGTCTTGAGTTGGCTCCCAAACTAAACCAAGTGTCTTTATTACTTCGGATTGATATATAGTCAACATTTTTTCTCGCTTTTCGAACGGAATATTTTCAAGAATACGTGGATCATTTGAACAAAATTTAGTTAACTCGAAATTTCTTTGTCTTAATAATGTTATAGTTTCATCGAGAAGCTGCTTGGCTTCTCTAAGAGTGTTTGCCCCAGTGAGGCAGTCGTCCACATATATATTTTTTGTAATTATTTTAGATGCATTAGGATATATATGCTGAAAATCATTTGCTAATTTAACTAGACATCTTGTGGATAAATAGGAAGCTGGAGCCATTCCATATGTGACTGTATTCAACTGATATGTTTTTAAAGGGCTTATAGTATCTGCCCTCCACAAAATGAGCTGATATGCTCTATCTATTGGATGAACTAGAATTTGTCTATACATTTTACTTATATCACCAGTAAATACATATTTGTGTAGCCTGAAATTAGCAATAATTGAGAATAAGTCTGATTGGACTGTCGGACCGACCATGAGGGTGTCATTTAGAGAAAAACCTGACGATGTTTTTGCCGAAGCATCGAAAACAACTCGTAGTTTTGTTGATGAACTCTCTGGCTTAAGTACACAATGGTGTGGAAGGACATAATGATGCTTTGGTATTGTTTCCTCAGCAATCGGTGTCATATGACCAAGACGTGCGTATTCAGCCATGAAGTTAACATAACTTGTTTTTAATTCTGTATTATTTTCTAGTTTTCTTTCTAATGAATAGAAACGCCTTTTAGCAATTGCCATAGAATTACCCAACATTTTATTTGGTTCCTGTTTAAAAGGAAGACGCACTATATATTGACCATGGTTTGTGGTTTTTACATGCTTGTTAAAATATTCTTCACACTTGAATTCTTCTTCAGAATAAATTTTTGATTCACCTTCAAAAGATTCACTTTCCCAAAAGGATCGGACTAGTTTATCTAAAGAACTCAGACTAGGTTTTGAGACTGAATGACAGTATGAACTGCAAGAAGGATCTACAACCTAGTCTTTTCTTACATTTAATTTATTCTATTTTTAACACTATTTTTTTTTTCTTATAGGTCTTTTTACCGATAAGATACGCAAAGCTGTCCACAGAAAGCATATTACTAATTGGAGGAGGCTCTTATGCTTTAGAGAAAACATATCAACATGGATCAACACGTTTGAGCTGAAATTTACAAAAATATAAATAATTGTATGTTAATATAATTTATAAGCATATATATATATATATATATATATATATATATATACACTCCTCGTCAACTGAATACGCACAAACATTTTTTAATATACTTTATCCATTTTTTCCAAACAGGGATGGTTATTATGCCATCTGTTGATGCTAACTATTCCCCTAAGATGTTAAGCAGATAATTCCGAAAGAATTATCCAAAAACAACCGTGAGTTTTTCTTCAACCACTTGCAAAGTGTAACTTATACAAAGTAGGAGTTTTTTTTCTAGTCAACTTTGGATAAGACTTTGAAATTCTGTTATTTATATGTTACGAACATTTTTACCATTAACAGATGGCATAATAACCATCACTGTTTGGAAAAAATGGATAAAATATATTCAAAAATGTTTGTGCGTAATCAGTTGACGAGGAGTGTATATATATATAAGAAAAAGAAGCAAAATTAAAATTTTTAAAAATCAAATTTATTTCTTTTATTAATTTTACAGAATTTTGTTTTTATCGATCCAAGAGTTATGTTCTGGTGGGAATCCCAACCATTTTACAAAAACTTTATTTCCTCTCGTTTGTAGAACTTTTTCAACTAGATATACATCACCACAATCAGTTTTCAGCAGTTCTAGTTCATAAAAGCCTCCTTGAATAGGTTTTCCTTGAAAGTCTTCGAGAAGATATGTTATGGGTTTTGTTGCTCGGACTTTTCTTATTTTAAAAACCTCAGTAGTCCAGTTAGGTGTATAACCTTTTTCGAATGCATGTTTATACTTGCTAATTCTTACGTTATCACCAACTTTGAATTTTCTTTTACTAAGCACTTCTTTCTTATTTTTTAAAAGTGATAACATTGACTTTGAATTTTTCTTGTTTACATCTGCAGGTTTACATTTAATGGTTCGGTGGAAAGAATGATTATAATCATAAAGCAATTTCTTATAAATATTTATCCACTTATAGCTTCCATTGAAACTAAATTCTTTCCACATTTTTTCCTTATAGGTTCTATTAAATCTTTCAATAATTGAAGCCTTCAATGAGCTGAATGTAGAATAGTGATTAATTTTATGTTTTTCCATCAAACTCTTGAAGTTTGTATTGAAAAATTCCTTTCCATCATCAGTCTGCAAGTTCTTTGGAATCCTAGAAGAATTAGTAAATATTTCATCCATTCCTTTTGAAATAGTAATGCCTTTTTTGTTTTTCATTGGGACAACCCAAGCGAATTTTGAAAAAGCATCGATAACTGTCATCAAATAATTAAATCCATTGTTTTGGTCGCTGTAAGGAATCATTTCAACCAGATCTGCTTGCCACAAGTCATCATATCCCTTTATGATAACATGACGACGTTTAAAATTTCGCCGTGTAGCTTTATGTAACTCTTCAACAACCTTTCACTTACTCATATTTAAAAAGAGTGACTTCATATAAATAAAACAAATCTTTTATATATTTTTATAAATGTATGCTTTTATTCCAATCTTTTATATAATAACATCAATTTCTTAATTCTAACCAAACGGTTTTCTACCATATAGCAGGCGCAAGTATCGGGTCCTAGCTTACATTGGTTGAATGCCCAGCAGCAATTGGAGTAATGATGTCCGTGAATAGTTTCAATGTACTGTACATTATCGAATCTTTTAAGCAGGGAAATGCAAGTTAAGATCTCTTCATAATGCTCATCCAATACATTCTTGCGATGAGTTCTTAAAAAATCAAAATTGTTTTTAATTATGACTTTTGAGTCCATTTTTATAGTTGTTGCTGGTTAAAGTGTTGAATGCCTACTAACAATTTTTTACTTTTTGTGAGAGGAATTAACGTAAAATGAAAAATATTTGTAACAAATACAACAATAAAACTTTGAAAACTATTTAATATTCTTAATAATAGCATTTGTATTTGTGATTTTTTTTAAATTGGGGTGGGAATATTTTTCTTGCTTCTATTAACTATAAAATACAGATACATAAAATTATTACAAATATAACAACATTTTTTTTCTTATTTTAATCTATGGGTGTAAAGGGTACATTAGGAAACATCATCTTCATTAAATATTCAACTTTATTATTTATATTCTTTACAATATACTTTTCTTCTATGGAGTCTTTAAGATTTTTTTGAGAAATTAATTGTGATGCTTTAAAGGTGGATAAAACTTCCATTAAAGAAGAATTTATGTGGTTTATAATGCTTGATTCTTTAAGACTTATTTGATCATCAACATATCCTTTACACACGGCTTGGTGGGGGTATTCAGGATTACTTCCAACATTGTTTAAATATCTACTTTCTATATCAAAATCACCAGAGGGTAAGAGTTTAAATCCCGAATCCTGGAGGACCCACAATACCTTTGGTTTTTGGAGTAGGTTTGAAGTTCCTACCGAACTTGTCGACGTTCATTGTTCAAATGTTAAGTTTTCTTTTTTGTATGATACTAATATATAATATTTGATTCCCTTAATTCTTCAATTATGGAAGTGATTTCATTCTGATGGTTATCGTTACCAGCATTTTTAGATGCTATCAAAAGTCGTAGTCTATCCACAGGTTCATTTGGATCATTCCAGTATACATATTCAATATCTTTGTTTATGTATTTCATTTCAGTAATACTAGAATAGGATTTTCCTATTTTTGCATTATCATTTTTAAGTCCAGCGACAATAGCCTTTATTATTTGTGTATATTTCACACCTCTGTTACTCTTAATTCGAGAAGAACTATCATGATTCATTCTGTATGCATTAGTTTTTTGGAGGATTTTCGAATATTGTTCTAAGTCATCCTTAGTATATTTTTGCTTACAAGGATTTATCTTTAACACCAATTCAATGAGACCCGGAGTTCGAGTAAAAATTTCATCATCAATGATAATATTCTTATCACTCATTTTAAAGCTACATTTTCCTATTTTTACAGATTGAGTGTTTGCATCAAAATATGGTCCATAGGCCGTATCACGATTCGACTCTGACAATAGTTTTTGTTGATTGAAAGACGATGATTTATTAGGACTATCAAAATTTTTTGGTGTACTGAATAAAAAAGTATTATCTGGACTATTCAATTCTAATGAAGGTGATTCTGCTCGCTCATGGTCCTTCTCATCCTTTTCATTAAAAGATTTCAAATGTAGCTTACGACACGTTTCGGTGTTTTAATATTATCCTCTTGTTGGGATTCTTCTTTTTTAATATTTTCAACCAATTTTTTCAACGGCTCAACGATGGGTTTGAAAGTGTTTTCCAACTCAGTTTCTCGCATCATTTTACCAGTTTTTAGTTTAAAATATTTATTTTTTAGCACATTTCGCGTTTTTATTAGATCAAGTATGTTACACTTTCATCCATTTTCTATAGTACAAAATATGAGACAGTATTTAAATATTTATTTTATTATGTTTATATGATGGACTAGTACCTCCAAACAGTGGTGCTGATGTAATGTGTTGCTTTCAAATGATAAATGTATATATATAGTATTGCAATTTTGTGAAAACTGTTTTTATATCGACCTTTTTCAATGGTGCTTTCCTTGTCTATAACCAGAATACCGAAATTATCAGCCCAACACTGAGAACATAATTCTTTAAACTGATTAAATGTCATATCAGAGTTTATATGATCTTTGTAAACATGCATCAAATTCAATTCATCTTGTTTGAAAAGAATAATAAAATTGGCATTGTCTCTAATTAAATGTTTTGGTATATGGGTATAGGACTGACATAAGTAAAAACTATCAACTCCATTATGACGACCCATGCAAAAATAATCTCTTATGTTATTTTGTTTCTGGCATGCAACATCATCGAATATAAATATTGAATTATTTTTCGCGTCTGATGGGGGCATTATCTCGGAATTATTTGAGAATTCATTGTATTCCATTCCTTTCACGGATGTAATCAGCTTTTTGAGATATATATATTTTGGTTGATGTAAGGATCTAGAATAAATATAAATATTTTCAAACTTTAATCCATTCGGGTCGAGAAGAATACTAAGCATAACATTTGTTTTTCCACAGTTTGATGGTCCAACGATTATTCCTCGAATACTCTTTGGGAATAATGAACCATGTTTTTTTTTTATTTTGACTTTAGAATCAAAGGTTTTTACTTTAATAACTTCTGACTGCTTTACGAAGCGCATAATGCCGACTGATAGCTTTTACAATAAAACATAGCATTTTTATATGATTATATTCATATGTGTTTCAACCTCCAAGTAGGAAGGTACAAAAATTATAATATGATTGAGCACAACGTTCGAAATCATACTCATAATAAAAGAAAATCAATTGAAGGAAAGGGGCTTTTGAATACGGTTATAGACAAATTACCATTTGAGCTACATCTTCCTTCATATAATTATTGTGGCCCCGGAACTAAATTGGAAAAACGATTACGTAGAGGAGATAAGGGGGTTAATAAACTGGATGAGGCTTGTCGTTTGCATGATATTGCATATTCTAAGAGTAGCTCTGTCTCAGATCGACACGTTGCTGATAAAATTCTAACTGAGCAAGCGTGGAAACGATTTAAAGCAAACGACTCTTCAACGTCTGAAAAGTTAAGCGGCCTTTTGGTCACCAACATTATGAAGGCGAAAACAAAGTTCGGTATGGGTAATACAGAGAATAAAAAAAAACTATCTGAGCTAGTAAACAAAAGAAGCAGCCTTGTAAGAAAAGTATTTTTAAAAAGGCCATAACTGAAGCAAGAAATGCTATTAAAAGCAATATCAATTGTTGTGGTACAACATCTATGACAAATATTGCTCTGAAAGCTGCAAAAAATGTTTTTAAAAATAAAAAAAAAAACAAAATATACAAACTCCAAGAATAATCCCACTTCCAAAGAGAGGTGGTTTTCTTCCATTTCTAGCTCCTATTCTAGCTGGTTTATCAGCTGTTGGATCTTTAACAGGTGGAGTTGCCGGAGTTGCAAAAGCACTCAATGACGTTCATGTTGCTAAAAGAGCTTTTGAAGAAAACAAACGACATAATAAGGCTATGGAGGCAGTCGCTTTTCAAGGGAAGGGGTTATACTTGAAACCATATAAAAATGGTCATGGTTTATTTCTAAACACATCTAATACAAAAAATTGATTGATTTGCTGCCTAAGAGACCCTTAAATAACCATGATATTCTACGGTTTGGAAAGAAACATCTCAAGCACTTTAGAGGAGTTTTTATGCGAGACTCATTACCAAAAACCTCTACGGATCAAGAGTGTGGCGTTATAAATTTGGATAGTGAAGCTGGTATGGGTACTCATTCGGTAGCATATATTAGAAATAAAAAATATAATATTATAAAGTATTTTGATAGTTTTGGTAATTTAAGACCACCAACTGAAGTAATAGACTATCTTGGTAATCAAATAAATTATAATTATATTCGAGAACAAGATTTTGATACATTTATTTGTGGACATTTATGCTTAAGATTTTTATTAGACCAATGTTGAAATGTTTTCAAAAGTTTAAATAAAAAATGAATAAAACCATGTGAACACATCAAAACTGTCTCATTTTTCTTTTAACCAGGATGTCGCTAACATTAACATTAAGTGGGAATGAATCAAGTCTCAATGCAGAATATTTTCCACCAATTGTACTGAAATCTAATTATGTTTGCGGGCTTATAGATTTTCAAACATATAACTCTATACCAAATGTAGATGAGTTTAATAATTTGATACATGTGGGCGATAATGTTATCTCGCTTCCTATTGGTTCATATGAGATAGAAGATATAAATAATTTCATACAAACAAAATTTAATGATATTAACAAAAAAAAAAAATTTAAAAAAAAGTGAATTTAAAATCAAGGAAAATATAAACACTCTAAAATGTGAAATTTTCAGCTCGGAAGATATTGACTTCTCTAAACCGAATTAAATTGGATCTCTTTTAGGATTTAGTAAGAAGCTGCTAAAGGCAAATAGGCAATATGAATCAGATCTCTTCGTCGATATAAATAGAGTTAATGCCATACGCATTGAATGTAATATTATAGATGGAACGTATATTAACAATCAACCTGCGCATATTTTACATGAATTTGCTGTTAAAGTAAGTCCAGGCTATGAAATCATAGAAGTTCCGAAAAATGTCATTTATTTATACGTGAACGTCAGACGAATAACATCGTTGTGTTTAAAGTTCATAGATCAAGACGGAAAAGTTATAAATTTTAGAGGAGAGACATTAACGGCTCGATTACATTTACAACCGCAGCCATGATTGTATATGAAAATATAATTAGCACAATCCCATATAAAAACACCGTCGAAAATACTTCATTACTCAATCAAGCTTCGAACTCAGCCGCGGTAACACATAATCTTACAAAGCATAATCAGGATTTTTTACTCTCATTGGGGTATATCATAAAATATTGAAAATCAAAAACAAAATATAACAATATGTTGAACATTTTCCAAGAGCCCGAAATCTATGAAAGTGTTTCTAAATATGAATATCATACTTACTCACCATATCAAATCAATTTTGAAAAAAATGACATCATTCAGATTTGCATACAACACCAAAATCTTAATGTTCTTCCTTCGGAAAGTTTTCTATATGTTGAAGGATCACTATCGAAGACAGATGGAAAAGAAATAGTCAGCACAAGACTTGTAAACAATGCAATGGCTTTTCTCTTCGACGAAATACGTTATGAGCTGAATGGAAAGGAAATTGATTACATGTGGGGATTACAACAACAATCAAAAACTATTTATCGTTGACAAAAAATGAGAGTGATATGCTTTTAAATGCTTCATGGTCTCCTGATTCAGATATTTATTTGAAACCATTATATTTTAACTACTGCATTCCATTGAATAAGCTTTTGGGTTTTGCTGAAGATTATAAAAAAATTATTCCCAATGCTCGTCATGATCTAATTCTCACTCGTTCTAGGATGGATGAAAAAGCTATAATCTCCCCAACTGATGAAAATGTACAAGTAAAACTACATAAGGTATAGTGGAGAGTACCACACGTGACTTTATCAGATTCGATGAAATTAAATCTATATAAATCTATAAATGCAAATAGTTTTATGAAAATTGCTTTCCGAAACTGGGATCTCTATGAGTATCCTATGTTATCAAGCTCTGACCATCACATCTGGAACGTTAAAACAACAACGCAAATAGAAAAACCTCGATACATTGTATTTGCACTACAAACTGCAAAAAATAAAAAAATATCTGCTGATCCTACAACGTTTGACCATTGTGATTTAACAGACTTAAAAGTGTATTTAAACTCTGATGTATATCCTCATGAATATCTTAATATTTCTTTCGAGAGAAATAGATATAGCTTGTTCTACAAAATGTATACGGATTTTCAAAGAACTTACTACAATAAAACCAACACTGAACCTTTGCTTTTTTGGGATCTATTTAAATCTCGTGCTCCAATTTTTGTTATAGACTGCAGACATCAAAATGAGGCTTTGAAAACAGGACCTATCGATATACGCTTGGAGATGAGAACATCAAAAAACATTCCTGCAAATACTTCAGCTTACTGCCTCATGCTTCATGATCGGATTATTGAATACAATCCACTTGACCAAGTTGTTAACAGAATTGTCTAAAAATAAAACCAGAAAATATATAAATAAAATATAATATTATAAAAAAAAAAAAAAAAAAAATGTGTTATTATTCAAGATTTGCTCATTCCATTTAATTTACATCACCACTTCAAAATAATATAGGAATATCATAACATTTCTATGTTTATTCATTTGCTATTAAGGGTAGGAAAGTAGTCATATACAGGATACTCGTATGATCCTAAATGTCGTATTACACATTGCAAAAGGTTTCTTTGGGGTGAAAAGTAACTAATTAAAAGAAGTATTAAGGTAATAATGTATGCTTATATCGTATTGATTGCTAATAGTAGAACAATAGAGTTTTCCCCCCCCCCCCCGCATTCATTCATGCAGTTAACCTTATCATAAATTTGTATTGTTGACACTTGGGATATCATCGGTGTATCTAAATAAGGAAGCAGTTGGATAAATTTATGTATTGCGATCATCATGAATGTATATTTTAATTGTCGGCATCCATCCCTATAGATAAAATAATGTGTTGACCTTATTGACGTACATTTGTATTCCGCAATAAAAATAACCCTTGGACCATTTTTCAGGATTTTAATGATAAGGGACAGGGTTTAGTAATATGATTGACATGATGCTAGCAAAGCAATAGATAAAGGAGGTATAGTCCTATTAGACGAATGAATGATATGATGGTAGTGAGGTATTAGGCTTTTGTTACACTAATTATCACCTCAATCCAGGAAAAATCCTAAAGCAATAGATATATGTAGATGGTCAAGTCCTATTAGTCAGATGAGTGACATGATGGTAACGATGTATCAGGGTCTTGATATATCAATGCACGTATTATAATCGTAAATCTTAATTGCCGGCATTCATAGATCAGAACCCAAACTGGTACCAGTGGTACCGGTGATGCCGGTGATGCCGGTGTTCTCGTACCCTCTAGGGTGATGCCGGTGTTCTCGTACCATCTAGGGTGATGCCGGTGATGCCGGTGTTCTCGTACCCTCTAGGGTGATGCCGGTGTTCTCGCACCCTCTAGTTTATACTACTTACTGCGTCTTCAAGCTCAAGAGGCGTTTCTAATGGTACCCTTAACTCAACGTTGTCCTCGATATCTTTTTTAAATCCATCCCAGTTGGTTTTACTGTTTGTAAACTTAGTTGGTTTTACTATTTTAACAAGGCTTTCGCTCATAGTGAGTACGACGGCAGAATGATCTGAGAAGAGGTCATAGCCCTCTAAAATTTCTATACGGCTAGAGGGTATTCCTTTTACCATGAATAAATCGATTAGGTCAGGTATTTTCGACGGATCAGGATCAATTATTAAAAATTTATTAAAAGAATCCACGACTGAGTTCTTTAGTTTTACCCTACCCCCCAAAGTGGTTCCTGCATGGAACCACAGGTGCTCCTAAATGAGCTCCGTAAAAAAGCGAGCAATGATCTCGACTTTATTGGGGTCAAACCATTCGCTACAGTCAGAGCCAGACGGCAGAAGCGGTCTTTGCAGTTCTTCCTTGTTAAGCTTTCGCCCAGCAGCAAACTGGATAGTTTGAGGAGTATCTCCTTCCTCAACTACCAGGTTGTAACTTGGGATAAATTCAAGAGACGTGGTGACATGTTTCAATGCATGCATGCATGCACGCTTTGTGGAAAGGAGGGTTACCCTGCTAGTTATAGGAGTTGCTCAGCTTTTAAGCATATCCGTACCAACAAAATGGCTAAGCAGACAACGGTAAAGATATGCCCATCAACGCGTCAATCCCAAAATTTCCTACGCTCAAATTCCGGCAGGAAATGGAAAAACGGTACAGCCTGCAGCTAAGGTACCTTAACCAGGCCTCGTGCCAAAAGCTCCGGGCGCTCAGGCCGAAATAAGAAGCATGTTGCTGGCAATTCAAGGCCAGTTGACATGGCTTCACAATCAGATAAAGGAGCAGGCGACTAGGGTAGACTTTCTCTACTCTGTTTTGCCTAGCCTTCATTGGAAAAGGCATTAATCATAAAGTTATATATATAATAGTGATCCTCGCCAATTTTGGTTGTTAGAGACATGCATCGTATGCATTCCTCTCCAACAAGAGAATCGAATGTATGTGATCGCAGCTTATGCACCGGAATCACCTCAGCCAACTGATTTTATGACAGAGCTTGAAAAACTTTTGGAATGTCTACGCTTGAGCTTGGAAGAAAATTATTTTTTCGAGGCCGGTGATTTGAATGCCAAACACCTAGATTGGGGAAATCAAATTCAGAATCAAAGAGGTATTCATCTTTTCAATTGGATGAGTCGATACAACACTGAATATGGTGTCGCCCTGCTGGCTACGGATCGGCCATCGTTTCCAAGAAGCGGGGCCTATCTGGATTTATTGCAAATAGACGCAAGACTGACAATTACTCACACTGTGGGTCAAAGACCAAGAAACTGTTTACGAACGAACGAGTACGACAGTGATCACTGCGGATTCGCCGCCATAATACAGCTTCCTAATGAGCTCGTGGAGTTGGATGAGTACGTTCCTGTGCATACCTACAATTTCAGTAAAGTGCGCTGGCCACGCTTTACCGACGCCTTATCGAGTGAAATCAGTTCAATCAACATATTCCTACCAAATGACAGGAATTTGACAAATAACGAAGTAGACCAATACATAGAACAAATGGACAAGACAACCAAATGAATAATGAACACAACAATACCAAAATTCAAACAACGCGACGCAACTGAATGAACCGGAATGCGACCATTGATGCACTACACAGACAAAAAATGAACTGCTGACAAGACTCAAACTCTTTTACCGACGGTTTACTAACTCACATGATCTGGAGATAAGGACAATGAAGTCGTCGATCAAGAACATCAACCAAATTATAAAGGAAATTTATTGGTTGTCTATTAATTTGTTTTGGGATAACAAAATTCGAGCCGTTAATTCCAGCGGCCCGAGCATGATCCCGCATATAAACAAGATATTTAGAAGGAATGATCAGAACGACCTTCCGTGTCTTAAGCTTCAGAGAACGACAGACAAAATAGATGTACTTTTGACAGCAGGAATAAATCCAGAGGACGCCGTTTTGAAGGATGACCTCTTTATTGCTTTCCAGCAAGTTTACAAGGTGAATGCGTGCATTCGCCCGAATCATGACCTAGAAAATAGAGCCTTGCTCCACCACTTCTACCTTCAGAGTGACATCAAGCCATAGCGATCAGAGAACCTCGGTTTTATTGGGTTCAATGAAGATTATTTGGGCAAACGCCATAATCGCCGATCGAAATTTCCCCTGTTCCCTGTTAATTACGAAGGTAGAGTTCCAGCTCATCTTCGATTCATTTAATAAGAAGAAGTCAGCAGGAGTCTATGGCATATCCAACGTCTTACTTCGACATTTACCCCAACAAGCAGTAGATATTTATACCACTCTCTATAAAAACGCTCTGAATAATGCATATTATCCAGTGCGGCGGAAGACAGAAAGCTCAACTCCAGTCCGGCGAATCTCCGGTCGATAAGTCTTCTTCCGAGTATCAGCAAGGTATTCGAAAAAGTTATCAATAGAGCTCTGTCTAATTGGGCAGAGGACAATAATATCATACCAGACAATCAGTTCAGTTTTAAGGCGAGACATGATACCATTCATGCCACGTCTAAACTCGTTTCTGATGTCCAATGCAACAAATCTTAGAAGCAGTGTACGGGTGTCTGTCTGGTTGATTTGGAGAAGGCCTTCGACAGCGTATGGCGAGAGGGTCCTCATCTAAGGCTGACCAGACTTGGCATTAGTAAATCACTATTATATATGCTTTATGATATGCTCAATGGCAGAAAATTTGTTGTCAAGAGTGGCAATGTAACTTCTGCCACAACCTTTAATATTAAAAATGGTCTTCAGCAGGGAGCGATCAACTCGCCGATTCTCTTCAGCATTTACACCAGCGATCTGATAAGTGGTCTAACTCAGGCAATTGCGTATGCCGACGATCTAATGTGTACAAAACAGCTCCAAAAGTCGAGGTCATCAGGATTCTTTTGCAGCGTGACTTCGAGAAGATTCAGCAACATTGTTATGACTGGAAGTTGAAAATCAACTAGAGTTGGAGTACAAACACTATTATTCCGACCTGGCCCTATACAACGCCGCCAACATAAACAGGATAGCTAGTCACTAGAACTAACGGCCCGAATATAGCTATCCCAATACAAATTTATTGACAGCCGAATGTTTTCTTTAATTAGTTGGTTGATGTTCTTTATCGACGACTTCAGTGTCCTAATCTCCAGATCGTCAGGGTCAGATAACGGTCGGTACAAGAGTTTGAGTCGGTATTGTTCGTTTGATTGTCTTATCCATTTGATCTAAGTATTGGTCTATTTCGTTATTTTTCAAATTCCTGTCAGTAGGTAGGGATATTTTGATCTTACTTATTTCACTCGATAAGGCGTTGGTAAAGCGTGGCCAGCGCACCTTACTCTAATTGTAAGTATGCAAAGGTACATACACATCCAACTCCACGAGCTCGTTTGGAAGCTGTATTACGGTGGCGAGTCCGCAGTGATCACTGTCTTGCTTGATAGTTCATAAACAGTTTCCTGATCTTTGACCCACAGTTTGAGTAATTGTCAGTCTTGCGTCTATTAGCAATAGATCCAGATAGGCACGGCTTCTTGGAAACGATGGCCGATCCATATCCAGCAGTTCCATTCAATATTCAGCTTTATACTGACTCATCCAATTAAAAAGATGAATACCTCTCGGATTCTGTACTTGATTTCCCCAATCTAGGTGTTTGGCATTCAAATCATTAGCCATGAGAATTTAATTTTCTTCCAAGCTTAAGCGTAGACATTCAAAAAGTTTTACAAGCTCTATCATAAAATCAGTTGGCTGAGGTGATTTCGGTGCATAAGCCGCGATCACATGCATTCGCTTCCCCAGTTGGAGAGGAATGCATACGATGCACGCCTCCCGCAGCCGAAATCTGCGCAGATCACTATTATATATAGCTTTATGATTAATGCCTTTTTGTATGAAGATTGCGACACCTTCCCCTTGAGTGAATTTGGGTCGATCTCTTCTAACTATATTGCTATTGTTGTTAGTCAACTTATGTTTCTGGTTCAGCTTAGTTTCGCTGGCCATAAACACATCTGGACTTTGGTCTTTCAACAATTGGAAAAGATTAGCTCTACGTTCGGTCCTAATCAGTGAATTTACATTCACAGCAAGGATCCTAAGAGAGTTCTCCGACAGCGCACCTTTAACCTCTAATTTGCGTTAGGCTAAGCAAAACAGATTAGAGAAAGTCTACCCTAGTCGCCTGCTCCTTTATCTGATTGTGAAGCCCTGTCAACTGGCCTCGAATTGCCAGCAACATGCTTCTTATTTCGGCCTGAGCGTCCGGAGCTTTTGGCACGAGATTGAGGATTGACGGGAGTTGTTGTAAGAGCACGCATTGATGGGCATATTTCTACCGTTGTCTGCTTATATTCGTCTGTATGTATTCGGACACAGTCCTACTGAACCGAAGGTACTAAGCTCCGTCTTGTGCGAGGACGTCTCGACTGTAAAGGAGCCGCCGATCTACAGTTCTACGGCCGACGTGGTAGATTAGAGGAACCGCTGTGGCACTCTATCCTGGATCCTAGATTGACAGTTTGACAGTTGAGATAAACGGTCGCATTAAAAGTAAGCTCTTGCATTTTGCCAAATTTAGTTAAATTAAATTAAAAACAAAAGTATTTAAAATCCATAAGTGTGCTAAAAACAAAAAAGGACCATAATTTCAATATCGCACTTTTATCGAAAGAAGTAAGTTCCTTAGAATTTAAGAACAAAATAAATTCATATATAAAAAATCGACGACAAAGGGCAATTCTCTATCTACAAATTGTCATAAGCTTCATGAATAAGCGAACTATTGGTGAAATTTCCCCAGACGCTTGTCCAGAAAATAAAAGACTGCAACGTACCGAAATGGCAGTAAATACTATGTCTATCGATGACCTAAGCAAACTTCTGGATGAAAAACTGAGAGATCATCTCCAACATTTGGCCAAAAAGTCGGACTTAAATGAGCTGTCGGACAAAATGGCGATTTTTAGCGAGAGGCAATTGGCTTTGGAACAAAAACTAGCCGATACAGAAGAGCGATGTGAAAATCTGGAGTTGCAAATCGAACGTCTCATTCAGAAGTCGAACGAAAAGAACATCATTGTTCACTTACCGAGCCAAGAGTCTATGGATCCTCTGATACAAGCCAAACAAGTCTGCCAGAATCTGACAGAAGGAGCTGAAAATACTGTGGAATCTGTACGTATGACGAATAGCAAAACCGACGGAATTAACCACTTATTGGTAACTCTAAGGCACAGTTCTGATGTCTATAATATTCTGAGAGGCGCCTCTAAACTAAAAGGCACCGGAATAAGTGTTCATAAAGATTATCCACGGTCTGTACGAATCAAACGCGCAAAGTTAATAATGCTTAAGAAAGCACTAGCAACCGAGAAACCAGATACGAAGACACAGTTAAGAGATGACAAATTAATCATAATGGGTAAAACATTTACATGGAACACCGATTATGGATTGAAATGCGGAAAAGAAAATGGTTTTTTTGTTTTAAAAAGAATTTTTTCAAATCTTCGTTGTGACATCGTGGAGAAATCTATCAACTCTGATAAACGTCAACCAGTCGAGTGTCAAAATATCCCCCTGTCGAGTGCAGCGACACCTACATGTTCACAGAAGCAGCAAACATCGATAACACCAGGGCCGTCAAAATCATACCAAAGTAGTAATTAGAATTTAGCCGTCTGTCAGTCTCCTAATAATTATTGCCCTAAAGTTAATTTTTTAAATATTTTAAGCTATAATATAAATGGATTAAAAAGTAAACTATTATTCACAAATTTTTTCAATTTTATTAAGACATTTAATGTATTTTTTTTATTTGAAACATTTATATTAAAAGATGATTATGAAATATTTGAAGGTTATTTTAAAGAATACGAGTTAAAATGGATAGAAGCAATTAAAACTAATAAATTTGGGAGAGCAAGCGGAGGTTGTATATATGGATTTAAAAAGATTTATAAGGACTTCATGAAATTCGAAACTATACAAGAATGCACAGTTTTATGCCTAAAGCTATTTAACAATAATTACGAACACTGTATAATCCCAGCTTATATAAATTGCAACCACTGGGAAGATGATTTTAACACCATAAGTGAGGTCGTATGTAGTAAGCAGAAATACAAACAGATGTTGATAGGAGATCTAAATGCAAGGATAGGGGGTGAGCAGGGTATAAACAATAAATCTGGACAACTTCAAATTAATCAACAAAGAAGATCGAAAGACCACAAAACAGACAGTAAGGGCAGAACTCTATTGGATTTTGCCGAATCTTTTAACCTAATAGTTCTGAACGGAAGATCAAAATCAGACCTCAGTGGAGACTTTACATTTGTAAGAGGGAACTCTTGTTCCGTAATAGACTACTGCCTTGTTGCGGAGGATTGGCTTCACGATGTATCGGATTTCGAAGTCCTAACACAAAATTTTTCGGACCATATGCCTATTTCAGTGTCGCTGAAAATAAATGAAAGTGTTGAAGGATTATTGGAAACCGAGGTTAGCTATCCTAAGCTCAAATGGAAAAACAATAACAAAGCTGCTTATCAAATCGCGATGAATTCTGAATTGGAAATCTTAAAACAGAGTGAAGAAACTGTTACGATCGAAAGCCTACAAGAAATTATTCGTAAAGTAGCGCCCAGAATTTCTCCAAACACGCAAACAATTCACGCAAAACAAGATTGGTTTGATAATGAGTGAGTATGGAATCTAACAGTAAATCACATGAAATCCCAAATAATGATTTTTGGTAGAGGGAAAAGACAGCGTCGTGGAAGCTATATATGGAGATACGAAGGAGAACCAGTCGAAATTGTAGAAAGTTATAAGTATTTAGGACTGATATTAACGCCTCAAAACAACATGAAAACACATTTTGAAGAAAAACTTAAAAAAGCTAAAGCGGCAATAAACTCAACTTGGAGAGCATGTATGCACAATTCCAACATAAGTCTATCAGCAAAATACCAGGTCTTCGAAGCAACAGCAAGGGCTATTATGTTGTATGCATCTCAAGTGTGGGGATATTCACAAAACGAGGCTGTTGAACAATTGCTGAGGTTTTTTCTCAAACGAATACTACACCTCCCCATGACCACCCCGACTTATATGCTACACATAGAGACGGGCCTTCCCCCAATGTTCATTGTGACATTAAAACTCCACTTCGACTATGTCATTAAAGTTTTTAACATGAAGGAAACACGCTTACCAAGAATTGTTGCAACTCTCGCCTTGGATAAAAAAACATCTTTTTTTGAAAAGTGGAAAGAACTGGCGGAAAAATCTGAATGTCATTTAAATTTGGAAAACAGAAACATGCTTGAGATGAAAACGGATCTGTATAACATAGTTAGCAGTCTCGATGAAAGGATGCGAGAATCATTTATTTATTTATTTATCCATATACAGAACGTATTATTCTAAACTAGATTATGATATAAATGCGACAAGCTACTTCAGCATTAATGCAAGTTTAGATAAAATATCAACCCTCTTTAAATCACGTGGAGAACTACTGCAGTTGAACTACATACCACATCGCCCGGATTTGCCAATACAATGCAGCCTTTGCAATATGAACACCAGAGAAGATATATGGCATTTTATAGGAGTTTGCCCAATGCTTATTGAGCTTAGAAAAATATATTTTGGTAAAGCTTATCTCGCAGCCGATGAAGTTCTTAACTTTTTGAATGGAAGTGACTGGTCTACCCTCTACAAGTTTATAAAGGCGGCACTCCACTATAGAAGTCAAATTTTAAGTGAAGAATTTTAACAACAAATTATTTTATATTAGTTTTCAAGGCATGAACAGTATTTATAATTTATATTATGCACCTAATTCGATAAACAATAATGTTATTTTATAAATTTGTCAATCTGGCAGACGGCTTTTGCCATGTCATAAGAGATTTGTAAACACAAAATTGTAAACATTGTTAAAATTGAATTGCAATAAATCTTATTCTATTCTATTCTATTCTATTCCTGGATCAGCCCTCGACTGTTTAGATAGAGGAATGCATCGGGTGGAATAAAGCCGCTTTGATGCACACTCTCGTATTATTCATTGTTGGGGTAGTAAGCCCCAAAAACTGAGCTGTGGCTCGAAGACATCGCTCAAATAAGCTTCAGCAAGAAATTATCTATCCTGTTTATGTTGGCGCCGTTGAATAAAACCCGGTAGAAATAGTAATGTTTGTACTCCGACTCTGGTGCTCAGTGCAATCAAAGGCAGCGTCATAGACAATGCTTCTCAAAAACACGAATCTTTTCCATTTGAGATGGGGCAACGTTGTACCAAACCGGGCATCCATAGGCAATAATCGACTTGATAAGGGTCATGTAGCAAATCACCTTCACCCGGCTGTCAAGCCGGCTGCTATAAAACAACCGTTTCGTCAGGGCAAAAGCTCCCCTAGCCCTGGCCCGAGCAGCATTTATATGTCTGTTGAAATACAAATACTGATCCATCCAGATGCCAAGGTACTTTACTACACTTTTACTCGCCAGTGGATGTCCATTTGGCCCTACGATCACCAGCTTGCGCCAGTTCTTTCTCGTATCCCTTGTGGCTCTTGGCAACGGAGTCCTTAACAAGATAGTTTCTGATTCTGAAAGTTGATTTCAGCTCCCAATTTTTGCAATATTGCTGAATCTTCTCGAAGTCACCCTGCAAAAGAATCCTGATGACTTTGACTTTTGGAGCTGTTCTTTACGCAATTAGATCGTCGGCAAAAGCAATTGCTTGAGTTAGATTATCGACAGATCGCTTGTGTAAATGCTAAATAGAATCGGCGAGTTGATCACTCCCTGCTGAAGACCATTTTTAGTATTAAAGGTTGTGGCAGAAGTTACATTGCCACTCTTGACAACAAACTTTCTACCATTGAGCATATCATAAAGCATATATAACAGTGGTTTACCAATGCCAAGTCTGGTCAGCTTTAGATAAAGACCCTCTAACCATACGGTGTCGAAGGCCTTCTACAAATCAACCAGACAGGCACCCGTTAACTGCTTCTTAGATTTGTTCCATTGGACATCAGAAACGAGTTTAGACGCTGCAAGAATGGTGTCATGTCCCGCCTTAAAACTGAACTGATTGTCTGGTATGATATTATTGTCCTCTGCCCACTTAGAGAGAGCTCTATTGATAACTTTTTCGAATACGTTGCTGATACTCGGAAGAAGACTTATCAACCGGAGATTCGCCGGGTTGGAGTTGTCCGTGCCCTTTTTTGGGGAGAGGATGCACCACAGCTGTCTTCCACCGCACTGGATAATATGCATTATTCAAGCATTGTTAAACAGAGAGGTATAAATGTCTACTGCTTGTTAAGGTAAATGTCGAAGTACAACGTTGGATATGCCATGGACTCCTGCTGACTTCTTCTTCTTTAATGAATCCAAGATGAGCTGGAGCTCCACCTACGTAATTGAAAGGGAACTGGGCCCATTTCCCTCGGCGATTATGGCGTTTGCCAAATGATCTTCATTGAACCCGGTAAAACCAAGGTTCTCTGATCGGCATTGCAAAATGTCATTCCGAAGGTAAAAGTGATGGAGCAAGACTCTGTTTTCCAGGTCATGATTCGGGCAAATGCACGCATTCACCTTATACACTTGCTGGAAAGCAGTCCCCACAGCCTCCACTTTCTCCTGCGGATCTTCGACAGTAAAAAGGTCATCGTCCAAGACGGCATCCTCTGGATCAATTCCTGCTGTCAGAAGTACATCTCTTTTGTTAGTCGTTCTCTGAAGCTTGGGACACGGAAGGTCGTTCTGATCATTCCTTCTAAATATCTTGTTAATTTGGGGAAACATGCTCGGGTCCCTAGAACTAACGGCCCGAATTTTGTTATCACAATACAAATTAATTGACAACCGATAGTTTTCTTTAATTAGTTGATTGATGTTCTTGATCGAAGACTTCAGTGTCCTAATCTCCAGATTTTGAGGGTCAGTAAACCGTCGCACAGTGGGGCAGAAACTTATGGCGATAATTATAAGTTTTTTGTTGACTCTACCAAAATATACGTTTCGATAGGTTTTTGGTATGCTGAATTCAAATCCTAAGTAAAAAAAAAAAATATACCACTTCAGATTGAAATAATTCCGTTATTAATATTTTATTTTAGTTTTTTGTGTGTTTTTGTGTAGTGAGACATTTCAATTAATATAATACACAAAAATCAATAAATTGTGATCTCAATGTTTTTCTTATTTTGAACAAAATTTGAAAAATTCTTAAATAGTTTTTAGGTAGATTGATCGTAAATAGAACTAAAGTTCTTGAAGCATATCAACAGCATCATTTTTATTGAAGGCGTAATATGCATAAGGAACATAGATTTCAAAATCTAAAAAAACAAAAAAAATTGTAAAATGGAGCTCAACATTAGAAAAAATCTTTTACCTTTTTTGGGTGTTGTAATTAAATTATTTGTGTAATTATGACTACTCAGAGTCCGAAAAATAGTCTATAATTTCAGCCTGCGGTTGGCTATTTAGATCGGGTTGTACAAACATTTCTATAGCTTCAGAATCAAATGGAATTTTCTTCGAAGCTTTTCTAACTCTTTGGTTGGTTATGAAAGGATCTGAAGATATTAGCATTCGATTCATAATATCCGTTAATGTGTCTTTTCTTGAAGTTTTTCGACTGAAATGCTCTCTGTACATTTTGAAGTCTTTGTTTCGAGCTTCTAATGCTTCTTCACTTAATTCTCCAATGGGCAAAGCACTTTGAGAGACAATTTCATGTCCATGGATCAGAATCTTATGAACTGAAGTGCTCATATAGTACCAAGGGTACAGCAATACAAACAATTTTGCAGTTTCACAACAATATGTTTTAAATTTTTGAACATCTATATTAAATTCGCTTGAAAGACACTGCAAGATTATGTAAAATTTTTTTATCAGATTGACATCTATACCAGTTATTTCGCTTGATTTGGTATAATTTTTGAAAAAACGCCTGGCCACATTTCCTGTGTTCGTATTGCCATATCCTGGCTTTGGTCGATCAATTTTTAGCGCTAATTCTTTTTTAAATGCCTCCTGAATGCGTAGCTTGTTTTGTTCCACGCAATTTTCTGTATTTTTCGATTTGCGCCATTCTTTAACATGCAATTTGTAGGCTATGTGAAGCAGGCATTCAAACATTCTTATCCATGCATGCAAAACGGATATTCCAAAGGATAAAAATTGATCGTTGATGGGAAGTAACACCATTTTTTCAATATTGTTGAAATCCTTGGATGTTGCCTGACAAAGATAACATCTCTGAGCCGAACGAACACCACTCAGGCTATTGCATAGCTTGCTGTCAACCATTGAAACTATCAACTGATGTTTGATTGTGTATTCACAGTTTTTAATAGTTACTTTTGTTGGTTGGAGTTCATTTATTTGTGATTGAATGGAATGGTTTTCTCTGAGGACTAATGAATCTGACTCTTTTTCGAAAGTTATCTTTATAGGCCTGCAATACCTTGGTGAAGACGGACAAGGATTCTTCCAAAAAACATTTGTGTTGTTCGATAGTTTAATTGGTACTAAACAAGTTATAAACACAAATTTATCATCAACATCAGTTTTGTTTGCAAACCTTTGATGGTATTCGCTATGCCCCGAACTACCATCAAAACCCACTTTGGAATAAAGCGTAAGCTCATTACAGCTCGCACTATTCAAAACATCTTTTTGTGATGCAGAAAGTCGTTCAACAGTGTGATCAAGTAGGTTCTGAATTGGAACTTCAGCTGTTTGTTCACTCACAACAAGGTTTGTTGGGTAGCACTTCGATTTTTCTTTTTGCACAACTTTGTAAGAAGGCAAAACATCGGGTGCATACTTTCTTATTGTGTCATATTGATCACGAGAGAGTTTTGCTTCTATGAGCAATGATAAAGCTTGTCCAGGCGTTAGCATAGTTGTTGAACTTTTTGGAGTATTAGGTGAGGGCGACAAGGATTCTTCTAAACATTCTGCAGTTTGTTTGTCTCCAACAGCTCGAAAATTCATTTGAGCAGCGAAAACAAGCTCTTCTGCAGAAGTATTTCGAAGGTCAGCTACTCTTTCACGCTTTCTTCGGTTGCTCAAGAGATCAAAACTTGTCTGAGGGCGTCCGGGGGGTAATGAATACACTTTAAATTTAACCCTTTCTTGAAGCCAATGCGCTTCATTTTCATTAAACGCTAATCTTGTGCGGTGGCTTTTCTTCCACTTAGATTTAAGTTCAAATTTGAAACGTATTAACTCTTTCTTTAAGTCTGACACGTGATTTTCAGGGCAGTTTGTTTTTGTAACTAAAAATGTCTCAATATCTTCAATTTTTTTCTCAATGGTCTTAAATTTACTTTTAAAAAAGATTTCGCAGAGTTCCTGCCTTTTGCAGAAGAAAAATTGCATGTTGAACCCTTTAATATGATGAAAAGTGAAAATAAAATATTTTAGGCAAACATTTTCTACTTTTAACCTTAATTCCAAATAAACAAAATATTGAACTACGAAAAACACTTTTAATCTTGCTTGAATGTTTGCCTAATCGAAAAGTACCGTTATATAAAAAATGTTGTGACATTCTGAGGTTCTATTCAATTTTATTTCCAGATTTACGTCTTAATCGAGTTAAAACCAATTATATAATCAAAAACATACCTTATTTAACAAATGTTGTGCAAAACTTTTTTTTAAGAATAGATTTTTAAAGTAATAATATAAGCCACTTTTATCGATTAGTTTACCACAGAACACAATTTTAACAATACTCTCTTCTTTGATGCCGAACAGTAAAGTGATAGAACAATGGAATAAAAAAAAAACTCCTAAGTCATGACACATGTTATCAGTTAATCATAACAGTTATTTTCATTGGGATTTAGTACATAAAAAAAAACGACTTCCCGCCGCTTCAGCTAATGCAAGACCCCATAGTGCGTCGGTACAAAAGTTTGAGTTATGTCAGCAGTGCACCATTTTGTTTGTGAAATGCGTCATGTCGGTTGCGTCCCGTTGTTTGTATTTCGGTATTGTTCTGTTCATTGTTCGTTTGATTGTCTCATTCATTTGATCTAAGTATTGGTCTATTTCGTTATTTGTCAAATTCCTGTCATTTGGTGGGGATATGTTGATCGAACTGATTTCACTCGATAAGGCGTTGATAAAGTGTGTCCAGCGAACCTTATTGTAATTGTAATATGCACAGGTACATACTCATCCAACTCCACGAGCTCGTTCGGAAGCTGTATTACGGCGGCGAGTCCGCATTGATCACTGTCTTACTCGATAGTTCGTAAACAGTTTCCTGGTCTTTGACCCACAGCAGAGAATATCAATTACCACGAAGCCAATCTTTCATACGTTTCACCCTCCAAAACCCATTTGTTTACATTGTTGTATTTGTAATTTCACTTCGTTTCGATGAATAGATGTGAACTGCAACAACAATGTAACGCGGTGAGATTTATTTGTTTTGACAGGTAAATTTTTTCTTCGTTGAAAATTGGAAAATAGTTTTGAGAATTTTACTTCGGCTGATAACAAAAACATCGATGTTGAATTGTTTAATTAATTTAAAGAACACAAGCAACTGTAGTTGTTAGTTAATATTCATCCACAACTATAATAAAATACAAAAAATGAATCCATAAAATATCTTCAATGACTCAGATTTCCTTAAATCTTCAATGCATCTTGCATATTATTCTTCATCCAAAATAATTTTAAAATTATTGTTGGATATATTCTAAGGAAAGAAATTGTTAAGAAAAATAAGAAATAAAAGAATAGATTTTCTGCAATTTGACACCAGAACTTCAATTTGTTGTTTAAACTCCACTAAACTCCCAATTTCCACTTTATAAGTATTAAAGTAGATATTTGGTGAGTTTTATTATCTTCTGTCGGGATTCGGGTATTGATCTGGATTTAACTTTAGTACAAAAAATAAATAATGAGAAGTTTTCAAAATCGTTTTTGTAGCACGTGTTAAAAGTTAATCCATCCCTCTTTTGCAGATAATAAAACAGCAATAGCCATTTTTATTTGTTTTTTTTTTTAAACTTCATGACATCTAAGCATTTGGTTTTGAGTTTTTAATAGGAGTATTGAATACTTATTACTGAAATTATACTTCATAATATAAAAGAAATGAAATAGTTTTAACAAATACACTAACTTTTTTTTAAGTTTTAAGTTGGATAATTATTTTTATTTTTTTAAATGATTATGAAAAAACTTAATTAGAAAAATTGATTCGAGAATGGTTTTTAAGAAATTATAGCATGACCTTGTAGCTGTTATCGTAGTTTTGAGTTATTTTTATTTTAAATAATTTTGGTCGTTAAATTCAAAAAGTTAATTAAATAAAAATAAAGAGCACAACATTGCAAGTTGCAAGTTATCGGTGCCGTTAATTTTCATTTTTTTTTTAAAGAAAGTCATTACCCTTATCTAAAAGCGGATAAATAATCCCCCCTTCCCATACGATTTTTTTTTTTAAATCATTTCATAATTTATCCTGCATGAAATAGGGAACACCATGTATTTGGTTTTGTTTTGACATCTGATTGACAGACCGAGGTGAATAATTTTGACCACGGGACGTGTTCATCAAATACAAACCCTACTAGAGCCAGGTTCACATTAGGTGTGTTTTTTTCCTTGTCTGAATGGACTTGGACGAAAAAAATTACGTCGAGGCTAAACAATGCTCCGTGATTCTTTTTTGACACTATCAGATCTTTGCCGAAGAGAGCTTAGTACAAGCGACATCTTGCGACCAAAGAATTGCCAACACAAATTAAGTGCTCATCAGGCTCTTTACTTAGTGTAGTGTTAGTAGTTAGTAAGCAACAAACTACTTAAGACATACACTTTACAAAATAAAATTAAAAACAATGATTATAAGATAACAAGTTCATATAATGAAAATGAAATGATTAACAATTACAAACATTTAAGAGCGTGGTACACTGGTCTTCAATGTAGCTTTGAGACTATTTTTGCTTATGTTAAAATCGAAAAGGTTTGAGTTCAAATTCAGAAGCTTACACATGCGGTTAAAGGGCTCATGCATTCCATAGTTAGTATGGTGTTGAGATAGATGCATTAGTTCTAGACTACGAGTGTTGTGACCTCCACCACGGTAGTTAAGGCTAGTACGAGATAATAAATCAGGTGCATCAATAAAACCGGTTAAAAGTTGATAAATAAATACAATATTATTATTGACTCTCCTTTGTGCCAAAGGTTGAATCTGAAGAAGCTTAATCCTATGTTCGTAAGGAGGAAGATTATAAGGATCGGACCACGGTAGCAATTTCAAGGCGAAACGTATAAAACGGTGAACTCCAGATTTGGCAAGGAAAGGGTTGGAGATAGAACTTCTAAATCTAACTTGATAGGATCTATTTTGGAGATAAAAAGAAACCCAAGTAATGAGCTTAGGAGGAAACCCAAACACCTTTAATTTAAACGTGAAAAGCCTTAGAATAATCTGTATAGATACAATCGAGTTCTTTACCATGTTCCAACGCAGTTGAGCACTTATGCAAAAATGCAAGTATATTGGTTATGTCGATCGCTTCTTCATGAATCCATGTTGTTGGTTACAGATTATATTTTTACAGTTGAATGTCAAACTATCACACATGACCTGCTCAAAGAGCTTGGGAATTTGGACAGTTTGGAGATTGGTCTGTAATCAGATCTGTTGCCCTTTTTAAAAACTGGTGTAATAAATGCTTTTTTCCAAATACTTGGAAATTTACCTGAGCTAAGTGATAGGTTAAACAAATTAAGAAGAGGGGGTGCTAATATAGTTTTGCATTTTTTCAAGATAATTGGAGGGATACCATCAGGTCCAGATGAGTAATCATCATGAAGTAGGGACATATAATGTAAAATTTTTTCGATTATAATTGGTATATTATTGAAGGTAGTTTGTGGACAGTCTTCTAAGTCTTCATCAACATCGACAGGGATATCAACGAAAGATTGGCGAAAGTTGTTAGCAATCACAAATATCTGGAGGAGTATTTAAAATAATATTGTTATAAGTAAAACTGACTGGATAGCCATCAGATTTCTTTTTGAAGTTAACGAAATTCCAAAAACTTTTTGGGTCAAGCTTAAGGGAACTTTCCATAATATTAAGATTATCAGCGTATAAATGATTGGAGAGGTTTTTAAACTCATCAAAGGAGGAAATGTACAAATAACGGTCTTCAGGGGACGTACTTTTTATAAAATTCTTCCAAGCTCTGTTTCTTATATTACGGAGAACTTTGAGTTCTATCGTTTACCATGGATGGCAAGAACTAGAGTATTTGGGTATTTTTTTGGAACTATGTCATTTATACAGTTATCCAATACTTGATAAAAGTATGAAACTGCAACGTCAATGTCACTTAAAACTGGTATATTTTCGATACCAGATGCACTAAAACGCTCAGAAAGCAGCTGGAAGTTGGCTTTCCGAAAGTCAAAAGAATATGAACAGTCTTGTGAATTATTATTATTAAGTAAATGCCCGTCCAAGTCAAGAAAAATGTCAAGAGGAGGATGGTATTTATCTATGCTTGATATTGCAGTAGTAGACTCTACCACTACAGTACTAACGGCGTCAGATGAAAAAACTAAATCGAGCATTCGATTTAAAGAGTTTTTAATACAACTTACTTGCTGTAAGTCCGTAACTATAATATGGTCAAACAATTGAAGCTCCTGTTGAGATGAAGTCAACGAAGCTTTAAAGTAAGACTGGTCTTCTGAAGGAATTCAGTCAATGTTTGGAAGGTTAAAGTCGCCTAATAGAATAATCATCATCATCATCATCGGCTCGACAACCGGGGTCCGGTCCTGGCCTCTTTCAACAAGTCTCTCCACCTATCCCGGTCTCGAGCCGACGCCATCCAGTGGCGCACCCCAAGGCTTCGGGCGTCCTGGTCTACGCCATCTCTCTAGCGCAAGCATGGTCTACCACGCTGCCGTCTACCATAGAATGTACCACAAAAGACTTTCCGAGCAGTTTCCTCTTCGCTCATTCGAGCTAGGTGCCCTGCCCACCGGAGTCTACCGAGCTTAATTTTTGTCACTATGTCTGCTTCAAGGTAGATTGCGTACAACTCATGGCTGTACCGTCTCCGGAATCGTCCTTCCTCACATATGGGACCAACAATTCTCCGTAAGACTTTTCTCTCGAACGCGGCTAAGAGGTCACAGTGCCTTTTGCTAAGCACCCAAGTCTCGGATCCATACATGAGTACTGGCAGGACCATGGTCCTGTACAGCAGCAGTTTTGAAGTTATAGTTAGATTTCTAGATTTGAATAGCTTTGACAGACTGTAGTAGGCTCTGTTGGATTTAAGAAGCCGCCCGCGTATTTCTTCTTCTATATTTTTATCGGCTGCTACTGTTGACCCAAGGTATTTAAAGGATTGCACCACTTCAAATTCGTGCTCCGCTACCTTCATTGTTTGACCAACTGTTCTTCTCGCATTCGACGCCACCATGTACTTTGTTTTACCTTCACTAATGTGCAGCCCCAGATTTTGTGCCACCTGCTCGTTCTGGATGAAGGAATCGTGTACAGCTTGTTCGGTTCTTCCGATGATTTCGATGTCGTCTTCGTAAGCCAGTATCTGGCTGGACCTGTTGACGATGGTCCAGAATAATAGAATAATAATACTATTGAATCCAGCAACGTCAATAATATAGTCGAGAGCCAGGGAAAGCTCAACATATACTGAAACAGAACTTTTTGGGGGAATATACACGTTAAGAATAAATAAATCTTTTGAATGCATGGTTATTTTTATGCAAACAAGTTCCAATGAAAGATTAAAAGGGAAAACGATAGCAGTTGTATTAAAATGATTTCTAGCAGCGATTAAGACACCACCTTCTAATAAATTTGTACTATCCACATGACGGTCTTTCCTGAAAACTATGAATTCTTGATCAAATAGTTCCGTATCTAAGATCGTGTCACTAAGCCATGTTTCTGTGAAAACAAATACATCATGTGGAAAAGCTAGGGAATTTTGAAAAATATTGGCAGTTTTACTGCGAAGCTCTCTTACATTTTGGTAGTAGAGGGCCCAACTAACAATTTTGCTTCTATAGTCCTCCATAGATGCTTTTCGTTTTCATTCAACCTATGCATATAAGCATTGCATAAAACTCCATAGAGTGAAAAAGCAGACCTTTCTTCACTCCTATTGTACCTTTATGGAGTTAATTATAATAGTCTTAAAGAAATTCACATTAAATAAAAAAAAAACTTAAAAACTTGAACCAGGAATCGAACCCGGGTCTCTCTGAACCAATTGCCTTACTCACTAACCACTCCACCAATCTCAGATATACAATTCAATGCATTAAATTGGAATCACTTTTATCTAGGATTGTCTCACATGAGACAAGAAGCTTGCATTAATAAGAAAAAAAATTTCTTCAAGGAAAATATAAAATAATAGATTAGTATATGTCTATAACAAACACATTAATTGAATAAATAGAGATATAATAGATTAATTAATTAATTAATACCAACCTTAAACACTGACAATAATAAGAAATATATATGCTAGGGTGCTAAAATGAATATAAATTATAAAATGGCCGATTATAGCTTGGCGTCACCATATTCACTAATGCAAACAATATAGAAACAAACACTAACATAAAAATTGTATAATAATTTTACGGGATGACTATTGAAGCGAAAGTATCTTGGTTACTTCATAAGAGCATTATAGAGAGATTAAAGAAACATTGGTACATCACTTCTTTCAGGCTGATATACTCGTAATTTGCACCAGAAAATATTTAAGGACTCAGTAATTCCTCAATAAGGTATTTACTTTCTGTCAGAGTACTAAATGGAGCGCTATAGAAACAAATAACACTTTAATGTCTGAACCTACCAAGTTTTTTGCAGTTATATTATTATTGATGTTAGC